>JAHRHZ010000030.1:6488037-6519393 GCA_024137785.1 Ginglymostoma cirratum | reverse complement strand
TGTTATCTCAGATTCTCCAGCATCTGCAGTTCATACTATCTCTGTGGAGAGAAGTCAGAGTTAATGTTTCGGGTTTAGTGACGCTTCCTCAGAACTGCTGTAGCTAGGAAATTGTTGGGTTTTATGCAGATTATAGGGTGGAGGGAGGTGGTAAGGTGTAAACAATAGATAGAGATAGGACCCAAAGAGAGAGAACAGTTGGACAATGGAGTGGATAATGATCAGCCTGGAAGAATGAATAGCAATTAGTGTCTAACGATGGGTTGTGTGTAACAGCAGACCATGTGATAACAAGGCCTGATGTGTGGGGGGGTTGGGGTAAGGACATGGGAGAAGGTGCCTCAAGCCCTGAAATTGTTGAAGTCAGTATTGAGTCCAGAAGTTTATAGAATTCCCAAGCGAAAAATTAGGTGATGTTCTTCCAACTTGGGCTGAGCTGGAGCATTGCAGCAAGGCTGAGACAGAGATGTTGGCCAGGGAAGACAGTGGTGTGTTGAAGTGGCAGGCAACTGGAAGATCAGGGTCCTTTTTGTGGACAGAGCCTAGGTGTTCTGCAAAGTGGTCACCACTCTCATGTTGATTAAAAGAAAATCCCACGACACTAATTTATAGAAGACCAGGGGGTGAAGCTCCCACTGTCCTGGACAATAGTTATCCCTTAACAAATATCCCCAAAACAGATTATGTGTCCATTAATTATATTGCTAGTTGTGGGACCTTGATGTGTTAATTTACTGTATCTACATTAAAACACTGACTAAACTTTTAAAAAAATTCCTTAGCTTAAAAAGCTTTGATTGTGCAAGCTACTACTTAAGTGGAAATTAATTATTGGTGTAACTGTCCAAGGTAGGTCATTTGCAGCTGTATTTTAAAAACAACTGTTTAGATAAATGCCTTTGACAGAGTTAGCTAATGAAACAAAAAGTTCTTGTAACAGAGAGTCTGTCTCCCAACACTGTTCTCCAAGGCAGGGGCGAGCCTGACCATCTGTGGAGGATACAGACTGGTTGTTCTCATAAACCGTGGTAACGGACTGTAAGATCCTGTCAAAGATAGTGCTGACAAGACACAAAAATATCTTTCCTTCTCTGATCCATCTATACTGTTGAGAGGAATTTACAGAATGGAACCCATAAATTGTCTCATACTGATTCTAGCACACAAAGACAGTGTGACTCTGGCGCTCGTCTGCCGTTTAAAGTGGGAAAAGTCTTTAACCAAGTGGTGTGAATAAATTTAAAATGTTTTCATTTGGACAACTGTTCTTTGATCTATATAAGAAGCCCCTATTAAATTGCAGAATAATAATTAATACTCTTAATCTCACCCCCTCCCAACGCCCACAAATGGGATACTAGATGAGATATTTGCTCTGTTTACTTTTCTTGCTGCCTGTAGGGCCTTTATCAGCTTTCACATGAATCAAATCATGAAGGTTTTATGAACAAGTATGTCTAAAGATAGTCAATTCCTGAAAGAGATCTGAATGTAGGTGCTCGTCAACATGGTGATCTGTAAGATTCTTTACAAGTCTATTCTAGTTTTAAAGAAACAATTTCAAAAACTGACAGAAAAGAGAGTTCCTTCTTTCTGAGAAATACTTGGAAAACGTCTGAAAGATCATGATGGTGTATTACATATAAAGAACACACATATAATATTTGGAAACAGCACTGGCACAGCCACACTGAGTGGGCATAGGCAGCCAATTAAATAAATTAGCTAGTCTATATACCGGCCTTAGGATGGGCTTTTG
This sequence comes from Ginglymostoma cirratum, assembly GCA_024137785.1. Classification (NCBI taxonomy): domain Eukaryota; kingdom Metazoa; phylum Chordata; class Chondrichthyes; order Orectolobiformes; family Ginglymostomatidae; genus Ginglymostoma; species Ginglymostoma cirratum. The sequence goes on along the minus strand of JAHRHZ010000030.1, from coordinate 6,517,634 downwards.
CCACATGGCGAGATCCCCCAGCAAATTATAGCAGCATTTCTGCAGTTTCCTGAGGGACAGGAACTACTTCAAAGGCCATCCATGACACATAGTCAGGTCCCCGATGGTGATGACCCCTCCAATAACCAGAATCTGCCTGGTTTCATAAATATGTGTACTAGTCCAATACTTGAAAGGATATATGAACATGTGAACAAGGAACAAGAGTAGGCCTTTGAGCCTGTACCAGCATTCAATAAAATCATGGCTGATCGGATTTTAACCTCAGCTGTACATTCCTGTATAACCCTGATAATCTTTTATCCCCTTGATAGTCAAGAATCTACCTACCTCTACATTAAGAAATGCTTAAAGATTTTCCACCCACTGCCTTTCGAGGAAGGGAATTCCAAAGACTCACGACTCTCTGAAAGGAAAAAAAATCCTCATCTTTACCTTCTGTGGGTGCCCCCTTATTTTTAATCTCTGATCCAGAGTTCTAGATTCTCCCATAACAGGAAGTACCTCAACATTGAGGCATCTTCGATTTCCTGCAGTGCAGCAGAAGTCACATCTGTCAGTGGCACTTCTGAATCCACTGAACTGCCTGCTCTCCTCCCAGATTTGTGTTTATTGTTCCTACAATTCATTGTTTGAAACCATCACACCACACCCCTCCCATCACACTGCAATGAGCTTCATCAAATTAAATCCTACGTGACTATCACCATAGTAATTTTCCTGCCGCTTATCCTTTTCAGCCAATATACAACTTTCGACAAAGTTGGCTATACCATCCTTCTCCAATACCTGTCCTCCATCACACAGCCATGTGAGACTGCCCTTGTTTATATCACCCAGTTATAGCTGAAGAACTCCTTGCAATGGCATCTCTCTCACCTGCTGGATCTTAAACTCTGGTATCTGCTAAAATGTCACCAAATCATTGAATTATTACAACTGATGAAGATCACTGGTTATGTCTACAATGACACTCTTCAATGAGCAATATACCTTTTGTATGTTTTGTATATCTTAGAGCAATGCAGAGAAGGAACTAGTTTCTAATGGTGGAACAGGTTCATTTTCAAGAGTTTTAAAATCACAAAATGTTTGCACTGATGCCTGGTCCTGGGCTACTGGGCTAATGGTAAGATTCTTGGTAGTGTGGAAGAGCAGAGAGATCTCGGTCTCCATTTGCATAGATCCCTGAAAGTTGCCACCCAGGTTGATAGGGTTGTTAAGAAGGTGTACGGTGTGTTAGGTTTTATTGGTAGAGGGATTGAGTTTTGGAGCCGTGAGGTCATGTTGCAGCTGTACAAAACTCTGGTGTGGCCGCCCTTGGAGTATTGCGTACTGTTCTGGTCACCGCATTGTAGGAAGGATGTGGAAGCATTGGAAAGGGTGCAGAGGAGATTTACCAGGATGTTGCCTGGTATGGAGGGAAGGTCTTATGAGGAAAGGCTGAGGGACTTGAGGCTGTTTTTGTGAGAGAGAAGAAGGTTAAGAGGTGATTTAATAGAGACATACAAGATCAGAGGATTGGATAGGGTGGACTGTGAGAACCTTTTTCCTCGGATGGTGACGGCTAGCACGAGGGGACATAGCTTTAAATTGAGGGGTGATAGATATAGGACAGATGTCAGAGGTAGATTCTTTACTCAGAGAGCAGTAAGGGCATGGAATGCCTTGCCTGCAGCACTTGTAGACTCGCCAACTTTAAGGGCATTTAAATGGTCGTTGGATAAACATATGGATGATAATGGAATAGTGTAGGTTAGATGGGCTTTTCAGGTTGGTTTCACAGGTCGGCACAACATCGAGGGCCGAAGGGCCTGTACTGCGCTGTAATGTTCCATGTTCTATGTTCTATGGTCCATACCCAGGTTTAACCCTTGTTTAAGAAAATAGTTCATGACTCACAATAAAGATACATTCCAGTGAGAAAGAAAGATTCTTGGAAAGCTAACCATGGTTAACCAAAGAAGTTAGGTTAGCACCAAATTGAAAGAGAAAAAACATACATTGTGGCAAAGATTAATAGTAAGCCAGAGGATTGGGAAAGTTTGAAAAAACTACCCAAGATGGCCAAAAATTAGGGGGAAAATAAACTTTAAGGATAAACTTGCAAATATCATCAAGAAAAATAGTGAGAACTTCTTTAAATATATAAAAAATTAAGAGTGAAGCCAATGTGAACATAGACCTCTTAGAGAATGAGGCTGGAGAAATAATAATATGGAATCAGGAAATGCAGAGGACTTGAATAAATACTTCGCATTGATCTCCACTGTAAAAGACACTAATAGCAGTCCAAAATTACTAAATAATCAAGGGTGAAAAGCGGGTGAGGAAATAAGAACAATATTCATCCATAGAGAAAAAGTGCTAGAGAAACCAATGGGGCTAAAAGCAAAAGAAGTCCTCTGCTCTGGATACTCAAATGTGTTAACCCACTGGTTCCTGGTGGTTCTATGGCAGAATTTTAATAATTTTAAAATTCTAATTCAAGTAAATTTGTCAGGCATGATATCCCCTTTATGAAGCTATGCTTTCTCTACTTGATTATATTATGCTTTTCTAAATGTTCTGCTTTCGCATCCTTTGTAATAGACTCTAACATTTTCCCAATAACAGATGCTAGGCTAACTGGCCCACAGTTGCCTAATCTTTGTTTCCTTCCCTTGTTATATACTGGTGGTTTTGCAACATTCTGGGACTTTTCTGGAATCTAAGGATTCTTGAAGTTTACTGACAATGCATCCAGTATCTCTGTAGCTATCTCCTTTTAGTGCCTAGAATGCATCCCATCAGATCCAGGAGACCTATTTGCTTTTGGCCCCATTAATTTCTCTAGCAGTTTTTCTCTAATGATGAGGTAAGAGCCTATGGTGTTGGGGACAATATATTAGTATGGATAAAGGATTAGTTAGCTAATAGAAGACAGAGATTTGGAATACAGGGATAATTTTCAGAATGGCAACCTACATCTAATGAAGTGTAAAGAAGATCAGTGGTGAAGCCACAATTATTTATAATATGTATTAATGACAGCAAAAATTTGTAGCTCAGGTTGTGGATGCAGTTGTTCGTTAGCTCACCGAGCTGATTGTTCTGTGGTGTGCAGACATTTTGTTGCCCTTCCAGGCAACATCATCAGTGCAACCTCTAATCGAAGTGTTGGTGTTCTGCTTCCTTCCAGATTTATATGATCATCTGGTGTGATGGTCTTGTCGCTTCCGGTTCTGTTATTTTAGCAGTGGTCTGTATACGGGAGCTATTTCTATGTGTTTGTTCATGGCGTCCCATGTTGAAGACCAGGCTTCCAGAAATTCCCTTGCATGTCTGGTGTTCACTTGTCCCAGTATGATCACTTTGTCCCAGTCAAACTGATGAACACATAGAAATAGACCCCGAACACAGACCACTGCTGATTATATTGCCTAAAAGGGAACAAAATGTCTGCACACCACAGAACAACATGCTGAGCGAGCTAACAAACAACTGTATGTATTAATGACAAGGGAACCTGGCCCTGTTACCAAGTTTGTGGTTGGCACAAAAATAGGTGGGAAGATAAGTGGTGAAGTTGGTACAAGAAGTCTGCAGGGCGATTTAGACAGGTTAAGCAAATGGGCAAAATTTGACAGATGAAATATAACGTGGGGAAATGTGAGGTTATGCACTTTGGCAGGAAAAATAGAGAAACTAAATATTATTTAAATAGAGAAATACTGTGGAAAGATACAGCTCAGAGGTATTTTAGAGTCCTTGAGCATGAATCACATGGGCGATTAAGTACATTCAAGGCTGAGTTAGACAGATTTTTAAACAGGAAAGAAATCGGGGTTATGGGGCAGAGTAAGCCTTGATCAGTCACCAGAGTTGCATTGTAAAATACAGAAGAATTGAACAATTTAACCCTTCAGAACCTAATGCCATTCTCCCCAGAACAGTGCATATTCTTCCTTTTCAGACAATAATTCATTTCGCACTATTGAACCTGCCTTCTCAGACAGCATGTTCCAGAACTTAATCATTTGTAGTGTGATCAAGTTTATCATCATGTTACCATTGTTTTTTTTTATGTGAAGCAACCTTAAATTTAAATCCTCTCATTTTTAATCCTTCTAACAGCAGGAACAGTTTTTTCCTGTCTACTCTGTCCAGACACCTCATGGTTTTGAATCCCTCAAGCAAATCTCCTCCCAATCTTCTCATGTTAAGCAAAACAGTACTAACTTCTTCAATTTACCTTTGTAGCGGATCTTTCTCATCTCTGGAACCACTTTCATGAAGTATTTAGAATTTGAATTAGAATAAGATTTATTGTCATGTGTTCAAATTAGATTCTTTAGTACAAAACAAAGTATTTCTGCACTTTCTCAAATGCCTTCACATCTGTTTAAGGTGCATCTGAAATGGTCTTACTAATAAAACCCAGGATACTGTATGCTGTCCTGATGCCTGCCCTGCCATCTCCTATGACTCACGCACACACTCAGTTCATTGATCTACAATGGCTCTGCCTGCAGCAATACCTCAGTTTTTAAACTCCCATTCTTGTTGTCAGGTTATTGCCTTGATCCATCTTTTTGCTAACTCTGTAACCTTCTCCAGTTCTAGACCAACAAGAGAGCCTTTAACATGATAAAGCATCCCAAGGCACTTCAAGAAGAGTTATAAAACAAAATAGACACAGAGCCAGATACTGCAATATTTTTGGCAGATGGCCAAAGGTTTGGTCAGAGGAAGTCAATTTTAAGAAGTGTCTTAAAGGAGAATCTGAGAATTTACGGAGGTAATTCCAGAGGCTAGGAAGAAACTGCTGAAGGTACAACCACCAATGGTTGATTGGTTAAAATTGAGGATGCTTAAGAGACCAATATGAGGTGAGTGTAGCTATTTCAGAGGGCTAGGCCCTAGAGGAGATTATCACAGTAGGGAATGGTTGAGGGATCTGGAAATAAGGCAAAACTTATACAACCCAGGTATTGCCTGACCAGCAACCTATGTAGGACAATGAACATAAAGCCATAGAGTTGTAGAGTAAAACAGCATGGAAACAGGCCCTCCGGCCCAACCTGGTCCATGCTAACCGTGGTGTCCACTCAGCTCGTTCCAATTGCCCACATTTGCTCCATAGCCCTCTAAATTCTTCTCATCCATGTACCTGTCCAAATGTTTTTTAAATGTTGCTATTGGAACTGCCTCACCCACTTTCTCCAGCAGCCCATTCCATATAATCACCATTCCCTGCATTAAGAAGTTGGCCCTCAGGTCCTCCTTAAATCTATCCCCTCTCACATTAAACCTACGCCCTCTAGTTTTCAATTCCCCATCCCTGGGGAAAAAGACTATATGCATTCATCCTATCTATGCCCCTCATGATTTTAATCACCTCAATAAGGTCACCCCTCATTCTCCTATGTTCCAAGGAATAAAGTCCTTTCCTGGCCAACCTCCCCCTATACTCAGGCCTACTAGTCCGGGCAACGTCCTCGTAAATCGGTGATCATAGCCAGAGAATCCCTTATAATGGCTTCTCTTTCTGCTCCTGAACCATTAGTTCTCATCTCCCTCAGGGATCAATCCTCAGCTCCATCTTATTTCTTATTCATATACTATCGTAACATTAGTTTCCATATGGATCCATGTACCCAGATCTACCTCATAAGCACCTCTCCAACACCTCCATTTTTTTCTAAATTAACAGATTGCTTATCTAACACTTGTTACTGGATGAGCAGAAATTTTCTCCGGTTAGGAAAGATATAGCCATTGTTTTTGGTACAGCTCCAAACTGTTTCCTAACTACTGACTCCATCTCTCTCCCTCATAATATTCTGAAATTAAGCCAGTCTGTTTTCGACATTGCTGTCACATTCAATCCTGAGATGAACTTCCAACATCAAACTTGTGTGATCACTAAGACCACACTACTTTAACCTCTGAACTATCACTTGTCTTTGTCCCTTCAACCTATCTGTAACTGAAACCCTCTTTCATGCTTGCATTACTTCTAGACATGATTAGTCTCACACATTCTACCCTTCATTAGCTGAAGTCATCAGAACGCTGCTTCCTGCATCTTAGCTCACAGAAGCCCTGTTTCACATTACCCTTGCATTCACTGACCTATATTTGCTCCTGATCAAGTCCTTATTTTAAATTTTCGTCCTTGTTTTCAAATCCCACCATGGCTTCCCTACCTTTATAATCTCCAGTTCAAAGATTGTTCAAGAAGTCTGTGCACTTCTAATTCTAATCTCTCGTGCATCCCCAATTTTAAAAGGTCCTCCATTATTGGCCTCGCTGTCAGTTGCCTAGGTTCCATAGTCTGGAATTCCCTCCCTAAATCTCAACACTTCTCTACCTCTCATCCCTTCAAGATGCTCCTCAAAGCCTATCTCTTTAACTTTGCTTTTGGTTATTGTCTTATTGTCCTTGTATTACTTGGTGTCAAACCTAGGTGAATAATGCTTACATGAAGTGCCTAGATATGTTTTACTATGGTAAAGGTGCAATAAGTTGTTATTGCCAGAGAGCCTAAGTACATCAAGTTCTTCCAATTCATGTAGATCATCCATAATAAAGTCATTTGTTTTCCATTTCCCTTGGCAAGTTAACAGGTTGAGCTACCTTAATATTCTGAATGGCAAAGGGATAAAAAAGAGGGAGAGATCAGCTATGGCTCAGTTGGTAGCACTTTCACGTCTAAGTCAAAGAGCTATGAGTTTCAAAGCCACTGTGGGGACTTAACCACTAAATGTTCGCTGAAAGTCCAATGAAGTACTGAGATCTCATGAGCATACAAAATATCCTATGGCACTATTTCGAAGAAGAGAAAGGAAGTTCTCCATTGTATCCTGACTAAAATTTTGTCCCTCAATCAGCATTACTAAGCTATTGTTCAAACAATAGATGCAACGTGGCCAGGCCAGTTTTGTTTTTGGCCAAGTAGCTATTCTGATTAAGCTTCCTTAAACTTGTCTTTGGTGCACATTCCAGGAGATATGCTCCATAAGTCCAGGGAAATGTTTGACTAAGAGCCTTGAGATTACTGATTCTTTTCTCATGATCGTGACTAATGTAAAGCAGGATGGAAAATCCCTTGGCTTGAATAAAACCGCTAGTGGCCACAGTGGAAAGAATGTTTAAATTATTTGGGAGTGTCTCTCCAGCTGGATATTGCTAATCTCCCACTGATACAACATTGAAGCACCCTGGAATTACAGTAGCCATCACTTATAACCGCCTAAATTTATGACAGACAACAGTCTACAGTCCATTTCTCAGAACTGTTTTCCAACACCAAAGGACTCCATTGCAAACACCCTGTTGACAAGGCATTCAGCATGCTGTCTTTCTCCAGTCCTTCACTAAACCTTTTGCACCATATTACCTCCATGCTTACTATTTTTTCAAAAAAAGTTTGTTGAATATCTTTCAGTAATACTGCTAACTATACACCTGATAGGCTGGAGTTGAGTGCCCCAGTACTGGAGTGTAATCGGACATTTGTATTAGGAAAGTGATGAAACAATGAGTTATAGGATTAAACATGTCTAGATTGTAGAGGATCGAGATTTATTACTTTCATTTCACTTAAGGATGTTGAGCCTTCCTACTTTTTTGTCTCTAGTTTATAGTCTCTAATCTGTCTGCATAGCCGATGCGCAATCACTAATAGAGAAAACTAACAAATGTTTGTATACAACAAAAGTAATGCTACCATTCCATGAGTCAAGGCTTGACTTAACAAAGAAGTTCAACACTGTTGGTATGTCTCTTTCATGGGTCTTGAGGCTTCTAAGTCTTCCTTTCTTGGTTTCTCAAGACTGGACCTTAAATAATTTGCCTTAACTAAGTTAACTTTATAAATATTTAAACTCCTCTGCAGCTTTTGGATTTCAACTTTAATTCCCCAGTTTATCCAAAATGCTAAAACTTGTAGCCCAACTTATGTATTGGGTCTGGACTTTCTGCCTCTCCCTACGTCTTTTACTTTCTTTCCTTCTCCTTGCAATTATATACACACACACATTTCCTCCAGTTCCTCAAACTCAAACTCCACCTTTGAACTCAGAACTCTCTCCCTTTACTTCTTCTAAACAGACTCTCCCATTACAAACCCTCCTTTTAGGAACTACCCTGCTGGCAAGTCTTAGCTTCACTGGTTCACGCTTTCTTTGACTAAAGCAAACTCGGTGAATGCTATCCCCAAACCTCTGGCCTGAACTTCTCTTGAATTCATTCATGGAATATGGGTATCATTCCTAGGCCAGCATTTACTGTCCAAGCCTAATGGCCCAGAGGGTAGTTAAGAGTCAACCACATTGCTGTGGTTTTCCTTATTGAATTTCACCCTCTGCCATAGTGGAATATAAACAGTTAGCCAAGAGTTTGGGATTACTAGTCCAGTGACTTTACCATTATACCACCACCGCCCTGCAGTAACCACGGTACTTATGGCTCGTCCAATTCAGATTCTGGTTAATAGTAAGACTCAGGATGTTGATTATGATAATAATAACACAATTGAATGTCAAAGGGAGGTGGTTAGATTTTTTTCCCTTTTGGAGATGGTCATTGCCTTGTATTTGGGTGATGCAAATGTTAATTGCTATGTGTTAGCCCAAGCCTGAATCTTGCTATAAATGGATTTGGACAGCTTTAGTTTCTGAATATGGTGAAATCATTAGTAAACGTCCCAACCACTAGCCTTATGATGGAGGGAAGGTCGTAAATGAAGTAGATGAAGATATATGGGCCTAGGACATTATCCCGAAAAGCCCCTGCAGGGATGTTTCGGGGCTAAATGATTAACATCCAACAATCACAAACAGATTGCCTTGTGCTATAACTCCAACCACTGGAGTTTTTATGCCCTGATTCCGACTGACATCAGTTTTGTTAAGGTTCCTTGATGGTATAATCAGTCAAATTCTGTCTTGATATCAAAGGGCAATTACGCTCACCTCCCCTCTTCAATTCCACTCTATTGTCTATATTTGGATCAATGCTGTAATGAGGTCTGGAACTGAGTGACTCTGGTGGAAGCCAAATTGAGCACCAGTGAATAGGTTAGTGGTAATTAATTACCATCCGCTGTTGTTCACTGTTGACGACCACTTCCATCACTTTGCTGATGACAAGATTGAAGGGGCAGTAATTGTTGGAATTCTCCTTCTTGTGGGTACAGGACATACCTGACAATGTGGAAAATTGCCTAGGTATGTGAATATCAGACAGAACATTTGGCAGGATGCAATTTTGGGCGGGTGCTGCAGCAAGACTGACATTATATTGAATTACATAGAATTTACAACAGAGAAACCAATCATTTGTCTCAAATGGTTCTTGCTGCTGTTTATGTTCCATGAACCACCTCTCACCCTAGTTCACCTAACCAAAGCAGCAGATCCTTCTTTTTATTTCTCTCTCACATACTAACCTAGCTTCCTTTGGCATCTATCACATCTTTCCCAACTACTCCATGTGGTAACAAGTTTTGGTAAAACAAACAAAAGTAAGACTTATATAATTAAAAGCAGGGCCTTGGGTAGTATTGTAGAACAGAGACCTAGTAGTTCAGGTACATAATTCGTAGAAGTTTGTATCACATGAGAAGATAGTTGTAGGAAGATGGTTATACAGAAAGATAAGGATGGGTTGGTCACATGGGCAGACCAGTTATTTAACCATGATAAATGCAAGGTGATGCACTTTGGAAGAAGAAACAAGATGAGGGACTATTTAATGAATGGCAGAACACTGAGTAACTTAGAGGAAGAGAGGGATCTCAGGGTAATTATTCACAGATTCCTGAAGTCGGTAGAGCACATGAATAGGATTGTTAAGAAGGCATATGGTACACTTGCTTTCATCAATCATGGCATAGAGTATAAGAGCAAGGAGGTAATGTTAGACTATATAGGCATTGGTTAGGCCAGTTGGAGTATTGTGTACAGTACTGGTTACCTCATTGCAGGATGGATGTGATAGCATTGGAGGCAGTACAGAGAAGGTTCACCAGGATGTTGCCTGGGGTGGAGAAATTGAGCTATTAGGAGAGACTAGGTAGGCTTTGATTGTTTTCGTTAGTGCAGAGAAGACTGAGGGAGACATGATTGAGGTGTATAAGATTATGAGGGGTACAGACAGGGTGAATAGAGAGCAGCTCTTCCCCTTCGTTGAAGGGTCAATCACGAAAGGGCATAGTTTTAGGGGAGAAAAAAACCTTCTCACACACTGAGTGGTGGTAATCTGAAATGCACTGCCCAGGAAGGTATTGGAGGCTGGAAACATTACAACCTTTAAAATATTTGGATGAGCACTTCAAATATCATAACATTCAAGGATATGGGACACATGCAGGAAATTGTGATGGGTGCATTTTAGTGATAGTAATGTCGGTGCAGATTCGATGGGCTGAAGAGCCTTTTCTGCACTGTATGAATCTATATAGACGGGGTAGTTAAGAAGGAGTTTAACATGCTTGCCTTTGCTGTTCAGTTTTTGGGTTAAAGGAGTTGGGACATTATGTTGAGGTTGTACAGTATGTTGGTAAGCTTGTTCCAGAATACTGTGTCTAGATACAGGCTTCCTGTCATAGGAAGGATACCATTAAGCTGGAGAAGGTTCAGGAGAGATTTACCAGGATGTTGCTGGGAATGGAGGGTTTGAGTTACAAGGAGAGGCTGAATAGCTTGAGACCTTTCGCACCAGACAGTAGGAGGTTGGGAGGTGAACTTATAGAGGTTTAGAAGAAGAGTCAGAAGAATTAGAAAAAGAGTTAAGTTTATTGTCACGTGTATTCAAGTATAGAAGTACGGCAATACAGTGAAAAGTTTACAGTGTCGGTCCTCACAGCACTATCTTAGGTACAAATCTTAGATACAAAATAGAGAAATAAGGGGGAAAAGTTACATTACCTTACATTGATTCATAGTATAAGTTAGAATTTAAAAGTAAAGATAAAAGGATAAACATTACATTGCAGTAGATCAGCAAAGGCACTTCCAGCCGTGGTCTGACTGGGCTCACAAGCTGCTGACTGCCCGCACTGGTCCCCAGTCCAACAACTGCCTCCGCTCTGTCCCTCCAACCCATTCTTCTCCTGCCCTCAGCCACTCCACTCTACTCCTCCAATCCGATCTTCTCTGGCCCTCACCCACTCCACTCTATCCCTCCAACCTGCTCCTCTTCGGCCCTCACCCACTCCACTCTATCCCTCCAAACCGCTCTTCTCCGGCCCTCAGCCACTCCACTCTATCCCTCACCCACTCCACTCTATCCCTCCAACCCGCTCTATTCCGGCCATCACCCTTTCCAGTCTATCCCTCACCCACTCCATTCTATCCCTCCAAACTGGTCTACTCCAGGCCTCACCCACTCCACTCTAGCTCTCAATCACTCCAAGGTAAGTTTACCTTTTTCTAAAAAAAAAGCACTTTAAAATCTTAGAAAAAGAAGACAGGAAGAAAAAGAAAAAAGAAAAGAGAAAGCAGTCGTGTGGACAAGCCCTGGGCTGACGATCCTGGACACTGCCTACTCAGCCACTGCAATCTTACTGAGTCATGAGGTTTTTAAAATAATGAGGGGTTGTTGTCTCAGCTCTACTTTTCCCTATACAACCATAATCATCGACGTGCTCCTAATCAAAATGGACATTAGGCACATCAAGTCCATCAACTGACCCTCCAAAGAGAATCCCCCTCCCCCGGCACCCTACCCCATATTTCCCATTGTGGATCCACCTAGCCCTTACATCACTGGATGCAATGGGCAATTTAGCATGGCCAATCACCTAACCTGCACATCTTTGCACCGTGGGAGAAAACCAGAGCACCTGGCAAAACCCACAGAGACACAAGGAGAACATGCAGACTTCACACAGAGATTCGCTCAGGCTGGAATCGAACCTGGGTCCCTGGTGCTGTGAGGCCCACAGTAGAGGAGGCAGAAAGGAATAGAAGGTGATGCTGACAGAATGAGACAAAGTATATGAGAAGTAAGCTTGAATGGAACAAGAAGAATGGGATCAACCACTTGGGTTGAATCCTCAGCTTTTGCACTATTAATTCTATGTAATTCAATGTATTGACTGAACTAAAATGAAAACAGAATATCTAGATACTGGATATCTGAAATAAAATCAGAAAATGCTGGAAATACTCAGCAGGTCTGGCAGCATCTGTGCTGAGATTAACAAAGGCCCAGATTTTATGGTGGTCAGACAATCATTATTCCAGCTTAGACAGGTGTTGTGCACAATGACCCTGTGGAATCCCCATCATACTACACTCTGAAGGAATTGCCTGGGAAATTGAAGATTCCGCTGAGAAATTCCTATAAACTTGGAACCCTCCAAAAGTTTCCATTTAAGTCAGAGAATTTGGAGGGTTCTGATTGAATTAAGAGTTACTCAGGAATGGCTAGGCTATTAAATATATAGACTATCTCCTGAGTAACAGTTGAACTGACCTATACTTATGTTACACAGACCAAACTACACACTGCCCAGACCACTTACAACCCCAAGAGCCTCGCCTGACATCCTTAGAACTCAAATTCCCTTCTTGTGATCTAGACATGATACCCAGTACATTGATCCAGACCCTACCTCTGGCACATTTAAATGTCTTTGGAAATATGAAGATGAATATTGAAACTGAAAGAATTAATTTGCTTTCTATGTCACTGTAATCTATTGTTTACAACATCACTGCAGTAACATTCAGGGAGATAAGAATCTCCCTTAGAATCATACAGTACAGAAGAGGCACTTTGGCCCATCAGTATTTGGTGCCAAAAATATACTGCTGTCTACATAAGCCCCACTTTCCCACACTAGGCCCATAGCCCTGAATGTTATGACACTTCAAGTGCTCAACCAAGTACTTGTGAAAAGTTGTCAAGTTTCCCACCTAACTACCTTCCCAGCAGTGTACTCAGACAGCCCACCAACTCTCTGGGTGTAAAGGTTTTTCTCAAATCCCATCTGAACCTCTTGCCTTTCACTTTGAAATGATGTCCTGTTCGACCAAGGGAATCAGCTGCTTTGTATTTACCCTGTGCATGTCCTTCATAATCTTATACACCTCTATCAGGACACCCTCAACCTCCTCTGCTCCAAAGAAAACAAGCTGAACTTATCCAGCCTGTCTTCATTGTTGATCTTGTATCTAAATATAGGGCACACTGGCCTTGGCTTTCTAGCTTCCTCTTGGCAACTTGCCGGCAGATCTGGGACAAAGTGAGCTAGTAAACCATCAAAGATGTTTTCCACAACATTCTTACTTAACCCCATGTCTTTCAAGAAGGTGGACTTAAAAGCATAATAGTTACACTAGTCTGTTTGTGCATGGTGTGCGTCTAACTAGATGGGGAAATATGAAACACGTCCTGTTATGTTTGAATCCTGAAGACTGCTGTTTAGGCCCTGATATCAGATATTTAAAATTTCAGCAGAAGGAATCATGGAATTTTGTTCACCTATTGGCCTATGCTATTGTTTTCAAAGTGAGTGCACAAGAGGAGCGAGTGAACATTTAAAGAAAAATTATTTTTTCACAGCTTGGGGACTGCCCTCTTCCTCGCAGACTTTTGATGCTAAATACAGGAAGTCTCCTGACACGGCTCGGAAAGAATCCACTTTTCATATTCAGGAATGGTAGGTTAGCCATAGACTGGTGCTGTCTCCTCTAGGCAAACGTTCTGCTTTGCCAGACATACACACCCAGCTGGAAAGCTGACATTGTGAGTGATTTAAACACATGAATTTGGATCAGGATTAGACTACTCAAGCCTGCTCCACGATTCAATAGGATCATGGCTGATCTGACATTCCTCGTACCTACTTTCCTGTGTTTTCCCTTGACCTACAAGACATCTGATCCCAAGGCTGTGGGTTGGGTGATTTTTTTAAGACTGAGCAGGCAGGGGCTCTTTCCTTTAGAAAAAATAACTGAAATAATTCATTAAAATTTTGGAGGAGTCCAAAGGTAGACATGAAGAAAATGTTTCTATTTTTGGGGAGATTCAAAACCAGATGCCATTACAATTATGTAGTCACCAATATGGAACTTGGATGTGCCAATAAAGTTACATGAACTAAAATGGGAATAAACACATGTGGATCACAAACACCAGTGTAGATGAGTGGGCCACCCAAATGCTCTGTACCTTTTCATTAAATTCCATGTAATTCTATGCAACAATTTACTAATAACATCTTATCTCCCTCCCTGCATCATATTGAAAAAGGCTTGCCAAGACAACAATTCTGAAGATCAGCACCAATCATATTCCATTAGCAGCCACCAGGAGGTGTGAGAGTGTGGCCTGGGCTTACATCTACATCCCTGAATTTCCCAGTTTCCATCTGCCGAACAGTCACATCTATACTTAGTGTCTTTCCCAGATGGTCCAGCAGAGACTGAGAGCTCAGTGTGTGGGAAATCATGGTCATGGCCATGTGTCTTGCCACCCTGTACCTCAGCACGATGTTGCAATGACGCACTAGATTGGCAGCAACCTTTGGAAACATTTTCCAGTTTTTTTTCATAATTTTAACAATTTGACTATCACTCTTAAGGTGCACTTTTTGATAAAGAAATGAGTTGCAGTGCACAGCAACTTTATTCTGAGAGTCACCAAAGACTCCAAATTCAGCTAAAGCTGTTTTCCCATTAGGAAAGTGTTTGAAGTTTACGTCCTGACGTGTCTTCTGAGGAGGGATTTCAAGCATCCATAAGCAATCTCTTTGTTACATGGAACAGCCTTGTCTTTACGGTTGTTCTGAATTTCTATGATATGTCTTCAACAGGAGATTAGGGAACCACCAGAGAATAGACATTAGTAGCTATTTTCACAGTTTTACTGCTGATCTTATATCCTACAAAAGAGAAAAAAAAACTTGCATTCACGTAGCACCTTTTACAACATTAGACCATTTCAAAATACTTGCATTCGTGCTTGTGCTTTTGAAGTGCAGGCACTGTTTTAATGTAAGAAATGCAGCAGCCAATCTGTGCACAGTCAGGGTCTCCAAACCGCACTGTGGTGATGACCTGATAATCTGTTGTTTGAGAAACAGACATTGGCCAGAATATTATAAACCTCTCTGATATTTGATCTTTCACATCCACGTGAGAGGGCGGATTGTTTCCTCGCAAAAGCAACACTCCTGAGAATGGGGTCTAAAACAACACTCTGTTGCTCTTATTGACCCACAAGATACTCAAATAAAACAATTTAGACTTGTCTTCAGCATGGCCTGTATAACTAGAGAGAATCACACTGGGTTGAGACAGCAAAGGAGTTAACAAGTTGCCTGCTCCATTTGAACTGCACCATAGGTTTTTGACAGACAGAAAATGTTAAATCTGAGGCCCAAATGTTTTCAAACTACTTGCACTACCAGCAGGGAGCTGCCGAGAGAGAGAGACAGACTACATCAATGACCCTCTCTGCCCGCAAGTGTGACCCTCCCCTACAGTGCTAGCAGATATCCTTTGGAAACTATTACATAATTAGTACAGAAGGTGGGAGGTATCTAATTTAGGCTAACGAGTGTTAGGCCATCAACTCTTTTAAGTGAAACTAGAATGCTCTACAAATATCAATAAAATAACAAATTTACACTTAGAGGATGAATATTTGTAACAGTCAGAGTTACTTTTACAATTCCAAGTCAAACATTTAGAGTTAAAAAAAAGTACTTCCTGTCTGCAGAGGTTTCATCAAATGTGTTTGCTGCTCAAATGATGATTGTTACTTTGACAGTAAAAATAATCACTCTGTTAATGATAGAATGTTCCATCTTCCACTGATAATTCATCATGCATTAAGAATGATCTTCCCAGTAGTAGGCTCCTGATTAAATCAATAATTAAGTTGCAAGTCATGATTAAATAAGTCTATCAGTTCACACCACTTTTCTTCTGTGCTAAGATGATTCACAACTGAGATTCTTTAAAATTATTGTTTGTTTCTTTGTGAGGAGGAAATTTTTACAATGGGTGGAATCTTATAGGGATCCAAGCAACATGGGCTATGGTGAGATTTGTGGCACAATTGGATGGGAAGTCAACAAAAGCCTATTTTGTTCCATCTTATATATTTTCTAATCAGCCTTTTCAGAAATATTATTACATATGCTTGGAGCTGGTGTGATTTGAACCTGGGCCCCCTGACTCAGTGGTAGGGATACTACTGCTGCTGCAACATAGGACCCCTAGGAAATGCAATCAGTAGGATTTGAACCACACATGGAAACCACAGTAGATTTAAAACCCATTGCTTTAGCCACTTGGCCATGACTATGGGCTGTAGTGTTCCATCGTTGATGCTTTTGACAAGCAGCAAGTTTCTTGCTAGGCAACAAACTGCCAATTAAGGGTGATTATTGCTTGTCAGGCACCTTGTTAATGGTCCAACTTACCTCATTAATGTTCAGCTGCCGACTTCACCAAATGCGTCCAACAAGTTAGATGTTGAGAAAGCCAGACATGGAAATCAGGACGGGTACCTGGCGAATTCGGGCCGCAACCTGCTCAAAAGGACCTCCAAATTAGGCACCAGAGCACATTCCACGAGCACTGGCCACACAGACCCCAGCTATGACTTTTAGCATCTTAGGTTGTAGGCCATCAGACCTTGGATAGTTTATTAGATTTTCATCCCTCAAGCTGCCGATACTTTTCCGCTGCTGACAGTCAATATTTTAATTTGCTCACTCTTAATAGACTCTTGGTTAGCCTTTATTTCTGATACACAACTTGTGTCTTCAACTATGAAAAATAGTTACAGAAGCCTGATTTTTTTTTTCTTTTAAGTCATATGTATAGTTTTGGGAAAATCCACAACTCTGTAAACTCAACTCAGGCAAGACGTTTGCTGAATGGCCTAGGCCCGCTGTCACTGGAAAGAGTGTAAAGTCAGTCACAGAGGCTGTAAGGCCCACCTTCCGGCTCTGAGACTTTGTTCTGTATGTAGTAAAAGTAAAAAAATCACCTCTGGCCATTGCCCCTCTTGCCTCATCTTGTCCCCCTGCAAACCGCATGTTTCCTCAATCATCCATGCCAACCTCTGCCCCTCCATCCCACCCTCATGACGTGTCATGCCATCCATGCCAAACTGGGCCCCTCCAACCATTCTGCCATATCTCTCACACACTCCATGCCAACATGGTGCCAAACTATGCTAACCCATGACTTCCCACTCATCCCACCACCCTTCATGGACTCTATACCAGCACAGTGACAACTCATGCAAATACTCAAGCCACAACGCATTCCTTTGCCCTTTATAGCTCCTACTTCATCTAAATGCTAAATTATGAATCCACAATCCCACAAAGCTTATGCACCTTTTGTGCACGATAATATTTATCCATAACAGTTTGAAAGGGATAGGTGAACCTCTACAGATTTAGTACCTGGATCTCTTCAGTAGGGTACCTGACCTCTCCAAAAGAGCTTCAGTATGTTTAGACATTTTTCTCAAAAGTCTGTAGCCCACAAGTTGCGTTTCAGGAACCTAGGTGACAAAAATAGGTCTAAAGAAAAGGAGTTGCAAATTTAAATGGGCTGATGCCTCAACTCCACCCCCTCCACCTAGCCCTGGTGAAATGGATGGGTGCCAGGTTCAAAAGCAGGTCTCATGAATTGGGATTCTGATGCCATTTTGCTGAAAGCAGAGAGCTTTCCAACATGGTCAAAATTCAGAGCAAGTTACTCATTCGCTGTATCTATCATTTCCAAACTTTCTGTGACAATTTATCCTGCCTCTGTCTCTCATGGACCAACATTTACTTCAGATAGTTTCTAGTAAAAATTCTAATAATCTATTTTTATATTCCTGGTTAGTTTACTCTCGTTTTTTTTTCTCTTTGTATCAACATATTGGTTACTTACAGTTTCTAAAACGTTCCCAAATCTCAACCTTGCTAATATTCTTTGCAGCATTATAATTCTCTTTTTGTAAGTTGACACTATCAGTAAGTTCCCTAATAAACCACAAAGGGACTTTCCTTATTGAATATTATGAATCATTTCTTTAAAATGTTCCACTCTTTATTTAATTGTATACATTTTAATATATTTTCCTAATTGACTTGAAACAGCTCTCCTATTAAACCCATAGAATTTATTTAGTTCAAGAATCAGATTCTTGCTTTGAACCAAAGTATGTCACTCTTAATCTTAATATATTTTTTCTTCTAGGGGATGTTTGATCATGAGATTGCTAACTACCCTTACCTCATCCCACAATGCTAGACTTTAATTATCCCTTAGTTGGCATGGTGGCTCAATGGTTAGCATTGCTGCCTCACAGTACCAGGAACCTGGGTTCAATTCTGGCCTCAGTCAACTGTCTGTCTGGAGTTTGTATGTTCTCCTTGTGGCTGTATGGGTTTCTGCCAGGTGCTCTGGTTTCCTCCTGCAGTCCAAAGATGTGCAGGTTAGGTAGATTGGCCATGTTAAATTACCCATAGTGTTCAGGGGCGTGTAGGTTAGGTGCACTGGCTATGGGAAATGTGGGTTTAGGGGGATGGATCTGGGTGGTTGCTCCTCTTTGGAGGGTCAGTGTGGACTTGTTGGGCCAAATGGTCTGTTTCTATGCTATAAGATTCCACGAGGGGCAAATTACTGGAATCTGTTCTGAAAACAACAAATGCTAGAGATCACAGCAGGTCAGGCAGCATCCATGGAGAGAGAGCAAACTAACATTTCAAGCCTGGATGACTCTTGTCATGTCTTAAGTATCTCTTAATTATTTCCTCAAAGTATTCTAGAAAGCTGTCAGACTAGCATTTGAAAAAGTCACCTTCCCAATGTTTGCTGCTGCTGATATGATTTATCCAGTTTATATTAAGATTAAAGTCCATTTTATTTCATTGTTCATAACGTGGCAAGTGTTTCATTTTTTTATGCTTGCATGGGTGGTGGGTAGCACTGACGAGGACAGCATTTGTTGCTTACTCCTAATTGCCCTTGAATTGGGAGACTTATTAAGCCATTTTAGAGGACAGTTAAAAATCAACCACGTTGCTGTGGACCTGGATTCCAATGTAAGCCAGACTGAGTAAGGTTGGCAAATTTCCTCCCCTAAAGGACTTTGTTGAACCAAATGGATTTTTAGAAGATGGTAGGTAGTTTAATGGTCATAAATATAAAGAATAGATTTAAACTCCAGATTTATTAATTGATTTCAAATTCCACCAACTGCCATGATGGGATTTTTACCCACGTCCGCAGAGCTGTTAGATTACTAGTTCTCATTATTGGTAAAACTACTATTTTTCGGACTATAGCCTACGACCATCAGTATTTCCCAACAGGTATCATTCCTCATTTCACATGTACCGATTCCACGTTGATTCCAGTAGCGCATTACCCCATCACCTCCTCCATTCATCAATGGATTATTACCTGAGCCACACAGAAAGGTGGAATGGTGTAAAACAGGTTAAAGAATTCAACTCAGGGCTTAAGAGTGTTGTGGGGAGAAGAGATTTTGATTCATGGGGCAGTTGCAGCAGTACTGGGGAAAGAGGGACCTTTAAGGGGGAATTGCCCGTTGGTATCGGGATCTGATCTGAGTTTGGGAAATGGGACCCACTGGATCTCTCCCCAGCCATGAGTGGCTGTTATGGTTAGGAAGCTCCTGCTCACGAATCCAGATCTCCACCAATATGGCTTTTCATGAGGGAAGGGCTTGGGCTGCTGGGGTGACTGGACTCAGGAATGTGCCGGATGGTCGGCGAGCAGGCTGGATGATGGCACAACATTTCACATGGTAGGCACCTGTTCCTGGTTATATTAGAATCATAGATTCATAGAGATCTACAGCACTAAAAAAGGGCCCTTCAGCCCAGCATGTTTGCACTGGTCAAGACTCATTGCCTGGCAATTCTAATCCCATTTTCCAGCACTTGGCCCATAGCATTGTATACTTTGACATCACAAATGCACGTTTCAATATTTCTTAAATGGTATGAAGGTTTCTCCCTCTACCACCCTAACAGGCAGTAAGTTCCTGACCCTGACCCTGACCCTGTATGCCCCTAGTTATTGATCCCTTCATCAAGGGGAAAAGTTTCAGCCTGTTCTATGTCCCTTATTATTTCATACATCTCAATTGTGTCACATCTCAGTTTCGTCTGCTGTCGGGAAAACAACCTCATTTTGCCAAAACTCTCTTCATAACTGAAATCCTCCTTCCCAGATAACATCCTGGTAAATCTCTACTGCACCCTCTCCAGTACTATCCACCCATGTGGATTCCAAAACTGTATACTCTAGGTGTGGCCTAACCAACATTTTATACAGTTCCAGCATAACCTCACTGCTCCTAAACTGTATGCCTCGACTAATAAAAGCAAGTATACCATACATCATTTCATCCACTTGTCCTGATACCTTAATGACCAGGTGTATTAGCACACCAAGGTCCCTCTAATCCTTGGTACACTCCAGAATCCTACCATTCATCATGTATTCCCTTGTACTGCTTGCCCTGCTAAAGTGCATCAGCTCACATTTATTTGGATTGTATTCCATTTGTTCTGATCAGCCCATCTGACCAACCAACTTCCTCCTCACTATTTACCACTCGCCAATTTTTGCATCATTAGCGAACTTACTGATGAACCCTGCTGCATTCAAGTCTAAGTCATTTGTATAAACCACAAACAGCGAGGGCTCCAACACTGAACCCTGCAGGACTCCACTAGACACGGACTTTGTGGTTGATGCCATCCAGAACTCAAAACCTTGGTGCTCAAGACTGATAGCGCTCATAGCATTGAGACAGCCCAGGCTTGTGATGAACTCCTGTCTGAGTTCACACCCCATTCAGATAGAATTTCACATTGGCCCAGGCCCAAAATACTTCCTCAGGAACCTGTGACCTGCAATCTAAGCCGGTTTTGTTGAAATTCCCTATATGTAGTTTTCCTCAGACCAGAAGGATACCCTCCACTACCTACCCAACCTCAACCAGCCAGACACCATGGTGTTCTGTCACTACAGTTTAGAAAAATGAGAGGGGATCTGGTTGAAACAGATTAAATTCTAAAGAGTGGACACACTAGATGCAGGATGAATGTTGCCCCTGGTTGGGAGTCTAGAGTCAGGAGTCACTATCTCAGGATATAGTGTAGGCTATTAAGGACAGAGATTAGGAAAATATACCCTCTGTGTGCCTGAAATTCATCTGCAATCACCAGTTAATAGGTGTGTGGTTCCCTGATGGATGAGTCATTCACTTTGTTGATTGTGAGAAAGAAACTAAGGCCCCTGCCCATGGAGGCAGCCAAGCACTCAGTTACTGGAGTCACCACATTAGTGGGAATGTGAATGGACTTTCAGTCTTTTGTTCAACCTACCGTGAGCCTCTATCTCATTTTCTCCTACCTCCGTCTGCAGGTTGAACCTTCCACCGATGGCAAAGTACAGAGGCACATGTTCTTCAGTGACTAGTCTGCAGAGTGTCAGAGTCCGCTGGCATTTTGCACTCCGGTCACTACAGATATGTGCCAGAGATGTACTCACACAATTGTATCCCTGAGTATAGTAAGAGTACTGCCACCGAGGGGATAGTCTCTTTGCTGGTGGAGGGTGCAGGTGAACTCCCTGCCAGTGTATCCTCTAATTATTTGTTCTCTTCTTCTGAGGTGGTGCAGGTACAGAGAGACTCCAGCTTTGGCCTCCTTCACTGTGAAGAATCCTGTGTGACACCAGTGCCTGCACAGAAGAAGAAAAAGAATTAGTTGGTGAAGATGCAGAATAGTTTTTTGCAAGTCAAAGTGTTTGTCTTTGTGCCCAACAGAGATGAACATACCACAATGTTTCTTACTGGGTTACTAGATCGTTGTTGTTTTCCTGTTACTACAAGAACCGTCCTAGCCTTCCCCAGCCAGTCAATGGTCCTTTCCTCAAAGGGCTGAGGATATTAGTATCCTGCATTAGCACCCACCGCCCTCATTGCTCCTGACCCTGTCGGTCTGGTTGTGGGCTAGTTTTTCTTGAAATGGGAAAACTGAAAGATTGAGTGTGATGGGAACAAGTGGCAGGAGAAGTTCTTGAGCATGCATGACCATGTAAGAAGGTAAGCCATCCCCGGAAAGTTTTTAGGAAATACAATGCACAAGAAGGGTAGAAATTTAAGATGATGAACTGGCTATGAACCCTTGAATTCATATCATGAACGTCTTGCTGAGACTTATAGGCTATGACCATTTCTATGATGCCAATGCAGTGACAGACGTAGACTGAGCGATACCTCTGTGTGTATGAGCTAGCAAAGGGAAGATGGTGCTACTTACCCTTGCGAAGTGAAGGTGCTTGACCTTTTTTTTTCTCAACTACTTCCCATTCCTTTGAGGTAGGCCAGTGGCACTGACCTGCATTGCAATCTTGGTCCAATCTGATAAGATGATCTCCTGGTCACCCAAGAAGATGCAGTCGCTTTTGTTGGTGACCCAGGGAGCCAGCAAGGACTTATTAGGAGGCCTGTCTGGGGTTCTAGGGCAGCCACCATGGGCTGGGGGTATTACATGGCTTACAACAAAGATAATGGTGTCCTGTTGGCCTTTAAATATGGCGGCAGAATCTTTGACCAAGAGGGTGCCATCAGTGGTGAGAATATGTGGCTTGCTCACCACATGATTCACCAGATAATTTGCACAACATCTCGCTTAAATAGAACAGAGCTCTGGTCACTCTGTTCTGGGAAGGATATAATTAAACGGAAGAGAGTTCAGAAAACATTAACCAGGATGTTACAGGGAATGGGAGCGATTTGAGATACAAAAATAGACTGGAGAGACTGGGGCTTTTTTCACTGGAGCATAGGAAGTTGAAGGGTGACCTTTCTGAGGTTTATAGAGTCACGAGGGGCATAGATAAGGTGAATGACAACAGTCTTTTCTCTAGGGTGGAGGAATTCAAACTAGGGAGAGTATTTATAAAGAGAGAGGAGGAAGATTTTAAAAAGATATGCAGAGCAACTTTTTTACGTACAGAGTGGAATGAACTGCCAGACAAAGTGGTGAATACACGTAAAATTATAATATTTAAAAGACATTTGGATAAGTTCATAAATGGGAAAGGCTTGGAGGGGTATGGGCCAAACGCAGGCAGGTAGGACTGGTTTAGTTTGGGGACATGATCAGTGTGGGCTTTTTGGACCGAAGGGTCTGTTTCTGTGCTGTATGACACTATGACTCTATAATTCGTCCCAGACATGAATATGACACAATCTAAGATGCTCAATGCCATACTTTAACTGCAAAATGAGAACTGTCAGTTTTTGAATTCTTAGGTGAGTATGAGAAGTTCCCTAATTGCCCCTTCATCCTGGAAATATTACAATCATTGACAGATGGAAACCATTCTCTTAAAATGACTGTTCAATATACACCAACGGTTTTGAAGTTTTGTAGTCTGTTCTAGTTTGTTACTGACTGAACTTAAGAATAGATTTTGCAAAAGAGAAGCCTGAAGAGGGAGTAGTGAATTAGATAATTTTTTTTATCAGCTATTTAGTAAACCTTCCAGTTCAAACAGTTAGTTTTGTGACTCCTTGTTCAATTTAAAAAGAAAATGTCTGTACATGCATCAGAAACTGCCAAAATATCTGTTACAACAAATTCCCAAAAGTGTAACATTGCCAGAACAAGCTGACCTGTAACAAGTACTCTGTGCACAAATTTAATCACATAAAATACCTACATACAAACAATACTACTGTATCCAGCATGGACCACAAGTCACAAGCCCCTACGCCACAGCTGTGTGTGAATGGCCTGCATTCAGGGAGAACAGCTGAAGTAAAACTCTGCGGTTTGTGGTGTTAGAGCACTTTGAGCCAAATCCAGCTCGCGCTCTAGTCCTTATTCAGGCATCCATCCAGTTTCTCCCCACACTCTGCTATAAATACAAAATACTGCCTTATCTGTGCTAAACCAGCTCACTTCCTACCACACATGTGTTGCTGTCATGAGTAACTTCTATTTAGTAGGCTGGTACCAATTGTGTTTGTTAAGTCTAAGAAAGGGTGCGTGCTAGTTCTGCAACGGACATTCAGTATTTATCTGTCAGCATCGTGGTTAATTGTTTTATTGACTTGGTTGTTAAGTTTTACATTGTGCTTTTAGCACACATATCATTTTTCAAAATTTACAAACAAGGAAAGCAGAGATTCAGAAATTGATTTCAGTGCAGTACAATTAAAGTTAGCAATCATTATCAATTTTAACATAATACTTGAACAAAATATTTGAAAGACATGATAGTTTCAGCCTTGACCACGTCCTACAAATCCCGAATTCTATATTAAGGTAATTTTACAAGATTGCACTCCTGGTGCTCAGCAGTAGTGCAAGAAGTGTTTATCCAGTTACAGCCTCCACGATCTTCCACCCATTAATTTCAAAATGCATACAAATTGTGTATGAGAGAGTGGGAAGAAGGGTGCAAGTAACTGAATTCCACATAGGTCCTCAAAGGGTGAGGTTTGAAGCTGTGAATATAAGCTTGCGAATCACCATAGGTTGACATAATGCTTGAATAAAAGCAAAATACTGTGGATGCTGACATAAACTGATAAAATGCTGGAGAAACTCAGCAGGTCTGGCAGCATTTATGGAGAGCTAAACAGAGTTAATGTTTTGAGACCAGTATGACTCTTCTTCAGAACTGAAAAAGGTTCTTAAGTTATACCAGATTCGAAACATGAACTCTGTTTCTCCACAAATACTACCAGACCTGCTAGACCTGCTGCATTTCTCCAGCATTTTAGATGTGCATAATACTGATAGTATGTGCATTGTAATCCAAATTTAAACAATCATTAAAACACTAAACCGTTCAAACCAAGACGAAACCGAAGTGATTTGGAGCAAAAGGGCGTGTGGCTTTTTTTTAACTATGTCAGCTATTTGCTGACACAGTGCAAAATTAGTCCAGTGTTTTGCTCCCTCCCAATTAGATGGCATAAATATATCAAGACGACATAGAATTAGGGCTGATACATCATTTGAAGCTGATCTCTTGGTCTGGTTCCACAGTGCTGGCATGGTTAGAGAAAAAGAATGGGCTTTTTAGATCATACAAGAGTAGAAATTTTCATTTACATTCTCTTGGGCTGTAGGCATCACTGGCTATAGCAGTCTTTAATACCTAAATCAAAACATCCTTGAGAAAAATAGTGATCAGCTATTTCCTTAAATCACTCCAATCCTTGTGGTGGAGGTACGTCCACAGCGCTGTTAGGAAGGGATTTACAGGATTTTGACCCAGTGACAGTCAAGCAACAGCAATACAGCTCAAAGTCAGAACGGTGATTGGCTTGGAGGTGCAACTGTTTCCAAACTTCTGCTTGAGATCACAGATTTCGAGGGTGCTGTTGAAGGGGCCTGTATGAGTTGATGCCATGCATCTTGTAGATGGCGTACAGTACGGTCTCTGTACATTAGTGGACTGGTGAAGGAAATGAATATTGAAGGTGGTGAAAAGGGTTTCAATCAAGCAGGCTGCTTTGTCTGGATGGCTGTTGAACTTCTTGAGAGTTGGTGGAGCTGCACACATCTGGACAAGTGTTAAGTATTCTATCATACTCCTGAATTGTGCCATGTAGATGATGGAAAGGCTTTGGGAAGATGGAAAGTGAGTAACTAGCTACCAAATTCTTAGCCTCTGACCTGTTCTTGTGGCTACAGCATTTGCCTAAATGGTGTAGTTCAATTTAGGTTAATGTAAGCCACAGGATGTTGATAGCGGAGGATTAGGCAACTTTATTGCCATTAAATGCCAAGGGGAGGTGTTTAGATTTTTTTTAGATATTGTCATTGCCTGGCACTGTCTTGCTGCATATGAACACAAACTGCTTCAGTATCTGAGGAGTATGAATATTGTTAAACATTGTGCAATCATCAGTGAACATACCTGCTTCTGACCTTATGATCTAGGGAAGGTCATTGATGAGCAAGTGAGGGTGATTGGGCTTAGAACACTACCCGAGGAACTCTGACAATGATACTCAGGATCTGAGATGATTGATCTCCAACAACCACTGATATAATTGTAGGGAAGCATAACATTCTACTTGCACACAGCAAGATCTCACAAACATCAGTAATTAATTTCAGTGGAGATTTTTGTTTTCTTTATTCATTCTTGGGATGAGGACGTTGCTGGCTAGGCAACATTTATTGTCCATCCCTAATTGCCCAGAGGGCAGTTAAGAGACAGCCACATTGCTGTTGGTCTGGAGTCACATGTAGGCCAGACCAGGTAAGGATGGCAGTTTCCTTCCCTAAAGGGCATTAGTGAACCAGATGGGGTTTTTCCAACAATCAGCAATGGATTCATGGTCATCGTTAGACTCTTAATTCCAGACACTTATTGAATTCAAATCCACTATCTGCCATGGTGGAATTTGAACCTCGGTCCCCAGAAAATTCTGGGTTTCTGGAGTAATAGTCCGGCGATAATACCCTGAGGCCATCACCTCCCATCACCTAACATTGTGAGATAAATGTTAGCCAGCACAGCAGGAGACTTTCCCACAATTTTTAAAAATATTACTATATGATTTTATTTTAACATCCACATGGGTGAGGAGATAGGAGCTTTGGTTTTTCTCATCTGAATGATGGCATCCCTGACAATGCAGAATGTCCTGTGTCACATTAATGTGTCACAACAAAATTGTAGCTGGAGTTGAATGTGAAACCATAGTGTTCTGACTCAGAAGTGAGTGCTCCCATTGAGCTAAGTCTGTCTTTTTGGATCAGCGAGTGAGTCACAGAATTGTGGGAGTTTAGTGGTAGGAGTTTGGAAAAGGTCGTGATTCAGGATGGCGTCAATGGGAAGGCAGGCAGTCAAGCACTGTATTTCAGGAAGCTGACCCCACAATAAGTCATTCACATTGAAAACAGAAGAAAGAATAGCCATGACAAAACTAGTCCAAAGAAAGTTCACTTCGTGACAACAAGATGTCCCATTGAACTAATAGCTGTATTTGTGTCCTATAAATTGACTATAAAATAGAAGTGTGAATGAATTTCGTGTTTGCTAAAGAAAAGCTCCAGCTGGGAGGAAGATCACAGTCAATGCTGCAACGGAGCCTAAAAGAAAGGAGTGTAAAAGGCTAATGTTTAGATGTGAAGTGAAATATAAATTTTCATCAAAGGGACAGAACAAATCTGTTGAAGAATAAACGTGAATACAGATAATAGAAAATCTTGATAGAGGAATTAATTATGGTTCAATGCCTCTTTGTAGAAAGTGTTGACACATGCTGCCACTGACCATCATGTTCTCACTCTCTCTATCCTAATCATTGCATACCCTACCACCCCACCATTTGCTGCCTTTCTCAATCGTCCTGATCACACGTGTCAACCATGGTCTTGTGTTTGAGTCAGAAAGTTGTAGGTTCAAGTTCCATTCCAGAGACTTGAAGCTAGGCGGACACTCTAATATAAGATGGACCATCAGAGATGCCTCCTTTTGAATGAGATATCAAATTGAGGTTCCATGGCACAAGTTGAAGAAAATCAGAAGAGTTATCCCTAGTATCCTGACCAATATTTGTTGCAGGGGAACACCAGCAGCTTTAAGTTTCCCATCGAGTAACACAGTGTCCTGCTTTTGGACCATATCACCCTTCCTTTTACTGTTGCTGAATCAAATTAAACTCCCTAATGGCATTTTGAGTCTATCTACAGCAAATGAACTGCAGTGGTTCAAGAAGTCAGTCCATCATCACCTTCTCAAGGGAAAGGAGGATTGGGCAATAAATGCTGGACCAACCAGCAATGCCCACATCTCTTGAATGAATAAAAAGAAAATTCTGGAACATTTTCTTATCAGCACCATGGGTGTATCTATGAACAGCAACGGCTCAATAAGGAAGCTCAAAGTAAGTTGGGTTTCAAGTAGTGTGTTCAATGACAACAGCAAACTAAAGTGAAAGCAAGTTACAGCCAATGTAGAGGTCACATGACTGCAAATTAGTATGTACCTCCACTTTCAACTCCAAGTTGCCCAATAGCCATGGTCAACAAAAAAAATGATAATTCAAGAACAAACTGTGATCATTCTAGTTTGTCTCACTTTATCAGTTTCTACTCATCTTTATCTTATGTTCAAGCCTTTTAATGACTTGCATGCAAGTTCTCAGTCAAGTCAAGGGAGACTGTCTTCAGTCAAGGGGTCCTATCACTGTCAGTCACAGACAGCGTCTGATATTAATCCAGAAATGTGGGCACAGTCAGTCAGCTGCCTGGGTGGTCAGGGTCAGTGGACCTATACCTCTACAGAGCATGGTCAGTCCAGCTCAACCAGGCTGGGGATTAGCAGGTTAATCAATGAGCTGCTTAGAAATCAGCCAGGGGTCTATTCACTCATCAGTTAGTTTTGCATTTTCAAGTCAATCAGAGGTAGGCGTTGGGGAGTTTCAAGAGGTAGGCCTTCGGAGGCAAATAGGCTCTCCATCTCAGTGAAAATCTGAAGACTTGAGTGGCTCAATTAAATAATTCCAACAGAAAGACTGGTTGTGAGTTTTTTTTTGAAAAATTAGGTAAATTGTTCTCACCCATTTATCCCAAAAATAATGTTTCACTCGTCTATGTCACATGCATTCTCATGCACAAACACACAGAAGTTAGATACAGTTAAAGGAAAAATATTGTTGCTGTTTGTATTTGTCTCAATCTGTTTTGTGGTAAGGCTGTAGTTTTATAGATTACATTAATGCTTTACAGTTGAAGTGAAGATATTGTAATGCAAAGGATTCTCAGTCAGCTGTAAGGTTTCTTGTTGTGAAATCACTAACAGGTTGGTTCCCAGGTGACCCTGAAGTTGGAATAGGTTGAGGGGAGTCCTGTCTGTTAGGATTTTTGACTTTCAGAGTATTACTGTTTATTACCTTGGCTGCTTGAACGATTTTCAGCTGGATCGATGGCTTTGGTGGAATTCCGTATGTCTGTTAATTTGAAAGGCAACAACAAAATGGCTTCCTCATTTGTGACTTCCAAAACAAAGGTTTGTATGCTAATTCCAATCCTCCTGTGTTGCCATTTAACATATTGCAACTTTGAGACAACTATTCTCATTTAGCCATGGTGTGGAGGTGTCAGTGTTGGACTGGGGTGGACAAGGTCAGAAATCACACAACACCAGGTTATAGTCCTGGATGAACACAGAAGGCCAAGCAGCATCATAGGAGCAGGAAAACCCGACATTTCAGGCCTAGACCCTTCATCAGAAATGGGGGAGGGGAAGAGGGTTCTGAAATAAATAGGGAGAGAGGGGGAAGCGGATAAAGGATGGATAGAGGAGAGGATAGGTGGGAGAGGAGGCAGACAAGTCGAAGAGGCGGGGATGGAGCCTGTAAAGGTGAGTGTATGTAGGGGGGTAGGGAGGAGATAGGTCAGTCCAGGGAGGACGGAGAGGTCAAGGGGGCGGGATGATGTTAGTAGATAGGAGATGGGGGTGTGCCTTGAGGTGGGAGGATGGGATAGGTGAGAGGAAAAACAGGTTAGGGAGGTGGAGATGAGCTGGGCTGGTTTTGGGATGCGGTTGTGGGAGTGGAGA
>JAHRHZ010000030.1:6398065-6487637 GCA_024137785.1 Ginglymostoma cirratum | reverse complement strand
TGTCCGTCCTCCCTGGACTGACCTATCTCCTCCCTACCCTCCTACCTGCACTCACCTTTACTGGCTCCATCCCCGCCTCTTCGACTCGTCTGCCTCCTCTCCACCTGTCCTCTCCTCTATCCATCCTCTATCCGCCTCCCCCTCTCTCCCTATTTATTTCAGAACCCTCTTCCCCTCCCCCATTTCTGATGAAGGGTCTAGGCCCGAAACGTCGGGTTTTCCTGCTCCTATGATGCTGCTTGGCCTGCTGTGTTCATCCAGCCCCATGCTTGTTATCTCAGATTCTCCAGCATCTGCAGTACCTTTTATCCCAGGTTATAGTCCAACAGGTTTATTTGAAATCACAAGCTTTCAAACGGCTGCACTCGGAAAGCTTGTGTTTTCAAATAAACCTGTTGGACTATAACCTGATGTTGTGTGATTTCTGACATTCTCATTTAGAGTAGGGACCGGCATAATACAACAGAAGTTTGCTCGAATCCATTCACACTGACCTTAGACACATTGTGTTTTGGTGTTCCTTGTCATCCAGGATGAAAGCTGCGCAACAGTCTGGTCAGAAGCCTAAAATTCTTTTGTATTAATTGATTCTTGAACAAAGGGATATATGAATTCTCCAGACAGCTGTACAAGTCCATATTTGACTATGTATTAGTTTGAGACACAGGACTGTATTAGACTCAAAATACCAGACAATATATGATTTGCAGCAGCCATTTTAGTAGTCTGTGTCCAATGTTACAAGAACTGACTGAAAGTTCTTAATATGCTGGGATATGACAGGTATTAAAGTGCAAATGCAATGCATTTGGGTATGCCAAAAAGTCTGGCCACAATAGATTACCATTCCATTAAGTCACTTTCCTAAAAACTGTATGTCTCCAATAAGAGCATATTACCCTTTAGTACCTTGACGATCTGTTTGCTGCACTTGAGACTGGGTAGATTGCATTGGTTCAGATCAAAGTAGATACCAAGAGATGTGCAGTGAGGGGAGGATATGTGTTGCCTGTTAATACGGTGAGGTCAGCCGTGACAGCCTCTCACTACTTGTTGCTCACTGTTGGATATTACCAATTCAGGCAGAGAACCTGATGCAACAATGTGAGATCAGGAGAAAGGCATAAGGCCTTTCAAAATGGGATAACTCATTACAGAAAATTATGCAGGAACTCCAACCAAAAACAGAACTCAAGTTTATTCTGCCTTTATAATAACTATATTCAGTGAATCTTCAATATTTTTGTAACTCAAAGGCTAACGTTATGGGTGAACCTCCACAGTTCTCCACCAACGGGTAATGTTCGTCAACATTTTTGGGAGCCGTGTTTTGCAGCCTGGCCACACATATCAGAACACAGGAAGACAGGAACAGATTTTGTTCATTCAAACCCGATTCCATCATTCCACTTGATCATTGTGGATGCATATGTCAACTCCAATCACCCATCTTTGTTTCATATACCTTGAATGAATGAATTAACAAAGGTTTATTGCTCTCAGTCTTGAAAATTACAATTGATTCAATACTCAAAATCTTTTAAGGGAGTGGATGTCAGATTTCCATCTCCCATGTGTAAAACAAACTATAGTTCTGACTAGTGTAGCTCTTTGCAGGGAGCATGGTCAGTTTACACTATCCAAGTATTGGTGATTGCCATATTTTCAGAAGAAATGACACTTGAAGGGGCCTTTACAATGCTGCATACTGTAGAAGTGACAAACCATCCAAGGAGGCAGTGTAGCAGCAGACAGGCTCTGAAAGGTTCTGAAGTTACACCGTGGAGCTATGAGGTGAAAACTCCCATCTCTAAACTCTAGTCTCTGAGTGTGATGAGCTGATTAGCAAAAAAGCCAAACTGTTCATTGAACTGAACTCATCCAATACAAATTGTAAATATTTTCTTACCACCCTGTTCAGAGATGTTATAACACACGTCAGGAGATAATGGGACTTTAACTCAAAACTCCTGGCCCAGATGCAGGGACATTACCACTGCACTACAACAACCATCTCATTCAATCCTTATGCCCTGCAGTGTGCACCCAACAGCAAATGGCATGTACAGTGACAGAGGGAACAAACAATAGGACTGGTCTTGTGTAGAATAGAAAGAAGTGCAGTCGTGATCTTGTTAAATGCTCTGCAATTCTGCCAGTTGCAGGTACAGCAACCAGAGTGCACTGACATTCAGATTATTTGAGTCTAGAAGGTTAACCAGACCAGCCTTGGTCTGTAAAATTCAGAATACATAGGATTCAAACAATCTTTGAAACTTCTAACAGCCGTACCAGCTTCACCCTCAAGTTCCACCACATCAAAACACCCATACCTTGAATTTCCCTGGAATGTCACGTCCCTCTGCTCACTCACTAGCTGACAGCAAAGTGAGTCCATAAGTCCATACCAATGCATACAGCCATGAGGTTTATGAAAATTAGCATGTCTAGTCAAGATCAGAGAAAGTCAGTAGCACTTCAACATTATTGATCCATTGCTGTGGCAGGACAGTAACTTGTTATTTCAATTCTTTCTGGCTGTTTAAACTTGTGCGTCAAACCAGACAATATTGTGCCCAGATATCAAGTTGTTTTCAAAGTAAAACCAATATATCAGCTGATGCATATGGGAAAGGAGTGAACAAGAGCCAGAATTTACCCACCACAGATAATTTTTTGTGGTCTGTCTTTCAGTCAATGCTACAGTTCATATGATCTCATGACACTAACTTTGAAAAGTATCGAATATTGTTTTGGTTTCAAATTTTTTAAATGTTGACCCCAAGCTTGGTTGTGGTTCACTCTCTCTTCTCATCCAATGTTATGTGTTGTTTCCTAATACAGATTCCAATGGGGACAGGGGATATTGTGGTACAAAAGAGTTTCATTCATTTAGGTTGTTTGGAAACTGATGTTTCTCCTTATAAGACTGTTATAGGAAACAGGTGCCCAAAATTCATTTATGTATTTAACATATGTCAAGAACAGACAGCATTACTATCATATCTTGAAGTATTTCCTAATTATCATAAGCACGTACACTATTGAAAAAAATTGAAACAGCTTGTTGCAGTATGTTCCCAGATTATCACGGTTGGCACCTTCTGGTATTTGCCACCTCTACCAGGGAGGGTAGATGCTGGAAAGGATTATTTAAGGTAATTGCTAGCACAAATCTCTCTTCTGTCTTTGCTTTATTTTGGGCCTATGTCGTGATTAGTGGCAGAGAGAGTCACTGTTCTTAAATAACACTATTTACTGCAACATAGCAATAAATTCAACCATATTTGGCCATGTATAATTACTCGGACCTAAGGGAGCTGGTACAGAGACTTTAGCTCCTTCTGAAAGCTAGAGTAGAACTGACTGTCTCCACCCACAGACAATGTGTCACAACAGTAAATAAGATAAAACTAAGTCAGATAAACATTAACCCCTTCAGAACTGTTACCTAAACAATATCTACTCCCAAGCTTTTAGCCATTGCACAATAATGTATGAACCTTATATCAATTACGATGGGTCACCAGACCCGAAACGTTAACTCTGTTTTCTCCTTCACAGATGCTGCCAGACCTGCTGAGCTTTTCCAGCAACTTTGTTTTTGTTCCTGATTTACAACATCCACAGTTCTTTTTGTTTTTATCATTTACGGTTACCTCATCTACCTCAAGTCTTTGACTTCAAAAGTGTATACAGTCTGGACATTTCACATTTTTCTCAGAACGCACTCTCTTTGAAAGAATAATATGTCTTTTGCTTGAGTTCTGCACCTCTGTTTTATGGTCTTATTATAATTAGTAAGAGAATCAAGGCTTATGGGGAGAAAGCAGGAAATGGAGTTGAAGATAATCAGATCAACCATTCAGCTCATTGAATGGCAGCGCAGATTCAATGGGCTGAATGGTCTACTTCTGTTCCTATGTCTTATGGATCTTGTGGAGCCTAATGCCAATGGCTGTGATGGTCATTATGAAAAGTGAGAATGCTTTGACACACCCTTGCTTTCCTCTTTTAATTTCCATGCCATTTCTCATAAAGTTATTCCCTGTTCCCTGAGGGAACTCTAACTTTGCCTCCTGGAGCCTTCAGTTGCTCTTTATAAAGCAACTTTCACTAAGGCCTCTGTATTTTCTGACTTTTTTTTCCCAGCTTATATGCGTTCTGTATTTCTTACCAGCCTCTGAATGAAGTTTTGCCTTTGGAATGTTGGGCTTGCATTTTTGCTCCTTCTAAGGCTGCTGCTGTTTCTCTCTATCAGTAATCATGTCTTAGTTGCTTACCAATAGTCTGTGTCTCCTTAAAGCAGTAATGGTTAAGGCAGTAATAAACTCATTTGAATTTCTCTTTTTCTTATTTTTCTGGATGTTTTTTCCCCATGGTAAGTGTCAAATTACACCTCTGCTTCCAGGTGCTATTTTGCCAGATGACCACTTGCTTCAGAAGAAGGGTCACTGGACTCTAAATGTTGACTCTGCTTCCCCTCCACAGATGCTGCAAGACCTGCTGAGTTGCTGCAGCAATTCCTGTTTCTGTTTCTGCAATTCAACATGTTCATTGCTGATTCTCCATCTCAATGCCATACCACTTTTCTCTCCCCATATCCATTGACACTTTTAACTTCTGGAATCCTATCTTTCTTTGACTTAAATAAATCCAGTGACTTCACCTCCACTGTCTTCTGTGGACAATTGCATATGTTAACCTCCTTCTGAGTGAAGATATTTCACATCATGTCAGTCTGAAATGGTTCACTACGTGCAGGTAGCTCTCCCATAATATGATAGTTGAGTTCTTGCGTGACCTCACGTTTTAGAAAATCGCCATTGAAAATCACATTATAGGGAAATCGCTGTACCTGTACAGCAGAAAGTTTGTGTTATCCGAACAGCCTCCACTATTCATCAGTCACTTCACAGCCAAGTTGCATTAACAAAACACCACATTACAGCGGAACTACATGTATCTTGAGGTTTTGAGGAAGGGTCACCGGACCTGAAACATTAACTCTGTCTTTTCCTTCACAGGTGCTGCCAGACCTGCTGAGCTTTTCCAGCAACTTTGTTTTTGCTCCTGTATCTTGAGACTGTTACCCCTTGTTCTGGATGACCTAGCCAGAAGAAACATCATTGCTATATCCAGTCTGCACTGCCTTGACAAAATTCTATATATTTCAATGAGATCCCCTCTTATCCTTCTAAACACCAGTGAATTCAGAAAAAAAGGTTACTTGAGGTAGTTCACTGGCACCATCCTCTTTTGTCTTTACTTTGGCTTCAGCCTATCTAGTGATTAGAAAAGTCACAGAGTAGGCATTGTCCTTATATAACAAGAAAGTTTATTGCATGATAGCAATAAATACAACTACATTTAGTCAGGCATCATTACTACATTGTTAGGGAAGTTGGCACAGATACATCTTCTCCCTCTGAGATCTAAGGTAGAACTCCACACCTCCAACACAGACTGCATAACATTAGCGGACTGAGTGGAGTTAAAGTAACATGGACATTAGCCCTATTCAGAACTATTAACGTGTATGTCATCTGTTATATTATTTCTTGAAATTTACACATTTATTTTGAATAAGTATACACATCATTTTTCACAATCTGAGCAGACAGGCACATGTTCTATATTAACATTAATGAGGAGTTGGGCTAGCACAAACCTAACGGTAACTTGGGAATTGATGGTCTTCAGTTATTGCTAGTACATTGCCCCTGCAGAGTTGATGAATACAACACTTGTTGGTTCAAAAATGCAACTGAAGTGGGGAAAAAATTTCAGAAACTTGCTGCATCAAGCCATTTATCAGCCAGAGTCTGCACTACACTCTGAGAGTTGGCGTGGCAAACTCAAGTGGGAAATGTTGGGATTGCATAGTACAATGGAAATGTGGACATAACATTGGACTGCAATGATGAAAATTGGAAATGTGGCTTGTAGACAAAAATATTGCATTGGTCATATACTTTTTTAATAATTGATAGATGAATTGTTTTCATTATTGTAACATATTTTAAGTTGTTGATTCTGCATTCACTTGAATCATGGATAATTTTTCAGACATTTTATGTGATGAATAGGCTACCACACAATAAGACTGTCAGACATTTCACAAAATAATGAATCAGACATTTGACAATAGCACAAGACAGACATTTAACTGTACAATGAGACAGAAGTTTCAAAGTAGACTGAGTCACTCAGATATTCCAGAGAAAATTCAATGACTTTGAGATGACTAGGAAAAGTAATCCCACTTCCCAGCACCTTCACAAATTAAAATACAGGTAGTTCTGCTGTAACACATGTTTTGTTAATGCAAATTGGCTGCAATGTGATTGATGAATAGTGGAATTGTTTGGATAACGCAAACTTTCTACTGTACAGTATAGCAATTTTCTGTAGCAATTTCCCTATAATGAGTTTTTCTGTGGATTTTCTATAGCACGATATTCTATAGCAAGACGTCACGCAAGAACTCAACTATCATATTATAGAAGAACTACCTGTAGCTACTACCTGGTCAGTTACCAACCCACCCTTTATCCTAAGAGCCATAGCAGTCCCCAAATACTTAGTCCCCATCTTCCAGAATTTTGCAGTTTTTCTTAGGAAAAACCTTTTGATAAAGGGAAGATATAGACAAAAATCTTCATCAGCTCCCCTGTGCCACTTCACAGGAAAATAGTATTGGAGTGCTATGATTTAAAACCTGAGTCTAACGTCATGGTTTATTGGCCAGCACTAACCCCAGGCTCCTACATGCATCAGCAACTTGAAACAGCAGACAGCAGACACCTCAATGCACTGGAGGAGTACCACCAGCAGTGTCTCCAACGTAATGTCGCTGTTGATTTTTATTTCTATTAAAGTCAAAATCCAGGCCTTTACTCCTTTTTTATTGATGTTATTACAATATTAGTTCCCATTTTGTTCTCAATTTTACTGACTGTCCCATACACACTTCAAGAAACAGTTTAATGTATAATAGGCTTCATATCAACAGACTCGTTAGATTTTTAGCTTTGTCTTCCACATATCATTGGCGCAATCCTAAAAGGATCAATTATCCTTGAAGCTACCATGACCTCTAGCAGCTGCACATTGCATTCTCTGCCTCATGTCATACAGTTTCAGTGTCAGTTCAGCCTCTGCTCACATTACCAATTTATATATTACTTTCAAAGGCAAAATTTGTTCCCCTTTTATATATTTTAGCCTGTGAGAAATGTCAGGTACCAATGACAGAATCTTGCAATGGTAATGTTCTTAGCCAACAGTGTGCAAGAAAATACTGTGGCAGTGGGCTACTTTCTACTTCAGTGTTTCAACTTGGCTTTTTAGATAAATCAGCTGCTTGTTATTAATTTTTATTATTCCGCTGCTAGCTTTCTCATTCCACAGATGGAATCATTTGGAAGAGAAAGAGCAAGATTTGTGCTAACTACAGTACGCACTTGACGACACTGGAAATTTTATGATCTCAAACTCTCAGCCCAACGTGTGTTGGAAATGGAAATGCCCACTTTGGGAATTAGGCTGGACAAATCAGCATGCCCTTTTTGCAGCTCAAATACTTTTCCTCCAATGAAAATAATAGCAGAAAAATGGATTCCATCAGCAGATAAACCAGTGAACAAAGATTTAGGATAACTGAATCTTCTTTTTAAACTGAGTTGTTATGATTTAGCATGCTCTATCTGAAAGGATGAAAGCAAATTCTAACAGTAACTTTTGAAAAGAAACTGTATAGACTACAACATACATTAATGTAATACTTCTCAATAAAAAAACTTGATACAATTTCCCAAGCCACACAAATATATTAGAACAAGTACACAAAATCTTTATCAAAGAGCTAATTTTCAATAGTGTCTCAAAGGTGAGAGAAATATAAAGGTGAGAGTTTAGTGAAGAAAATCAAGATGGTCAAGAAGCCAGAATGCAGAAACCTTGGAGACTTGTGGAACTGGGAATGATTATAAAGAAAGGGAGTGGAGAAATTGAGAAATTTGAAACATGGATAAAAATGTTTCTTTTCAGGCAACTGCTTTAAAAAGGGGTTCTGGTGGTATGGTGGTGATGTCCCTCCTTCTGGGCTAGAAGGTCTGGGTTCAAGTACTACCTGTCACAGAAATATGTCCTAACATGTCCAAACATGATTGTTAAAATGTAAATGCTCCCAATGTAGATTTACAAACACAGGTGCTATGGGTGACTAGAATCTTGTTTGGGTTTTGATACAAGTAATAGAGTTTTGGGTGAGCTTTAGTTTATTGAGTACCCACGATGTGAGGCCAACAAAGAGAACATTGGATTTAGTTAATTATGGAGGTATGGTGAGAATAATGGTTTTAGCAATAAATAAGCAGAAACATAAGCACATGACAGATGTGAAATGAGGATCTCTCAATAATGGAGAAGGTGTAGACTCAGTATTGGAACTGGTACTCGTTAAAGTTGCCTTTAGGGTAGTAACTAGCACATGCATTTGGCACAAGGGCAATAGAGGTTTTAGATTGAAAAGAATGCATATTGTGTGAATTAGAACCTCTACAAAAATAAAACCTGATATGTACTCCTGTCATCCAAACCTGTAGCATTAAATTGTTCATCTGTTTTTAGCTGGATGTTCAAAGGAAGCATAAGGCATGTGCAGTTTGCCCAATTCAAGATGGTTGCAGATGTATTGCGTACAAAAGGTTATCAACATGGTCATAAAAGTTCAATGTGCTTTTCAACATAACAGAATACTGTTTTTTAAAATATGAAATGTGACTCAGGCAGTTGGATAACATGCTCAGAAATTTGCTAACTTTATCACATTTGTTCATCTCTTTCCTAGTCTTTGCAGATTGATCCCATGATCTATGATTGTGCACATTGTGAGTTTAGGCAATATTCTAGATTCTTTTGGGTCATAAATTACTGGATTCTTGTTCCAAGCCCTATGAGGGAAGTTGGAAAAATTGATGTCTGCACAAAATGAATATATTCATAAGGAAATTATTTGCATGGTTGTCTATTGATTTTGATGTACACTGTCCAGTTAAGTTTCCAACAAATCTATCAGGAGAAAATTGTATGTTTAGACCAACATTCAAACTTATATTTTGGCCATTGAACCACAGTTCTCGCAAGTGAGGCATTCAACAGGCACCCACAACTATCTAATACTCCACTTAAATGGTCATCCTTCAGGTGTGAATATACTTGTCTCATAGTGAAGTAGAGCCCTTCTAGCACTGTGATAGTGTCCTTATGTCTGTGTTCCAGTACCACCTGTCCCAGAGGTGCAGCACAACATGTACGCATATTTGGTCAGGTGATTTAAAAATAACTTTTATTAGTGTAACCATTGGTTGGCTCATCAACTAAGACAAGCACCACAGCCATGCCCAATCCTGAACTCACTCAGACTGCATGCAGATTCACTTTCCATCTAGAATACTAATCAGGGATGTGGAACTAATTTATTCCTCACTAAGTCAATTATGCCACATAACTGCTGGTCCTGTTAAAATTCACAAACTCACTAAAGAACTAATATCCAATTTTGGATTATCCTAGACTAAATGGCAAGCAATGACCATTCCCAACAGAGAATTTAGCCAGTCCCCTTTGATATAACCATGCCATAACCATGAGGAGGAGTGTGCAGCAAGTCAGCATTGCTGTGAAGCAGACTAGGATGAGTGTGCGATGAGTCAGCATCACTGTGAAGCAGACTGAGGAAGAGAGAGGAGGAGGCTGTGGTTCAGTAATAGTGCAAGAGAGACCAGGGCAAACAGTTCATAAAAGAGCATGAGACAGAGCAGAAACAGCAGCTCTCAAACAATATGGGAGTGTGGGACAGCTGCTTCAAATAGAGAAGAGTGTATCTGTATGTGAAGGGCAGCAATGGCAAGAAATTAAAACCAGTGACAGAGCATCATTTCAATTTTCAACTGTAGGAGCTCATGTGTGACATCACAGAAAAACATGTTGGTGATATGTGGGTATTTTCTTCCATGGCTTTTGATTGCCCAATCGGCTTAAATTAGGAAAAGTATTACTGCTGAGGAATACAGTTAATAAATTCACTTTTAAAATATTGACCATCCACATTAATTAATTAAATAGAACAGAAATTGCTGGGCAGGTGATTTGTTGCAGCTGTAGTATATGGAAGTTGCTGGATACCTATGTGATCCACCGTGATCACATTTGCAGCAAGTGTTGTCTGCTCAAAGAAAATTGGCCAGAGTTGAAGAGCCAGATTCTGAATTGCAAACATTGCATCACATCAGGGAGAGAGTGAGGCACCTGGACACTGTGGTTCAGGAGACAGTCACACCCCTTAGATTAATCACATAAATGTGTCGATAGTCAGGGACAGGAGAGTGTGACTGCAAGTGAGGCAAGAATGAATGTCCAGAATTTAACTATGGAGGTGCCTCATCAAGTGTCCTTATCTAACAGGTACAAGATTCTTGATCCCCCTATGGATGGGAGCACTGACTGCGGGGAGGATGAGCTAACTGATTCCAGCCCTGTGGCCACTGTGGAATGCCTTTTACGTTTGGGGAGAGTTAGGGGTGGAGGGGAAGAAAACAGAGAAGTAATGTTAATTGTAGATAAAAGAGTTCGAGAAATAGATACGGGTCTCTTCAGCAAAGGCAGGGAGTTCCAAAGGCTCTGTTGCCTACCTGATGATAAAGTTCTGATCTGGACAGAAACTTGGAATGGGAGGTGAAGAATCCAGTTGTCATGATCCATGTTAATGCCAACAAGATAAGTAGAACTAGAAAAGAGATTCAGCTGAGGGACTATGAGTGGCTCAGAGCTAAAATGAAAAGCAGAACCACAAAGGTAAAAATTTTCGGAATGCCACCTGAGCCACATGCAAATTACCATTGGGTAAATAAGGTTAGAGAGGTAAATGGGTGGCTCAAGGATTGGTGTGGGAAAAATGGGTTCTGATTCATTGAGCACTGGCACTCGTACTAGGGAAAATAAAGATTTTTTTGTTGGGTTTGACTTCATTTGAACCATGCTAGGACTAGCGACCTGGTAAGTTGTATAACTAGGCTTGTGGGTAGTGCTTTAAATTAATCAGTGTGGAGGAGGGTAAGTTTCAAATGAAAAGAAGATGAAAAAATCAGAAAGTAGCCAGACCATAGAGGGGCATGATAGCAAAGAGGCAAATGATAATCGAAGTGCGATATGGAGAGGTAGAAACGTGCAGATAAAGTCGCCATCGTCTTAACAGACCATAGAGCTGTCTGCTCATTAGAGAGAGGTAACTAGTGGTGGTTTAACCTGAGGGTCACCATACTTCAGGAGAGAGGGTGAGAAGGAGAGTCCTTCACTGCAACCTCAGCTGCTGCAGGAATTAAACCCACACAGTTGGCATTACCTTGCATTGCAAGTCAGCCGTTAAGCAACTGAGTTGATTGACACCTAACAGAGATATGGTTTCAGGGTGACCAGGACTGGAACTCCATATTCAAGGTATTCAACATTTCAGACAGCTCGACATAAAAGAAAAGGAGACGGGGACGCTTTGTTAATAAGTAAGGTGTCAGTGTGGTGATGAGCAGTGAAATAGTTGTAATAGATCGTGATGTGAAATCAGTTTGCATAGAAATAGGGATAGCGAGGGGAAGAAGTCACAGAAAGGAGTCATCTACAGGCCCCTGAAGAGTTGCTTCCCTGTAAGACAAAGTATAAATCAGGAAATAAGGGAAGCGTAATAGAAGGGCACTATAATTGTCACGCAGAATTTTAATCTGTATATTGTCTGGACAAATCAGGTAGGCATGTGTAACGTGAAGATAGATTTCTAGACTGTGTCAGAGATTGCTTCTCAAGGCAGTATGTTGCAGAACCAATCAGGGAATTTAGATTGAGTCATGTGTAATGAGGTAGGATTAACAAGAGATCTCGTAGTTAAGGATCCTCTGGGGCCAGCAGTCATGCCATAGTAGAAATTCAAATTCAGTTTTAGGGAGAGCAACTCCGGTCTCAGATCCTCAATTTAAATAAGAGCAATTACAAAAAATTGGTGTCAAAAGTGTGCTGGGAAAATTGACTAAAGAGAAAGTCAGTGGATGAGCAGTGACAGACATTTAACCTTATATTTCAGAACGCTTACCAAGATTTATTCCAGTCAAATAGAAGAACTTCATGAGAAGGATGAACCACTTGTAGTTAACAAAGGAGATCAAGGAGCGTATCCAATCAAAAACTAAGGCATACAAAGTGGCAATAAATAGTGGTAGACCAGAAAGTTAGGACTTTTTTTAAGAGCCAGCAACAGATAGTTGGAAGAGAGTAAACAGAGAGAAAATTGATTATGATAGTATATTGACAGGAAATATAAAAGCAAGCAGCAAGAGTTTCTATGGGTATATAAAAAGAGAAAAACTAAGTAATTGTGGTTTCCTTGGAGGATGCAACTGGAGAATAGATAACGCGGAACAGGGAAATAGCAGATAATGTCAACCAATATTTTACTTCAGGGTGGAAGGCACCATAGACATACCAAAGGAAACAGTTAAGCAAGCTGCTAATGTGTGAAAATAACTTGTAACAGTCTCTGTTATGAGGGACAAAGTATCTAACAAACTAATAGGACTAAATGCAGACAAGTGACCAGGACCTGATCGTCTACATCCAAGAGTTTTAAAGAATATGGCTGCAGAGATAGTAGAGACATCGATCAAAATGTTCCAGAACTCACTGGATTCTGGATTTTCCAATGGATTGGAAAACTGCTAATGTGATGCTGCTGTTCTTTGAGGATATAATGAGCAGAATTGATACAGGGATACAGGTAGATTTGGTATATTTGGATTTTCAGAAAACAGCCGATAAGGTGCCACTATAAAAAGCTATTCAACAAAATGATAATTCACAGTATTGAGAGCAATGTATTTGTATGGATTGAGGATTGGTTCACACACAGAATTCAGAGTTGTGATTAATGGGTCTTTTTCAGGTTGGGAAAACCTAACTATTAAAGTGCTACAAGGATCAGTGAAAGGACCTCAATTATTTGCACCATATAGTGAGGCCACATCTGAAGTACTTTATACAGTTATGGTTCCTGTATTTTACAAAGTTTATAAAGGCATCGGAGGCTGCTTGTGGGATTCATTAGGCCGATCCCTGGGAAGTAAAGAATTGGCTTTCCAAGAACAGCTGAAAGGTTTAGCCTTTACTTTTAGAGTTTAGGAGATTGAGGTTTATCAAGATTCTGAAGTGGGTTGATGGGGTAGATGTTGAGAAGATGTTTTCACTGGTGGAGATGTGTCAAACTAATGGACATTGTTACAGTAAAAGGGGAAACACATTCGAAACTGAGATATGAAGGAATTTATTCTCCCAGAGCTCAGTGAATATCTGGAATTCTCTAATGCAGAGAGTTGTGGAGGCTAAGTCACTGAAAGTATTTAAAGAAGAGGTAGAAAGGTATTTGAAATATCACGGCTATACTGGGCTTCAACAGGAGTTAAATTGCACTGAACAGGAATTGAAACCTGTGACAGATCAGCCATGATTTTGTTGATGGCAGGTCAGGCTTGAGGGCTGAATGCCTACTCCTGCTCCTATTTCTTATTCTCTTATGACTAAATTCCCATGAGCAACTTCCTAGGTGTTATCATCGATGAGAAAGGGAACTGGATTTGCCAAATATATACATGTGGTTACAAGAGCAAGTCAGAGGCTGAGTATTCTGCAGTGAGTAACTCAGATCCTGACTCCCCAAAACCAATCCAGAATCTACAAATCACAAGTTCGGAGTGTGATACCCTCCGTTAGCCTGGATGAGCATTGCCTCAACAATACTGAGGAATCGTGACACCATTTAGGAAAAACTAGCCTACTTGACTGACACCTCATCCATCACTGTAAAAATTCATTCCTTCCATCACTGTACACTGTGACCGCAGTGTTTACTGTCTACAAGTTGCACACCTGAAACTGATCAAGATTCTGTTGGCAGCAACCTCTGAACCACAGCTTCTACCAAGAAAAAGAACAAAGATGTCAGACACCTGATAGTTTCCTCCAAGACACAAGCCTACTAACTTGAAAATATATATTGGCATTCCTTCTTTGTCACTGGGTCAAAATTGTGGAACTCTGTTTCTCACAGCACAATGAAAGCATCTTTACCAGACAGTTTGTGGCTGTTCAACAAAGCAGGTTGTCATCCATTTCTGTCTGTCAGTTACAGAATTGCAATAAATACGGGCCTTTCCAGCACTACTCAAATAAATTCATGAACAATTGCCGAGTGCATCCTTACTGATTTACTTGGGAGCTAATCATTAAGGCATTATTCCCTAGTGTTACAGCCAAAGGATTGTCTTAACTTTGAAAAGGCTGTAGTATGTTTTCAGTATGTTTCTCAAATCCCTATTTGATCGAAGCTCTGGTCACTTCTGAACTTGACTATACTAATAATCATAGAAACATTCATAGAATCCCTACAATGTGGAAACAGGTCCTTTGGCCTGACAAGTCCACACCGACTCTCAGAGCATCCCACCCAGACCCATCCCCTATAACCCACCTAATCTACACATCCCTGAACACGATGGGCAGTTTAGCATGGCCACTCCACTTAGCCTGCACATCTTTGGACTGTGGGAGGAAACCGGAGCACCCGAAAGAAACCTAGCAGACATGGGGAGAATGTGCAAACACACAGACAGTCAACCGAGGGTGGAATTGAACCAAGATCCCTGGTGCTGTGAGGCAGCAGTGCTAACCACTGAGCCCACATCAGCCTCCAAAAACCTGAACTCATCCAAAATACCACTGCATGTATCCTAAATTCCTTCCACCTATCACCAATTTGGCTCGGACCTACATTGGCTCTGTATTTTCATCATATGGTCCCACGGTGCCAAAATTTCCCACCACTTTTCTTTTAAATGGGAAGACTCTTTGTAGCATGATGTACCATGAAACGTTTAGCACTACCTTGCTTCTTCATATTTAAAACAAGGTATTCCTAAAACTGACTGTTTCTTTCCAAGTCTACAACTAACCCAAGACATTTCCCTCTGTGTCAGAGATAATAGGTACTGCAGATGCTGGAGAATCCGAGATAACAAGTTGTGGAGCTGGATGAACATAGCTGCTTGGCCTGCTGTGTTCGTCCAGCTCCACACCTTGTTATCTCACATATCCCTCTCTGTAAGGCACTCATTATTCCGCGTCACTTCAGAGTGGAGCATGAGGTAAGCTTCTTTTGCATTGTTTATCTCTCCATTGGGGTAATTTTTTTTGCTGAATCAGTGACCTGGTGGACTTCAAAGCAGTTTTATCCTCGTTGC
Source organism: Ginglymostoma cirratum (assembly GCA_024137785.1). Classification (NCBI taxonomy): domain Eukaryota; kingdom Metazoa; phylum Chordata; class Chondrichthyes; order Orectolobiformes; family Ginglymostomatidae; genus Ginglymostoma; species Ginglymostoma cirratum. The sequence goes on along the minus strand of JAHRHZ010000030.1, from coordinate 6,472,296 downwards.
CCCAGTTTGCTTTTAACGATAAGTTCCAAGAGGATCCAGGAGGTTGATGCATTAAACGGCAGGAGCTTCATTATGGAAGTATTCACACTACAGGTGATGAGGTTAGAGAGAACCGTTTGTTTACCCAAAATAGCGGAAGATGGTACCTTTAGATCACATGATCAGACTCTTAAAGTTTCAATCCACCAAATACACCACAGAACCCGGTTTACGAGGTGTGGAGCTGGATGAACACAGCAGGCAAGGCAGCATCATAGGAGCAGGAAGGCTTGACGTTTCGGGCCTAGACCCTTCATCAGAACCCGGTGTCCACTTTTAAACAAGGTGATAGCAGATGATCATGATCCATAGGTGGGCAGAGTACAGCAGTAACTCCAGTTCAAAATCTTCCTTTCAGACTTTCTTTTAGGAAAAAAGCAAGTAAATATTGCATTATTACAATTTAGTGCTGCCATTTCAGATCTTCTTGCAGCAGGAACACATTGTGGGAATTTACTTGCGATGATTGGTCTTCCTGGCACTTAGCCTGCACAGATGTGGGGGTAGCTTTCACAAATATACATTTGTTGCAACATGTGCCTGTGACTTTGTGATAAATGTGGGCTCCTAAAATTAAACTGCATAAAAATTATCAGAGTGATATGTTGATTGAAATGGGCACATTCCTCTACTGTGATGTATGAGTAGTCAGTTGAGAGTGCGAGTGAGAAGGCTGTCTGTTTTATTTAAGGCAAAGTTGCATTTTTATTTATGTCATTTATGCTGAAATTAAAGTATAATGGTGATGTTTATACCCCCTGCATTACATTTCAATTACTTAGTATGTGTCTTTATATTGATTATGTGGACCTCTTGATTATCTGGAATATTTGATCAATGGGCATGCTTCTGGTCCCATAGGCACTGGTTAATAAAAAGTTTGCTGTATTACTGTTTTTTTCCCCTCTGGGTTGTACCTAGTAGTGGATTTCTGGAAAATGTGGCTGTGCTCCTCAGGATTTTCAATCCATTAAAATTAATGGATGGAAAATTGTTCAGAGCATGAACACAATTCCCCGATAAGCGCTCCTGGCAAGCAAGGTTTCACACTGGGAGCGAGCATTTGGAAAATTAGCCATTTAGTGTTAATGGAGATTGACTTCAACCAAGTGAAGGCTCTGGCCTAGCTACCTCACATCTTGCACAATTCTACTCAGCCTTCTGTGCTTTCAGCAACCATTAAGGCCAAGCTTGTGAGGCTTGAAAAGTCATCATAATGCCAAATGGCTCTTCAATTCACTGGCTATAGTATTCTGTGCAGAATCACCCTTTCAGATGCACTATTAACATATTTTGAATTACAAAGTCAGCAAGTGACTGCCCTCTTGGTCATCATTTGGTTTCTTTTGTCGCATTACAAGTGTGCTAAATGTAGCTTGCCACATGCTGCCATTGCTGTTGTAATCCCTGCCACAGGCTAGACTGGCAAGGTTTTCTGTGATAGCTGTCTCCATTTTAAGAATCTGAGAAATACTTGGTATTAAAAACAATTTGCCACCCTTTTAATTTCACATTCATTGAACTTGTGAATACATAATAAATAAATGCACATTTTACTTTATACAAAAATATATCCATTTACAATCCATTGGTGACAGGAACATATGTAGGCACGTTTGTGTGCAAGCATGACCCCGAACTTCCTGTAGCTGGTCATTTTAATACAGCATCTTGCTTACCCACTTGTCTGTCCTCAGCATGCTGCAATGATCCAACGAATCACAGTGAAAACTGGAGGAGAAACATCTCATCTTCAAACTAGGAAGTTTACAACCTTCTGGGCTCAATATTGAATTCAATACCTTCAATTTGTGAACCCATTACTTCCCTTTCTTTTAGATTTGCTTGTAACATTCTCTGTCTCCTTCTCTCCCTTCCCCCCCACTCCAGTGTTCTGTTCTTTCAAGTCTGGCAGTTAGACATGCCATTGTTATGCCCTTCTCACATCCCAATCACATAATCTGAACTATCCACATCCTTTCTCCCACAGCGCTCCAACACCACCCTCTCACCATTTCATAAATGCTGCCCCTTCCACACTTTGCTTTAGATCTGATGAAACGTCATGTAGACTCAAAATGTTAGCTTGCTTTCTCTCCATGGATGCTGCCTGAACCCCTGCTGCAATCTCCAGCAGTTTTTGTTTTCAGCATATCAGAGAAGCGCCAGCGGCCAAAGATAATGCCTGAGGATCCGTAACTTCAATGTTGTTTGGGTCCGGCATAGATGGCGGCGAAGCAGTTGGGGTGGGTTGGTAGTGCAGGTTTCATTGATGGTGATAAGCTGGCTCAGGCCTGATGGACTCTCTTTAAGCTACATCTTAGTTTTTCTCGCTTATTCTTAAATTATTCAAAATGGTGCTAAATCATGGCAACAAATGAAAGCTTTTCATTGTATTTTATTGTATTCTTACTGGAAAATACACATAACAATAAAATCATTCATTCATTCATATTTAAAGAAAACAAATTGCGCATAATTCAAAGTACAGTTTGTCATTATTTTCGAGTGTGCCTTTGCCTTTGAATTAAGTATATATTATGAACGTTGAAGCAACATCGATACAGTCTAAAGAACAGCTGGATGAATGAATGGTCATAAGTACTTTGAGTGTTCTGTCTTGAGCACATATCTTTTCTATTAGTTAATAGCTGGACAAGGCGTATCTATTTTGTTGGTGCAGAAGGGCTTAACTGTTGTCAACAGTAATACCATAATTTCTGGTGATTAACTGCCAGTATGATCTCCTGTAGGATTGTAAGCTGAATCCAGCATTGAAATAGATTCCAGATTTTTTCTGACCTCTCATATTTGCTCATCGTCCTCTTCTTCTTTTCATGTTTTGCCGCATCTGGTAATGAGTTAATCAGCAGCTTTTTTCGTGGGATTTGCATGCTGTGACAAACCTTTTTGAGGAAAACAAGAAAAAAGACTTGCATTTATATATCGTTTTTCATGACCACAGGATGAGCCAAAAATGTTTTACAGTCAAAGTACTTTTTTTGAAGTATTGTCACTGCTTTAAAATAGGAAACAGGGCAGTCAATTTAAGCGTAGTGAGCTCCCACAAACAGCAATGTGATAATGGCCAAATAATCTGTTTTAATGATGTCGATTGAGGGATAAACGTTTGCCAGGACATAGGTCTCAACTCCTCAGCTTTTCTCTGAAATACTGTCTTAGGATCTTTTACTTGATAAGGGAGTTCAGGGTTTTGGCTGCATATCCCGTCTAAATTATAACATTGCTAATGTGCAGCGTGTCCTGGTCTTGCATTGGAGTGTCAGCTTTGCTTTTTGTGTTCAAGCCCTAGAATAAGACTTGCAACCACAACCTTCTTACTTAGGTAGGATTGTCAATTAGAAAAAAGCTTTGTGTAATGATAAATCAGAGTTTTAGCTCTGTATGCTTACACATGAAGTAATTTAGAAAAAAAAATTTCAGCAGCCTCAGGTTCCACAGCCTCAGGGTATCACAGTGTTTTATTACGGTTACAGAGAGAATGAATGTGCATTCTGATTAGGAAAGAAGTTAGTGTTTTCTTACCCCTGAAGTCTGTGTTCCATTTAAATAAAGGAATGAGGTCCCAAGAGCATAATAGAGGGATTTAGGAAACAACCTGAAAAGTAGGACCTCAAAGTAGTGATCTCAGGATTAGTGTCATGAGCTAGTCAGAGTAGAAGTAGCAGGCTATATCAGATGAACACACAGTTAAAGAGATGATAAGAGGAAGAGGGTTTCAAATTCCTGGGTCATTGGGACCAGTTCTGGGGAGGTGGGACCAATACAAAGCGAAGTGGTTACACCTGAGCAGGTCGGGACTGATGCCATAGTGAAATTATTTGCTATAGTGGTTTGGAGTGTTTAGAATAAATTAGCAGGAGGATGCAAGTTATGCATGGAGTCAGAGGAAGGAGAATCCTGAATATCCGTGGATATTTAGTTTCCATCCCTGGTCACCCTGCAGCCATGTCTCTGCATATCATAACTGTTTACATCTATTTGCTTGATTAATTCATTTACTTTATTTTGAACGCTCAGTGTATTCAGCCACTAAGGCTTGTCTTTTTATTGAACAAAAGACAGAAAGGGGAATGAGAGATGTGAAAGGCAGAGAAATTAAAGGCCAGAATCAAATAAGGCCGTAGTAAAAAAAGAATTGGGAGTGGGACATTAAAAAACAAGCCTTTGTGGCTGAGAACCAGATCTGAGGAAGGATCACTGGACCCAAAACATTAACTCTGATTTTTTCTTCACAGATGCTGCCGGACCTGCAGCGCTTTTACAGAAACAAAGATTTCATGCTGCAATTATACAGGGCATTGGTGAGGGTACTACCTGGAATATTGTGTGCGGTTTTGGTCTCCTTATCTGAGGAAGGATATTTTTGCTATCGAGGGAGTGCAGCAAAGGTTTAGCAAATTGATTCATAGGATGACATATGGGACTGACTTATGAGGAAAGATTGAGTTCTTTAGGCATGTTACTCACGTAAGTTTAGGTGAATGAAGGGGGATCTCATTGAAACCAATAAATTTCTAATTCTAAATTTCCAAGTCCAGTGAGTGGTGTGGAGGGGAACTTGCAGGTGGTGCTGTTCCCATGTATATGATGCCCTTGCCATTCTAGATGGAAGTGTTCATGGTTTATAAGGTGTTGTCTAAGGATCTTTTGTGAATTTCTGCGGTGCATCTTGTAGATAGTACACACTGCTGCTACTGAATATCAGTGGTGGAAGGAGTGGATATTTGTTGGTCTGGTGCCAATCAAGCAGTCTCCTTTGTCCTGAATGGTGTCAAGCTTCTTGAGTGTTGTTGGAGATGCACCATCCAGGCAAGTGCCGGCCTGTGCCTTGTAGGTGATGGACAGACTTTGGGAAGTCAGGAGATGGGTTACTCACTGCAGTATTCCTAGCCGATGACCTGTTCTTGTAGCCACTGTATTTATACAGTGAGCCCAGTTGAGTTTCTAGCCAATATAACCCCTGAGGATGTTGATAGTGGATGATTCAGTGATGGCATTGCTATTGAATGTCAAGGAACAGTGTTTAGATAATCTCTTACTGGACATGTCTATTGCCCTGCTATTTTGTGTGGTGCTAATGTCACTTGCTACTTTTCAGCTTGAGCATAGATATTATCCAGATCTTCTTACATTTACACATGGATTGCTTCAGTATCTGAGGAGTCATGAGTCGTGCTGAACATTGTGCAGTCATTGATGAACATCTCCACTTCTAGCCTTATGATGGAGGGATTAAAGTTACCTATCATTATTGCAGTAACTTTCTTACACATCCCACATATTTCAACCCTGTATACTCAGTCCTATTGTGTGACTATTGATGATGGGTCTATGAACATCTCTCACAAGTGACCTCTTACCTTATAACCAAACTGATGCTAAATCTTGATATTTTGAGCAAGGGTAATTTCTCACTGCAGTATTAATGATACTCTTAATTGCAAGGATATCCCGCCACCTTTTAGATTTTTGTCTTTTTGTAATGTCAAGTACCCTTCAAATTCATATACCACCTTTGGTGTCTCTATAGCCATGTCTTTTTAATGGCCATCAGGTCATACACTTTTATTTTTACCTGCACTATCAATTTATCCATGTTGTCAAGAATGTTGTATGCATCATGCCTTTAACTCTGTCTTCTTGCCATTTTTGCAACTTATCTGCTGATGCACTCAAGTCGGTACTCTCAATGACATCCTGCTACACCCTGGTTATCGGGACCCAATCACTACCTCATTGCTTTTCTTTGATATGTCAAATCTATTCTCACTTGATCCCTGCTTCCACTATTTATGTTAGAGGTCCCTCTATCACCCTAGTTACATGACTTGCCAGAACACTAGTCCCAGCTTGGTACATGCTAAGCCAATTCCAATGGTGCAGGTCCCACTTTCCCCATTACTGGTGACAGTGTTCCATAAATCGAAAAACTTTGCTCCCACACCAGTCTTTGAACCACAAAGAGATACTGCTTCCACAGCCAGCAGCTCCAGAGGAGACAGCAACACTGAGCCCTGCCGAGTCTTCACCATCCCCCCAGACCTCCCCCTTACTGAGGACAAACGGTCAGTCCTCAGTAAAGGGCTCACCTTTGTCCCCCTCCACCCACATATCAACAAATACCGCTCACGCTTGGATATTGAGCAGTTTTTCCGCCGCCTCCACCTCCACGCTTACTTCTTCAACCGTGAATCTAACCCTCCCTCTACTGACCCCTTCTCCCGCCTCCAACACAAGCCCTCCTCCTGGACACCACCCCAAGGCCTCCTACCCTCCCTCAACCTCTTCATCTCCAACTGCCATCGAGACATCAATCGCCTCAACCTCTCTAACCCTCTCAAACACTCCAACCTCTCCCCCGCAGAACGTGCAGCCCTCTGCTCCATCCGCTCCAATCCCAACCTCGCCATAAAACCCGCGGACAAGGGAGGCGCAGTTGTAGTATGGCGCACTGACCTCTACATCGCTGAGGCCAGGCGTCAACTCTCCGACACCTCCTCCTACCGCCCCCTGGATCATGACCCCACCCCCGAGCACCAAACCAGCATCTCCCAAACCATCCACAACCTCATCACCTCAGGTGACCTCCCACCCACCGCCTCCAACCTCATCATTCCCCAACCCCGCACTGCCCGCTTCTATCTCCTTCCCAAAATCCACAAACCTGAATGCCCTGGTCGACCCATTGTCTCCGCCTGCTCCTGCCCCACTGAACTCATCTCCACCTACCTAGACTCCATTTTCACCCCCTTGGTCCAGGAACTCCCTACCTACGTCCGTGACACCACCCACGCCCTCCACCTCCTCCAGAACTTCCAATTCCCCGGTCCCCAACACCTTATTTTTACTATGGACGTCCAGTCCCTATACACCTGTATTCCACATGCAGATGGCCGAAAGGCCCTCCGCTTCTTCCTGTCCCGCAGAACTGACCAATCCCCCTCCACCGACACCCTCATCCGCTTAGCCGCACTCGTCCTCACCCTCAACAACTTCTCTTTCAATTCCTCCCACTTCCTACAGACAAAGGGGGTGGCCATGGGTACCTGCATGGGCCCAAGCTATGCCTGCCTCTTTGTAGGTTACGTGGAACAATCCCTCTTCCGTACCTACACTGGCCCTAAACCCCACCTCTTCCTCCGTTACATTGATGACTGTATCGGCGCCGCCTCATGCTCCCACGAGGAGCTCGAACAGTTCATCCACTTCACCAACACCTTCCACCCCAACCTGAAGTTCACCTGGACCATCTCTAACACCTCTCTCTCCTTCCTGGACCTCTCTGTCTCCATCTCGGGTAACCACCTAGAAACCGATATCCATCTCAAGCCCACTGACTCCCACAGCTACCTGGAATACACCTCCTCCCACCCACCTTCCTGCAAAAATGCCATCCCCTATTCCCAATTCCTTCGCCTCTGCCGCATCTGCTCCCAGGATGAGGCATTCCACTCACGTACATCTCAGATGTCCTCATTCTTCAAGGACTGCAACCTCCCCCCCGCAGTGGTCGAGAACGCCCTCGACCGTGTCTCCCGCATTTACCGCAACTCATCCCTCACACCCCGTCCCCGCAATAACAACCAAAAAAGAATCCCTCTCGTCCTCACGTACCACCCCACCAACCTCCGGATCCAACGCATCATCCTCTGACACTTCCACCATCTGCAATCTGACCCCACCAACAAAGATATTTTTCCCTCCCCACCCTTGTCTGCTTTCCGGAGAGACTACTCTCTCCGTGACTCCCTTGTCCGCTCCACACTCCCCTCCAGCCTTACCACACCCAGCACTTTTCCCTGCAACCGCAGGAAGTGCTACACCTGCCCCCACACCTCCTCCCTCACCCCAATCCCAGGCCCCAAGAAGACTTTCCACATCAAGCAGATGTTCACCTGCACATCTGCCAATGTGGTATACTGCATCCGCTGTACCCGTTGTGGCCTCCTCTACATCGGGCAAACCAAGCGGAGGCTTGGGGACCGCTTTGCAGAACACCTGCGCTCAGTTCGCAACAAACAACTGCACCTCCCAGTCGCGAACCATTTCAACTCCCCCTCCCATTCCTCAGACGACATGTCCATCCTGGGCCTCCTGCAATGCCACAATGATGCCACCCGAAGGCTGCAGGAACAGCAAATCATATTTAGCCTGGGAACCCTGCAGCCCAATGGTATCAATGTGGATTTCACAAGCTTCAAAATCTCCCCTCCCCCAACCGCATCCCAAAACCAACCCAGCTTGTGCCCGCCTCCGTAACCTGTTCTTCTTCTCACCTATCCTCTGCTCCCACCTCAAGCCCCACCCCCATCTCCTATCTACTAACATCATCCCGCCCCCTTGACCTGTCCGTCCTCCCTGGACTGACCTATCTCCTCCCTACCCCCCAACCTACACTCACCTTTACTGGCTCCATCCCCGCCTCTTCGACCTGTCTGCCTCCTCTCCACCTATCTTCTCCTCTATCCATCTTCTATTTACCTCCGCCTCTCTCCCTATTTATTTCAGAACCCTCTTCCCCTCCCCCATTTCTGATGAATTGTCTAGGCCCGAAACGTCAAGCTTTCCTGCTCCTATGATGCTGCTTGGCCTGCTGTGTTCATCCCGCTCCACACCTTGTTATCTTTGAACCACAAATCCATCTTTAACTTTATTTACCTCATGTCACTTCATTTGTGGCTCTGGTAGTAATCAGAGATTAGGCAAAATTTTCCAAGGAAAGTAATCTGATGTAGATTGCAAATCTAACTCTTCTTTTGTATGAAAGAAGGGACCTTTGTGTTTCTGAAGTGGTTCCACTCAGGGTTCCCTCTAAAATGCAGAGCTGCACTCCCATTTTGACAGTTCCAGTTCTTTCATAGCTCAGTACGGCTCCTAATAAGCTTTACTACAATTAGTAAACCTTACTGTGACTGATAAAACTTCACAAATGCACATACATTCCGTAAGTTTTTAAAGATAACTGAGAAAAGTGCTCATGAACGAATCCAATATCTGATTCCCTGTGATGTTCTACTTTGACTTTTCACAGAACATGGTCAGCCCAATGACTGAACCCCAAGATCTTTTTGTAGTCTGCCCATATGTTCTCGCTCCCCATGCTTCTTGTAATCTCTGGATTCAACTCTTTCTGGATTCTTTTTGCAGTCTCTGGGCCTGCCTCTAGTTGTAATCATCTTGAGGCCTCCTGGTCCACCTCTCTTCTCAGTGTTTTATTGGCTCTGGATCCACTTTCCTCTGAGACTGCTAATGACAGAGCCAATTTTTAAATTAAAGAATAAAATAATACACTAGTCAAGTCATGAAAATAAAACTGAATATTACCTTACACTTAAAAGAATTTTGCCTAATTGACTGATGAATTGACTCATATTGTGGTTTGACAGTGCATGCCACTGTGGTGCTGTTGCAAGTGCTCTTTCTGAACAGCACCCAAGTATCTCAGTTCTTACACTGCAATTCAACAGCTTTACCAGGCTGCAAAAACAATTGACAAAACCCAGTCTATATGCTTTGGCTTTTCTGATGTTAAGTTGGTAGCCAGTATAAAATCTGCTTTGCATGTCATTGCCAGTTTAGGGCACAAACTCAACTGTGATTAATCAGGGGCCCCTTCAGTAGGCGACAAAATGAAAGCTACAACTTACCCACCCAAATGAAATCTCCTACCTCAGTTGCAGTTATTTCCACTTTGCAAATAGTTTGAGAGGCATTCAGCATGGTAAAATGCAGTTTGCTTGTTGGACAATTGGAATACCAACAATAGCCCCTCCCATCACACTTTGACCCACCATATTACCCCATTCTGTTCCATTCTCATCAGTTCACCATTCTTGTTGCCTCTGTGACATTCATCCTCTCTAAACGTGCATTGGCGCCCAGCATTGTCCCTAAAGGCCCTCACAATTGAGGTGCCACTGCCCCTGTTGGGACTTACCACTCCCTTGATCAAAGCCAACTGCACCTAGATGTTTCTGAAGCATCTTGAGTAGACATTAATTGGGAAGGCGAAGTTCAGCAAGTTGTGTTTTTAAACAGATGTAAATGCATACCAACAAACCTCTTGCCACCTGCTGCTGCCATACTCAATGAACTACCAAAGAGGGAGAATTTTATTGATACAGTGTATCTTGCTGACAAGAATCAAATGTTTTGCCTCTTGCCCAATTATGTTCACCCACTGATCATTCTTCTTGCAATTTCAGGATCTGGAAAACCCTACCCTTTGTCTCAGTTACTTGAAACATTTGAGACTGGACAGCTAAGCTCTAAAGTTTAATGTTTAGGTACCGTATTTTCTAACACCTCCTGTTTTCACAAAGCAGCCTCATAGCCCCACGCCTCATGCTTTACACCTTATATTGATCACTGCACGGAGATTGAAGAAAAGAGGTTTACAACGTGCCACAACTGGTTTCAGTGCCCTTCGATTAAAGAGAGAGAGAAAAACAGGTAGACAACCACTTGCTTCCTATCCAGTAGATCCTAATACATATTTATGGAGCATCCTGATCAGCAAGGACCTAATCACTGTTGATTAGTACATTAATATTCAGTTTATGAAGAATGACATATTAGAAATGGTGGCAGAAAACAGCCTAGTCTCAGAAAGCAGTTTCAGAGAAGGCAGAAGTTCAACAAAGAGAAAGGTCAAATTTGCTGCACAGGCAATGTGCATGTGACCAGCTTTCAATGCATTTTATCTGAACACATTTTTTTCAGCCAGTTACCGACTCAGCAATCAATATAAGTGGGGAGAAAGCTGCAGTGCAAAGTATTGAAATTAACCACAGGAAAGCAAGAATAGTCAGGGGAGATAACAGTCATTTAGGACTGCCAATTTTGGGTGGGTTTAGTCCTGGAGGGTTTATCACATGATATCTTGCCTTCAGTTCTCCCACCAAATCATACACCAGTTTTCCCTTCTTCAATATTTTTAAAACTAGCAAGCAAAAGAATCAAAGAAACTGAATTTTAGAACATTTTTTTAACATCTGTGATCTTTCTCCTTGGTTACTCTCTACAGTGTCCAGGGATTAATCTCTAATCCCTAAAACTCCAGGTCAATACTACAAGGCTGATTTGCCGCCTGTACTTTAAAGATCACACAACAAATCATGGCATAGATGCATCTTTTCTTTTTAATTTTCAAGTAACACTGACATTCTAAAGTTGTATTCGTTTCAAATATGTTTACATTGGATATGGACATTCAAAAAATTGACCTATACATGTCTTGAGATAGCTTGTTTCTAATCATGTGTAATTAGGTTCTTGTGTTACTGTGTAAAGTAGTGAAACAATTTATCTGCCTTGCCTCTTGTTACAATGAGCAGTGTAATTAGGTCAGGTGTACACATTAACTTTGAACCAAATTACAACATGAAGAAATATAAGCGTGTAAGCCTTTCACTTAAGGTCAGTTATTTGATGTGGATTCATGTACCCAGGAAACTAGACTGCGATCTCAGTTTTCTTCAGACCTTAGATTGTGGCCTCAACTTCCTTCTCTTATTAGTTCTCGGAAAGTTATCTGTTTGTTGTTCAGCAAATTAGCCTGTACAGATTAGAAGATTTGTTGCTTGCTGGTAAAAGTCACAAATACAATTCCAAACATGAAAGTTTTCCACTAAGCTCCGAGTTTGCTTTAGGCTCCGCTCTACATCATACCAGAGCAAGGGGGAGCTCAAACTTTAAAATGCTTTAGTAAGTCTATAGGGTGCCAAAGACACTGTGGAATCATGTAGCTTTTTTCACTTGAATGGAGTGTTGAGTATGTCTATTGTCAGGGGTGTGACATTTTTACTTTCTTTCCCTATAATGGAAAACATACATTATTCTGTCAGAACGAAAGCACAAAATTCCGTTCACTGAAGGCATAATTATGGTGCTGGAGATACATTAATATAAAATTACATTTGTGTTTGTGTAGTCTATCTTACAGATGCACTTGTGGAAAGCTGAGGCATTAGCACAGTTTCATGAAAATAACATGGCACTTAATATTATTTTTATCTCCTTCTGTCTTGTTCCAAACAAGATTGCATTTCAATATATTAATTAAACTCTGAAGTATTCCTAACTGGACACTGGATTTCCCTCCTAGGAGATACCAAGGGTAAGATTAATAATTTTGATTTGCTTCCAACTCCTTATAGTAATGTAGTGGATACAGTTAGCCAGTCATCCTACCCATGGGCACTCAAAGAGGAATTTATAGATCTTTAGGTGGCATCCAACAAATGCATATTCTTTTTTATTAATTCACAGGGTAAGGGTGTCGCTGGCTAGGCCAGCATTTATTGCCCATCCCTAATTGCCTAGAGGGCAATTAAGAGTCAACCACTTTGGAGTCACATGTAGGCCAGACAAGGTAAGGATGGCAGTTTCCTTCCCTAAAGGGCATTAGTGAACCAAATGAGTTTTTAATCAGCAATCGATAATGGTTCATGGTCATCATTAGACTCTTTAATTCCAGATATTTATTGAATTCAAATTCCACCATCTACTATGGCAGGTTTCAAACTCGTGTCCCCAGAACATTATCTGGGTCTCTGGATTAACAGTCTAGTGATAATACCACTAGGCCATCGCCTCCCTTTAATGCATGAAATACTGAGAGTCGTACTCCATGAATCTTGGTGAGCCTTGGGTGCTGTCATAAACCTAGGGTGAATGTTGGCCCTGTGAGTGTGAAAAGATGATGGTGGAACTTACACTTGCAGTGTGTGGAAGTTCATTAATCTTCACCCAGCACACTGCATTAACCCAGGCTCCTACCATCATGCAAGCTGGCTGAGTCTGGTGGCATAGCCTCCTTTGTCAGTCAGCAGGAAAAGGCACTGCTCTCCTTTCCACAACTGCATTCACCAATACCTATACATCCCTGTGCACAAACCATGAAGCTAACTTCCCTCACTGGGTCGTTTTGTTTGGGACAACAATGCAGGTCCACAGTGCAAAAGGCAGTTCCTGGCTTGCGATATCTGAAATGCTAAGGAGCTGGGGTTTAAATATGGTGTGAGAGTCATGAACTGTAAAGCTTCTACAATTCTATGAAGTTAGCAGAATTCACAGAATTGTTAATGTGTGGCAGGAAGTGATTCAACCCATCATGTTTGGACTGGATGGTTAAGCATTTTAACTTGGTGCCAGTCTCCTATGTTTTCTCCATAATCCAGCACATTATTTCTATTTAAATAATCATCTAATACCCTCTTGAATGCCTCAGTGAACCTGCCTTCACCACACTTCCAGGCAGTGCATTCCAGTCTCTAACTATTTGCTGAGTGAAAAAGTTTGTTTTTCTCACCTTACATTTACTTTCTTTTGCAGAACACTTTCAAATTGTGCTCTCTGGTTCTTCATGCATTTATGAGCTGGAACAGTTTCTCCTTATCTACTCTGATCACACACATCCCAATTTTGAAAACTTCTATCAAATCACCAGCTAGACTTCCCCTCTGTGTGGAAAACAGTCCGCAGGTTCTGCAATCCTTCCTTATAACTGAGTACCTCATCCCAGAACCATTCTTGTAAATATCTTCTGCACTCATTTCAGTGTATTCACATCTTTCCTATAATGTGTTGCTCAGAATTACATGCAATAATCCATCTAAGGACTAGCCAGTGTCTCATGTCTTCCTGCTCTTGTGCTATATGCCCATATTAATAAAGTTTACTAACAGCTCTATTCAATTGTACTGACACTTTTAATGACTTACAGACATACACTCCCAGGTCTCACTGCTCCTGTACATCCTTTAGAATAGTACTCTATATTTTATTCAGTCTCTCCATGCCCTTTGTACCAAAGGGGTATCACCTCGCACTCCTCAGCTTTGAACATCATCTGCCACCTACCTGCCCACTCCACCAATATGTTAATGTCATACAGTCATTGAGTCATAGAGTCATACACTTACAAAGCATGGAAACAAACCTTTCTGTCCAACTCATCCATGCTAACTAGATATCCTAAACTGATCTAGTCCTATTTGCCAGCATTCGGCCCATATCCTTCTTAAACCTTTCCTATTCATGAATGCATCCAAATGCCTTGTAAATGTTGTTATTGTACCCACCTCCACCACCTCCTGTGGCAGCTTGTTTCATACACACACTGCTCTCTGCTTGAAAAAGTTGACGCTCAGATCCTTTTAAATCTTTCCCCTCTCACTTTAAACCTATACCCTCTAGTTTTGGACTCTCCTGCACTGGGAAAATGGAATTCACCCTATCCATGCCCATCATGGTTTTATAAACCTCTATAAAGGTCACCCCTCAGTCTTCAACACTTCAAGGAGAAAAGCTTCAACCTATTCAGCATCTCCCTATAACTCAAACCCTCCCAGTCCAGACAACATCCTTGTAAAGCTTTTCAGAACCCTTTCAGGTTTAACGTCTTTTCTCTAGCAGGGAGACCAGAATTGAATGCAGTATTTTCAAAGTGGCCTCACCAAAGTCCTGTACAGCCGCAACATGATATCCCAACTCCTATACTCAGTGCACTTACCAAAGAGGACAAAAATGCCAAAAGCCTTCTTCACCACCCTGTCAACCTGTGACTCCACTTTCAAGGAACTAAGAACCTGCAGCCCTAGGTCTCTTTGTTTGTCACTCCCCGGGACCCTACCAATAATTGTATAAGCCCTGACCTGATTTGCCTTAACAAAATGCAACACCTCACATTTGCCTGTCTGATCAAGGTCCCGTTGTATTTTGAAATAACCTTCTTTGCTGTCCACCACACTACCAATTTTGGTGTCATCTGCAAATTTACTGACCATACCTTATTTCCCAAGAGAAGGTCAGGTTGTGCTCCTTCTCCAGTAGATACATCAAGATATTTAAGAAGAAAATTTTCTCGCACTGACATAACAAATTCCTCTCCATCTAAGCCCTTAACACCATAGCAGTTCCAGTCTATGTTTGGGAAGTTAATATCTCCTACCATTACAATCCTATTATCCATACAGATATCTGAGATCTCCTTACATATTTGCTTCTCAATTTTCCACTGACTATTGGGGGGCCTATAGTACAATCCCAATAAGGCCTTCTGAAGTTCTACATTATTCTCCTTACAGATTACAGTTCTCCCAAGTTCTGTGTTATCAAAACTAGAAATGGTTGTCTGCACACCAAAATGTAGATAATTTATTGTGTGTGTGTTTGTGTGTGTTATATATAGATGTGTGTATTGATGTATATACACATACATATATGCACACAGGTTCTATCCCTTGGTCAATTTTGTATCTATGTTGCGACTTTCCCATTTTTTCCATGATTTTTCTTGCAAGTATGTTGTGTGGCACTGTATTAAATGACTTTTGGAAGTCCATGTGTATCTCAAATTTGTCTTTACACTGCAGCATTTCATGTTGTCAGACTATTGCATGATTTTCCACAGTATGAATTTGAGGGAAAGATAATTGCACTTCTTAAATGAAAAGTAAATATCTTCTTTTAGCAAAAGATGCTAGAGGGCTTTAAAGAGAGCAAAGGGCAGTGGCATTAGCTCTGGCCGATCTAAGAATAAATCAGCTGGACATGTTGGGCTGAGTGATGTGGGAAGGCCATATTTGGAGTGCTGTATTGCAGTTCTGATCACCCTACTATAGAAGGGATACTATTAAACAAGAAAGAGTGCAGAAAAGATTTATAGGCTACATGGACTGGGAGGTTTGAGCTTTAAGGACAGGATGGATAGACTGGAATTTTTTTCGCTGGCGTGTAGGAACTGAGGGGTGACCTTGTAGAGGTCTATAAAATCACGAGAGGCATAGATAAGGTAGATAGCCAACAACTTTTCCTGATGATTGGGGAGTCTAAAACTAGAGGTCATAGGTTTAAGGTGAGAGGGGAAAGATACAAAAGGGTCAAGAGGGGCAATTTTTTCACACAGAGGGTGGTGAGTGTCTGTGGCTCCCAGAGGTAGTAGCGGAGGTGAGTATGATTTTGTCATTTAAGAAACATTTGGACAAGTATATGGATAGGATGGGTATGAAGGGATATGTACCAAACACAGGCAAATGGGACTAGATTAATTTTGAAAACTGGGAGGTATGGACAAGTGGGGCCGAAGAGCCTGTTTCCATGCTGTAAGCCTCTATGACTCTATGACCTTCTGCTGCACAACAAACCTCTAAGTAATTAAATTAGACGCAAAAGTTTCTATGTTTATCTAATTTGTTTCCATGTCCAATGAACTGTAGCTATTCCTTACTCCTGACCAAAGGTTCGCTTGGAGGCTTTTGTAGAGCAATGATAGCATCCTTAATTCAGAGGCTGGGTTCAAATCCCAGCTGTTCCAGAGACGTGTTATAAAAATGCTGAATAAGTTGATTAAAAATCTATGTTAAGTTTTGTTTTAACAATTTGCATGAGAAATAGAAATAAATGAGCAGGTCTCAACTGAGAGTACCATCCTGTGCCCTGTCCCCATTTGGTTTCAGCAAATGGCTGACCCAAAACATAAGACATTTTTAAAAAATGGTAAGTTGGAAATTTGACTACAGCTTCATCGGATTAGCTCCTACTTCTATGATCATTATTAGTTTGGCAGCCACAGCAGGCAACATGCATCAGCCTGTGCTACTCCATTGTCAGGAATGTGTCTGTTATATGGAGGAATATGTGCCCTGCTAGATAGTTTTTGCATTAAGACCTGCGGAAGGATGATTTATTGCCAGGACTTAACCCCAGAAGGGAAGCATCTTTTGGAATATTAGCAACCACAAAATGCCCCAGCAAATGTACCAATCACACTTATGAAGTTTTTGCCCAAGTTAATGTTGGCATGTGTTTAGAGGGCAGGGTAACTTGGCATTAAGCAAGTTTAGATCTGTATAAAAAAAATTGTGACAGAATTGCAGGATTACACTGTAGAGAAGAGTAAGCCCAATCCTTCAGTCATGCAACATCTGCCACACATTACTTCTTAAATGTACACTACAAAGCAGAATTTGAGAAATGCATAGAATCATGAGACATTGCTTTTTAGTGGTTGTTTATAAATTGAGGAATCAGTAGGTTTTTAAATTTGGGTTTCGAAATATATAGTCTTAATAGTGTCTATTTAAGTTTGAATTGGTTGTTTAAAATGAAATAGGAAGCATCCTATCTAAATAGTGAGAAATTGCAATGCTCTGAGATGCAGAGAATCTAGATGTTATAGTGAATGAATTGCAAATGGTAAACATGCAGGTACAGCAAATAATTGGTAAAGCTAATACATTGCTGTTGTTTATTGCAAGGAAGATGGAATACAAAAGTAGGAATGTTGTGCTTCACTTATATAGGGCATTCGTGAGACCACATCAGAAGTATTGGTCCCTTTATTTAAGGAAGGATGTTAATATGTTTGAAGCAGTTCAAAGGAGATTTACTAGACTGTAAAATTTACAACTATCTGCAATGGGCACGTTGTCTTAGAAGGAAAGGTTGGACAGGTTAGGCTGCTATACACTGAGGTTTAGATGAGTAAGAGGCAATTTAATTGAAGCATAAAATGCTGAGGGGTCTTGACAGAGTGCATGTGGAAAGCATGTTTCCTTTTGGAGGGGAACCTAAGACTAGAGGTCACTAGAGAATTCTTTTTCTCACAGAAGGTCATGTCTTTGAAAATCCCTACCCCAAAAGGAGGTGGAAGCGGAGTTCTTGAATACTTTTAAGGCGGGGTAGATAGTTTCTCGATAAGAAAGTGGGTGAAATGTTATCAAAAGTAGATAGAAATGCAGAATAATCAAACCAGCCAAAATTTTACTGAATGGTGGAGGAGGCTCAAGATGCCAGATGGCCTACTCCTGCTCCTAACTCGTATGGTTATTATGTATGTTAAGTCATCATAGACAAATCCTTCAGCCCTAATTAAATATGTTATTTTCCACTCACCACCTTAGCTATTTGCAGAGAAGCACTGGATCTTACATAAAACCAGAGAATAGAATAAATGAATGAACTTGTATCAAAACCAAACTTGACATTACATTTGGTCAAAAATCACATGAAGATGGAGTGAGACTCTGAAAGTTTGTGTCTTCAAATAAACCTGTTGGACTATAACCTAGTGTCACGTGATTTTTGATCTTGTCCACCCCAGTCCAACATCGACATCTCCACATCACAACATTACGTACAGCATAGTTTTATTGAATATTAAGATCCGTATCATAGGGACTATTCTCAGGAGGCTTAAAAATGCAATATCAGCCAAGTAAACACACTGCAACTCAGTAAGATCTCATGGGGCCCTAGAAGGTGGTGCATGACTAAATTTTCCAAAATATATGAAACCATCACCTTTTGGAAAATGGAAAGGGAGGTAGGACAGGTTTTTCTGATATTACAGGAATGCTGAGCAGAATGTCAGCTGAGTTGGATCAGATGCATGCAGCGCAGCCTACCCACTCTCAGCCTTATAAAGAAAATCTTTTCTCCTTTTAAATTATGCACTCAAGTCCTGCAGTGAAGTTTGAACACACTTCCTACTGACTCAGAGGTGAGAACTGTACCACATGAATACTAATGTTTTGTTCTCATAAGCTATAAATGATACATAATTACAATAGATTTTTTTTAACTTTTAGATAGCATTTTTTTCAGTCAACTAGATCTGTTAGATGATAATAGGCTCTTGTTTAAGTCTAACTACGAACACAGTGGGGTAACAGTATTAAGTACACACTGGTGATGGCAAACCACATCCATCCATAGCAAATATTGAAAAATCAATGACTTGACTATATAATGACTAATTATAATGATTCTGTGTCAACTTGGCCCTGTTGGTAACACACTGTCCTCTGAATCACAAAGATTTGGCTTCAAGTGCCTTTCTAGGGCTTGAACACACACAATTCAAGGCTGTCTCCCCAATGCAGTACAATCAGAGGTGCTTTCTTTCAGATGAGACATTAAGCTGAGAGCCTACCTACCCAATCAGGTAGTTGTAAAGATGCCATGAAATCAAATGAAGGAGAGATTATTATTGTAACTCACTGGATAGCTATTACCCCCTCAAGCTGGCCAGCTGCATCATTTATGCACAGTCTGCATTTTTCAATGGGTGTTAGGAGCTTAAAGAGGCATCCGTCAACAGATAGTTTGATAATCTAGAAGGCAAGAAAACATACCAAAGAGCATACCTAACGTTTGCAGTGCAAACTGAAGCATAAGGACCAGGCCACTGAATCTTACTGACAAATTCCCGCAGGTAGATTGCAGACACAAGATAGCTGTAAGTGACCAAAAATTTACAAGGTTCAATGTGGACATCGCTGCACTACAAATTTTTCTGTCAGAGGTAAAAAAGCTCAAGAGGTAACATATGGGTAGCAAAAAGAAATCTACATGTGATCATTTCCCACACAGAAGATTCAGAGAGACTTCTCACATTTCTCTTGTGAACAAGCCCCAACATTTACCACAACGCCAGATGGTATGGATCAATTGTATGAGACACTGCACACTGACATCAGCAGAATTTCCAGCATGCAAAGCCTGTATCTTCTAGAAAACTTCAATGCAAACGTGGATACTGACTACATAGCTCCCGGAATGTTACTGAATGTTAATGGTTGCTGGAGCTATGCAGTTACCATGGACTATTGCTGAGGAGGAGTTATTTCCAATACAAGCTGTGGCACAAGGTCCTGTTGACATCTGAGATCGTAATACTGGCACCGGCTGGATCTCATTGTCACTAGATGTTACACCCACAATCGTGCCCTCATCACTTGTAACTGTCACAGAATTAACTGACACTGACCACTCTATCACAACAAAAATAGAAGTTGCTGGGGAAATTCAGCAGGACCACTCTATGGCATGTAGCAAGTCAAGTTTTCAGCCAAGAATGTGATACCAGTTCAAGAAGAAAAGTACCATACCACTGGCCCAGAAAGAGTTTCTCAACATCCCTGATCAGGCTCTTTCAAATAACCACTCCCAAAGCTAGACTTTGGGCTCATCTGTGTATCACGATCATTAAGTACACTCACTGCATACGGATAAAGAGATCAAAAGAATTTGGAGTTATTTGAGGCTTGTTAGCTTGAAATGGGATCAGTTACTGTAACCAAATGGAGAGCCCTAATAACTACAAGAAGTCCCAAGCAAACAAAATCTAGATGCTCTCAGAGTTCCAGAATCAAGTCTCGGTAAACTGATCAGCACTCCAATCAATATTAATTGAAATACTACAACAGTGTACAATCTTCTAGTGAATTTGGGGATGCTAGGGTGTAGGTGAAGGAATTAAGATGGACTCAGCGGTAAACCAATCAGCTCCCTTGAATGCAAAGAAAAGGATGGTCATCGCTGGACATGACCTGGGCAGCATGGTGGCTCAAAGGTTAATGCTGCTGCCTCCAGCACCAGGGACCCAGGTTTGATTCCGTTTTGGCCTCAGAAATGTTTGCATGTTCTCCCCGTGTCTGTGTGGGTTTCCCCTCTGGGTGCTCTGGTTTCATCTCAAAGTCTGAAGATATGCAGGTTAGGTGGATTGGCCATGCTAAATTGTCCATAGTGTCCGGAGATATGCAGGCTAGGTGGATTAGCTATGGGAAATGCAGGATAACACAGAAATGGTAAGGAGGTGAGTCTAGGCAGAATGTTGTTCAGAGGTTTGGTGTGAACCCGATGAGTTGAACAGCCTGCTTCCACACTGTGGGGATTCTATAATTCTAGCAAATAAATGGAGCACTACCTCAAATTCTATGCAAAGGCAGAAGGAGCAAAGCAAAGCTCTCTAAGCGCCACTCCAGACTTTCCTGTCATTAAGGAACTGAAGAGGAAGCCCACCACAGAAGAGCTCAACAAGTTATTGACTGTCATACTCAGGAAATGTTGACTTTCCAACCGAAATCATCAAAGGTGAAAAACAGTACAGCTGCAGCACCACCATGAACTTTTGTGTCTCTGCTGGAAGGAGAGATTTGTGCCTTAAGACATGGGGAATGCAAAAACAGTCACCTTGTGCAAACTAAAAGGTTTCACAGCATCTACACAATTACTGATGAATCTCCTCATTAAGGACCACGAGGAAGGTTTTGCTCACATTTCTGACCAGATTCTGACCTCAGTATCACACACCTACAATGAGTCATACTGCAGCTTCAGAGCTGGAAGATTGACAGACAATGAGACTTTCTCACTTTGGAAGTTGCAAGAGAAGTGTTACAAACAGTACAGACCACTCTGATAATTGTTGATTCAAGGTATGTGAAGTTGTTGGTGACTTCCGGTGTAAGGTTATCGATGTTGGTGAAAGGTGAAGTTTCTACTTGGTTTTCCTGATGCTGGTTATCTGTGCAAACTCCTTACAGACCCTGAAGAATTGTAGCAAAGTGATTTTCAGAATGGGATGTCTCTGCAGCTCATCGGCCAACAGAGGACGAGGACATAATGCACTTTAGCCTTGGTTCATAACCTTGCCAAGTTGAATAGCTTACTGTCAATTCTGGCATGCATGTAGAAGACACATGTTTGAATCAAAAGTGTACACTAACAGCACGGAGAAAATTATGCTAAGACATAAGACACAAGACACAGTACTACACTACTGATCTTGAGAGTGCCTGATGGTTCTTCATTGTAACTGATTGAACTGTGCATGTTTGTGCCTAAAGAAGAAAACACACCTGAGTCAAGGTGAGCTGCATATTTTCTATCACAGTTTAAAGCTGCTGATAAGATTGGAGATGTCTATGAAGGCATAATCAATGAAGCTAAGGAGTCACATTGAACTCTAGTAAGACATTGGTTTAGCCCCAACTGGAATATTATGTCCCATTCTGAGCACCATGCTTGAGGAAGAACATAAAAGCTTTAAACAGGGTGTAGAAAGAATTTTTGAGAACAGTTCTAAGGATGCAGGATTTCAGTTACCTGGATATATCAGAGAATCAGAAATGGCCCTCGTCACTGAAAAGCAGGTTGAGAGGAAATTTGATAGAAATCTTCAAAATCATGAGGGATCTTGACAGGGTAGGTCGAGAGAAATTGTTCTCGCTGACAGAGGGTTAGAAGTGGATGAATATGGTTTAAGGTGATTCGTAAAAGAACTAACTGTTACATAAGGCAAAACCTTTTTATGCAGTGAGTGGTTAGGATCTGTTGCATGAGAATGTGTTTGGAGGTCAGTTCAATTACGGTTACCAAAATGGAATTGGATAAAGTGCTAGAAGAGCAGATGTTTGTAGAATTACAGGGTGGGGATTAACTGAATTCATCTTGCAAAGAGTTAGCAAAGACTTGACAAATTGAATGGTTTCCTTCTGCGTTGTAACAATTTTATGATGGTATGATTCGAAATAGACTTTGCCTGTATCTACTCAATTGATATGTAAATGTAATGAACTCAGTTCTCTAATCCAAAATCTTGGTCATCACATTTGAGTTTACATTGCTCACAAATAATTTTCTCAATGTATGTAGGTGAAAGAATTAATGCTTTCATAATGTGGTTTGAATCATAAGCCAGTAATCAAACTTTATTTTAAGATCTAGGGCTCCATGCAATGCTTGAAATAGAACTTTGGACCTTCTACTGGTCATTGATTCCAGCTATATCACGACAGAAGAAAAAATCTTTGAATATGCAACCATCTTTGATCCTGGAGACAATAAGGACTGCAGATGCTGGAAGCCATTGTAACAGACAGCTTCACTGGCTTGGGTCCATCCATTCGATGGAAGGCAGTCACACACCCAAGCACTTTCTGTAAGCTGATGTTGGCAGGATCGGATGATCGGTAAGACACCCAGAACATCCTCTTCAAGGCTGCTTGCAAACGTGACATGAAGGCCCTCGATATTAATGTTGCAGCTTGGTGTCAATAGCTGAAGACAGAGGGAAAAGACGATACTTCATGCAGTTGGTACTTACCCAATGATGACCAGTGGCTACAGCAGTGAAGGAAAATATGTCGATGCTGATAATAAGAATCCACTGACGCTTGGTATCTTTACATACAGTGTTTGTAGCAAAACTTATGTCTCAAGAATTGGCCTCTTCAGCAAAGGTGCATAGTATGAAGATAACCCATCTGAAATGGATCCTTTGCTGAGTGTCCAATGTCTTTAATAGACGAATAGGTGCCGGAACTGAAATCAAACTTTACTGAGATTAAAACAGATAAGAGATCAGCAATAAATACAAACAGCAGACTTTATAATTCTCCTTGGAAAATCATAAGTAACACAGGCACATTTCATGTAAAAACTCTCGGTAACAAAAACTGAACCTCAAAGTACATTTCTTGATTGATCTTATATGATGGTTCCCTACCACAGATCCTCAGACTTGGACTTGCTCCCACATGCTCCCTGCTCTCTTAAACCTTCAAACTCACGACTGGCTTGAGAGGAATGCAGCCTCAGTTCTACCATTCAAAATCTTTGAAGATATATCAGAATAAAAGACTTTAACGGTCATCTCAAGATTACATTCACAAGATTCAAAGCAGTGTTTGGTCACACAAATACAGCTGTCAATCAAACATACACTTCAAAAAGATCACAGAATACTGAGCTTTGAACTGAATGGTTTGACTCCCTGCTTGAGAATAAGCCATTCTGTCCCACATCATTGCTACTGTAATAGCTCAATTGTTACCTTTTAGTAACGGACCAAATCTTCCAATCAGTTTCAGAGCCCCTCTTTCTGTTGCTGAACAAAGAAAAGGCAGTTAGCTCTAGAATCATGTGTTACATATGCATGTCCTATTAATGCCAACAATCAGTTTATGTGATAACCAGCTATTTTCTGTAACTGAACCTGTGCCTTTAACAATGAATGTACTACAGACAACAAATTACTAGTTAATAATATAATCCATTGCAACTGGATTGCAAGAAGGAGAAAGGAATCAGGATGGCAGTCCACAACTAGTAGAGTGCCACAGGGATCAGTGGTGGGGACTCAATTATTTACAATATATATTAACGACTTGGATGAGGAAAGTATACCATATACATATACTATGGAATATAAAGTATACATATACTATAGCACAGTTTGCAAATGACACAAAAATAGGTGGGATGGCAATTGGTGAAGATGATACAGTCTGTAGAGTGATGCAAACAAGTTGAGCAAGTGGGCAAAAACTTGGCAGGTGGAATATAATGTGGGAAAATGTGAGGGTTATGCACTTTGAGGAAGAATAGAGGAGCTGAATATCATCTGGAGAAAGACTCCAGAAAGCTACAGAATAGAGGGATTTGGAACTCTGCTTGGCCATGAATAACAAAAGTCAGCAGCCAATTCAGCAAGTAATAGGGAAGGCAAACAAAATATTGGCCTTCATTTCAAAGGGTTGGAATATCAAACGATAGAGGTTTTGCTAAAACCATACAAGACATTAGTCAGATTACAGCTGGAATACGATGAGCAATTTTGGGCTGCTTGTTCAATGATAGGTAGATTGGCATGGAGGCAGCCCACAAAAGGTTCACTAGGCTGATACCAGGTGTGGAGTGATTGTTTTATGAGGAGAGGTTGAGAAGCTTGGGCCTGTACTAATTGGAATTTAGAAGAATGAGAAGCAACATTATTGAAGCATATAAGGTTCGTGGGGACTTGACAGGGTCAATGCAGAATGGTTGTTTTCCCTTGTGAGAGAGTCAAAGACAAGGGGACATGATCTCAGAATAAGGGTTCACACATTTAAGACAGATAAGGAGAAATTTCTTCTCTCAGAGGGTAATGAATCTGTGGAATTCTTTATTACAGAAGGCTGTCAAAGATAGGTTATCAAGTAAATTCAAGGCTGAGATAGACAGATTCTGTAAGTAAGTCAAGGTTTCGAGGCAAAATGCAAGTAAGTGAAATTGAGGATTATCAGTTCAGTCATTATCTCATTGGATAGCAGAGCAGACTCTAAGGGCTGAATGGCCTACTTCTAATATGTTTTATGATCTTATACTTTGATAAGATGAGATTTGTTGAGCTGAGTGCCTATTTCTGAGATGTAAAGGACATGCCATTCTATGTAATCAAAATATTTTATTTCTGCCAGTGACCTCTGACTGCATATTATATTTATATGGTTTCAGGTGGTAACAGGACTGAAGCTATTTGTGATCCACCTTCTGCCAATATTCAACATCCAAATTGATAAATTAAAAATGAATTCTTAGTAGGGTACCAGAAACATGATGATGTCCAAGGAATCACATCCTAGCAGACTCAATGCTTTCTGGTGGGGATATAGAGGAAATGATTTGGCAAGAAGCCACTCTGAAAAAAAGACTTGATTTATACAGTGATTCTTTTGTGACCATTGACTGACTGCCTGTAAGAGCTTTACGGCCAATGAAGTACTTGAAGTATAATCACTGTTAGATGCCAGGAGAGAATGGACAATACTCTGGATGTAAATCACTTCTCAACTGGTCATTGACTGCCATGTTTGTGGAGGCTTGTAAGTGTTGATATCCCTTTCTGCAACTTGCGCAGATTAATAGCATTGATCCAAAGACAATTTCTTTCCTCCTTTCATCTCATTCTTTTCCATTTCATCATTCCTTTTGACCTCTGCTTTTCCAGTTACTTCATGCATATCCCCAGGCACTTCAATTACCTGTCAGGACTTCCCATACATTGACTATGATTCTGGTCAATTTGAGGTTTCACCAGGAGACCGCCTTCTATTGCAATCATGAGTGACCAACTGGTCTCAGGTCAGTAGCAAATTCACCATAAAGCATATCTTTGAAGATGTGGCTACAATGCTTGTGGCTCAAATTACACAGCCAACAGAGCCGTAACTCACTCAAGAGGGAAAACATGCTGCACGGTGGTGTACATCCATATTCGATATTCTGCCCTGCCAGGAGATGCCCAATATTCACCTGAGGCAGCAGAGGTGGAAACTATTCAGCAACTTTCTTGGCCTGTATAGGTTGTCCATGCTTTGCTATTATGAGAATACAAGCTTTGTACTTGCAGTTAATTTGCGGTTGGTCTGCAACTTCTCAACTTTGACGTATAAGCCGAAGCCTCCTGATGTTGTTTTTGGCATCAAGGGACAGCTTGCTGGTAATTGTTGATTGAAGATATGTGAAGCGATTGATGACTCTAGAGTGAGGTAGTCGATGTTGATGGAAGGTGGACTCTCTACATCATGGCCTATAACGTTAGTATTCCTGATTGTCCCAAAGTACAGCATTGAAGTGTAGAAAGGTACTGTAAGCAGACCGGAGGTGTACCATGAGTGTTCTTAAAGGCTGACACATTTTGAATGTCAGAATCCGTAGACATGTGTCGTGTGTGGCCAATGCCCATGAAGTATTCTGAGATGTTGGTGACCAGAGTCCAACATGGAGGTCCTTCAGAACAAGCAGCTACCTGAAGTCACTAGGTACCTCTGACTACAATGTTGAGAATGCTTGACATATAGCTTGCTCTGCACACGTGGTAAGATAGGAAGATGAATATTATTGAAGTGGGTTGGGCCATTAATAAAGCATTTGGCTAGTAATAATGCCACTTAATTGGTATTGCCCAGTGAGAAACTCACCTCACCACTCATCAAAGCCAGAAAGGTTGGAGCGAGATCTTCTTAGCATCAAGATAGGCCATGCTGGACACTGAGCCCAATTCGGTCACAAATCTCAAGATAGCCCCCTGTCACTCAGGTCCCTATAAGATTGCACCCTATTACTATCCTCCTCATAGTTCACAACACTTCCAAACTTTTGTGTCATCTGCAAATTTGAAGTTACACCCTGTATACCAAAGTCTAAGTCATGAATAGACATTAAGAAAAACAGTGATCCTAGTACTGACTGCAGAGGAAGCTAACCTGCATGCCTTCCACAGCCAGAAGAACAACTAGTCACTACAAGTCTTTCCTGTTACTCTGTGCAAGCCACCACTGTCCTTTTTCTTGCATGGGCTTAAGTATTGGTGGCAAGCCTACTTTGTGAAACTGATCAAATGCCTTTTGAAAGTCCATGTATACCATGTCAACCACATTACTCTCATCAACTCTTTTTGTTACCTCATTCAAAACATTCAGTCAAGTTGTTTGAACACAATTTACATTTATGAAATCTCCATAATTAATCTACAGTTAAACAACTGAATTATTTTGTCCAGGATTATCATTTCTAAAAGTTTTTGAACTGATGACGTTGAACTAGCCTGTAGTTGTTGGATTTTTCCTGGCATCTCTTTTTGAACAAGGGTCTATCATTTACAATCCTACAGTTCTCTGCCATCTTTCCTATTTCTCAGAAGAATTGGAAGATTACAGCCAGTACCTCTGCAATTTTCAACATTAGTTCGCTATGCTTCCTTGTATGCATTTGGTATAGTCTCGGTGCCTATCAGTTTTAAATACGGCAAACCTTTCAACTACTTCCTCTTTGTCAAGTTTTAACCTATCCAGATCTTAACAACTGAGTTAATTGACGATGACTCTGGCATCATTACCTTCCTTGGTAAAGAATGATGTAAAGTATTAATTTAGACCCTCACTAATGCCCTCTGCCTCCATCGCAAATATTCAAGTGTTGGTCTCTAACCTTTTTTTAAATTTATTCACAGGAAGAGTGCATTGCTGGTTAGCCCAGCATGTAATGCCCATCTGCCCAACTAAGAGTCAACCAAATTGCTGTGGGTCTGGAGTCACATGTAGTCCAGACCAGGTAAGGAAGGCAGTTTCCTCCCCTTAAGGATATTAGTGAACCAGATGGGTTTTTCCAATAATTGACAATGGATTCATGGTCATTATTAAACTCTTAATTCCATTTTTTTTAATTGAATTCAAATTCCAACTGGCAGTATTGGAATCCGGGTCTTCAGGATATTATCTGGGTCTTTGGATTAACTGTCCAGCAATAATACCACTAGGCCATCCCTTCCCTATTATCAGCACTTTCCCTCCCCTTATCCACTTACTACCTCAATGTCTGTAGATGATTTTAGATCCCCTTTTATGTTAACTGTCATTCTTTTCTCATGCCCTCTTATTGCCTCTCTTATTTCCTTTTTGCAATTCCCTTCTAAGCTTTCTATACTCACCCTGGTTCCTAGTTGTACTAAAAGCTTGACATGGGCGCTATTTTTCTGCTTCATGTCACTCTCTATCTCTTTTATCATCCAGGAAACTTTGGCTTTGCTTGTCCTACCTTTCCTTCTGCATGGGAATGTACCACAATTGTATCTGAGCCATCTCCTTTTGCTATAGAGGGAATGCAGTGAAGATTTGTCACATGAGGAGACACTGGGCCTGTATTTAATGGAGTTTAGAAGAATGAAAGGGTATCTCATTGAAACAAAGTTCTGATAGGGCTGGATAGACTGTATGCAGAGAGAATATTTCGCCCGCCCAGGGGTCCTGAACTAGACGTCACATTCTCAGGATGCAGGGTTAGCTATTTTAAACTGGGGTGAGAAATTTCTTCACTCAAACATGGTGACCCTGTAGGATTCTATACTATAGAAGGCTCTGGAAGCCAAGTCACTGAATATATTTAAGAAAAAAATAAATTTATAGAGACTCAAGGTGTCAAGGGTTATTGGAGAGAATAAGAGTGTGATGTTGAGATACAGGATCAGCCATGATCATGTTAAGTAGTGAACTGGGCTTTCTGCTCCTATTTTCTATGTTTCTTCAATGGTAAGTCAAAAAAACAAAAGAATTGATAACTGACTTCAGAAAGAAAGGAGGAGAGCACATCCTCATCTACACCAACAGAGTGGAAATTGAGAGGGTCAACAGTGTCAAGTTCCTAGGAGTGATGATAACCGACAACTTGTCCTGGACTTCTCACGTGGGTGCAATTTTCAAGAAGGTACAACAACACATCTTCTTCCTCAGGCAGCTTAGGAAATTCAGCATGTCTATAAGGATCCTCACCAACTTTTACAGATGCACCATAGAAAGCATACTGTCGAGGTGCATACTGGCCTGGACAGCAACTGCTCTGCCCAGGACCATAAGAAACTACAGCCTAGACCATCACGGAAGCCAAGCTTCCATCCATGGACTCCATTTACACATCTTGTTGCCGCGGAAAGGCTGCCAACATCATCAAAGACTCCTCCCACCCCCGTAATGCTCTCCTACAACCTTTTCCATCAAGCGGAAGATACAGAAACTTGAATACATGCACCAACGGGTTCAAGAAAAGCTTCTTCCCTGCCATTATTAGACGGATGAATGGACTCCCTAACTTCAAATAATGTTAATTTTGTTAATGTTGATCTTGCTTCGCGCACCTCCTGCGCAGTGTAACCTGTAAGCCTCACTCCGTCTAAGCACCCTATGATCTGTATGTCCTTGCTTGCTATCATCTGCCTGTACTGCTTACAAATAAAGCTTTTCGTTGTGCTTAGGAATAGGTGACTACACTAAATTAAATCAAATCAATTATTACAGCACAATTTTGCTTTAGTTCGAATTTACCCTAGACAGCTCTACTGATAATCCACAAAAACTATCTCTCCGCCAATTAATTATTTTTTACTCTAGTTTGATGCTGTCCTTTTCCGTAGTCATGTCATAGGGAATGAATGATTGTATCAGTTGGTTGGTGACTCTCTCATCCCTGAGTTAGAGGAACGTAGGTGCAGGTCCCACTCTCAAGCACAGCAATCAAGGACAATATTGCAGCACTAAGGGAGTAAGGTACTGTTAGAGATGCCAACCTTTGGATGAGATGTTAAACCAAGCCCCTAATTGCAAAAAATCCCATGGTACTGTTTTAAAAAGGAACATGAGAGTCCTCTTGATGTATTAATTAATGTTTATCCATCAACATTATTAAAACAGATTATCTGGTCATTTATCACACTTTTTTTATGGTAACTTGCTCTTTGCATATCCGGAGCCATATCTCCGACATTACAACAGTGACTACTTGTCAAAAACTGTACAGCACTTTGGAATAATCTGCTGTCAAGATGGCACCATATAAATGCAAGTCTTTCTCATTTCATAGAAATGTTATGGCACACTTAAAAATCAGCCATGATCTATTTAATGGCAAACAAGCTTAAGAAGTTGAATGGCCTTCTCCTTTACCTAAATTCCACTATATCCGAAAAAGACATAGGGCCAAAAACCTTAACAATCATTGGTCAACAGTTGGTAGCAAGAATGCTGGTTGATTTTTTTTTTTCCATTCCCTAATGCCAGTTGTAACATATTAACTGCTGCCTAATGGCTGAGATCAGCTAATTCAGTACAGATTGGGATTTAAAATTGAGACCTTATGGAATTGCTTAGTGCTACAATGGGCGGTGCCTTTACCAACTTGCAGTGTGGCATTAGGAAGTGCACAAGTCAGCCACAGATTCTACCTATGATATAGAAATTTAAACATTGCATTTAGATAGTATCATTAACAACCTTAGAACATCTCTGATGTATAGATCCAGTTAAGTGCTTTCAAAGAAAATATGGCAACTACTTTGTGCAATGAAAGTTCCCACAACATTAATGTATTCGTATAGCATGTTTAATATGATATAGCATTCAAAGACACTTCACATTAGAGTTTTTAAACAAACTTTGGCAGTGACCCATGTAAGAAAATAGAATCCCTACAGAAACAGGTCATTTGGCCTGTTATATCTGCACTAACCCCCTGAACAGCATCCCACCCAGACCCTCCCCCGGCCCTATCCCATGGCTAATCCACATAAACTACACATCATTGGACTGTGGGAGGAAACCAGATCACCTGGAGGAAATCTATGCAGACATAAGAAGAATGCACAAACTCCACATAGACAGACTAGAACTGAGCCCATGTTCCTGGTGCTGTGAAGCAGCAGTGCTAACCACTGGGCCACCATGGTGAGATATTAGCTGACCAAAAGCTTAATCAAAATGGGTTTGAAGCTAAATTGCTCAAGCTGCTGTAGTGGGATTTTTGCCATATCCTCAGGACAACAGTCTTGACCTCTAACTAACCAGGTCAGTACTGTAACTGCATCACTCCTATCTCCCTACTTTATCATATCCTCAACAATCAATAGTTTTCTCCAACACCCTGTAAACCTAGATCACAAAGATACTGAATACTATAAACTCTTCAGCAACTGTGAACCCTGACCCTTGAGGGTCAACACCTTGCTACAGGCTTAAGGTACTTCAATTTCCTGGCCTCTATTGCAATGTGTCAACCCTACAGGTGACAGGATGGTGGGGGTGTGGTGCTAAGAATGCACTCAGTAAGCACCCAGTCTATATAAATGGCCTAGGGCAGAAAACTCTGATGTTTCAGCTTCAATAGCCATTTGTGGAAGTATTCCACATTACAATCACTATCTACAAAAGAGAAAATCTGTCTATGAACTAGAGCCATAAGCAGGTGACATTGAGATAACAAGGTTTAGAGCTGGATGAACACAGCAGGCCAAGCGGCATCAGAGGAACAGGAAAGCTGACGTTTCGGGCCTGGACCCTTCTTCAGAAATGGGGGAGGTGAAGGGGATTCTGAAATAAATAGGGAGAGTGGGGGAGGTGGATAGAAGATGGATAGAGGAGAAGATAGGTGGAGAGGAGACAGACAGGTCAAAGAGGTGGGGATGGAGCCAGTAAAGGTGAGTGTAGGTGGGGAGTTAGCGATGGGTTACGTCAGTCCAGGGAGGATGGACAGGTCAAGGGGGCGGGATGAGGCTAGTAGGTAGGAGATGGGGATGGGGCTTGAGGTAGGAGGAGGGGATAGGTGGGAGGAAGGACAGGTTAGGGAGGCGGGGACAAGCTGGGCTGCTTTTGGGATGTGGTTGAGGGAGGGGAGATTTTGAAGCTTGTGAAGTCCATATTGATACCATTGGGCTGTAGGGTTCCCAAGCGAAATATGAGGTGCTGTTCCTGCAACCTTCGGGTGGCATCGTTGTGGCACTGCAGGAGGCCCAGGATGGACATGTCATCTAAGGAATGGGAGGGGGAGTTGAAATGGTTCGCGACTGGGAGGTGCAGTTGTTTGTTGCGAACCGAGCGCAGGTGTTCCACAAAGCGGTGTTCAAGCCTCCGCTTGGTTTGTGACGTTATTTAACACAACCAATTAGCTGCAGGACTGTAACCAGAGTAAGGATATTTAATGCATCATTCCTGAGCTAAAAGATGAAACAATTACAAAAGGGAAAAAATAAATTGTATATTAGCTCCTTTTGCTTTTGGTCCCTACCTTTGCTCACAGCAAACAAGAAACTTGGATTTACCTCATGCCTTTCATAACCTCAGAATTGTCCTATTGGTGCATAACAGTATTGAGACAAAAATATATACAGACTGAGGTAAATATTTTGTAGCTCGACCTCTCTATAATCAATTTATCCCTTTGCCTTTTCCTTAATCAACCAGGGCAGATACAATTAATCGTAATCGGCCAAAATAAAAAGTGATCATGCTTTATTATTTTAAAATCATATATATCTTATAAAGATTTTTTAAGCAAATCACAAGCAGTTGCTTAACAAGTTTCACATACGTAAGGCAACTTTAGGTGTTATTTGGAGACCTGAAGGGAGTCTATATCTGTTGTACAACTCTCTTCCCTCCTTTACCTATATTTAGCCTGCTCCAACTCTGGCGTCCTGATTAATGGCAGGACGAGGAAAAAGGCCCACTTAGGGCTTTTGAGATTAAGTCCTTACATGAATAAGGGTAACTAGCAACAGTCATTCATTGTGTTAGAATAAAGCCTGGAGGAGTGAATGAATTCCTCTCTTTTCATTGCTGAAGTTATCTACAAAAGAACTCAATTTTTTTTTGAAAGACATGCTTTCTCAATTCAATATGTATTTGGTCATATGTAAAACGTTATGAAGAAATAAATCACATATTGAATCTCAAATTGACCAAAATTATGCGGTTAGTTTTATTGTAAAATTAAAGTAGAAAACTTATTAAAAAGGTAAAATCCACCCCAATTCCTGTGATATATACACACTTGCATGCAAAACAAACAAGATGTTGGGTTGGAGGTAGAGTTGGAAGAAAGGAAAGTCATAAATGAAAAATATTATTTCTACATTATAATGTTCCGCTGGGGATCTTGATGTTCCTGTGGGATAGTGATCAATGTAAGCAGATTGCTCTTCTGGAGGCAATCTCTTTCAAACTAAAACCAGTCATTTTCCAGGCTAGTACAGCACTTGAAGTTCCCTTTATTTTTAATATCTCTATCTCTGTGATGTATCACAGATTGTTACAGAGTTGTTAAATCTGTAAATCAGTTGATGAATCAAAGAGCTTTAGAAAAATATGTTCAAAGGGCTCCTGCTATACCATCTTACAGCTTTTTTTGATTTTTCTGTGGCGGTTTTACAGTCTTTCCTGAAAATTACTGCTTTTAAAATCACTGTCCTGCCTTTTTCTGTACTTAACCAGAAAAAATTTTACCGTCATGCGACTGGCTTTCGACTGCACAGTCATGATCCCATCAGGTAGAGAGATTCTCTCTCACATGTATGCTCAAGCTGTCAGGAGATGCATTAATGCCAGATTCATCAGCCACGCTCACAGGATAGCACAGAACGTCACCCAGGCACAACAGCATCCATGCTCTCAAAACCAACTGCAACATCATCATCATCAAACTAGCAGACAAAGGAGGAACCATCAACATACAGAATAGAACAGACTACTGCAAAGAAGCGTACCAACAACTGAACAACCAGGAACACTACAGACAAGTACCTACCAAACTGACCAAATAACACACCCATCAACTCAGCAGACTGATCAAGACCTTTGATCCAGACCTTCAGAGTATCCTATGCACTCTCATCCCACGTACTTCTCGTACCTTCTATCACCTTCTAAAGATACACAAAGACAACACACCTAGACGGATAATTGTATCAGGGAACAAGACCCTGTGTGAGAACCCCTCTGGCTATGTCAAGGGCATCTTGAAGCCTATTGTACAAGGAACTCCCAGCTTCTACCATGGACACTGATTGGACAGAGACTTCTTTCAGAAACTCAACACTCACGGACCAGTCAAACCAGGAACATTCCTCATCACAATGGACATTTCGGCACTCTACACCAGCATCCCCCACAATGATGGCATCGCTGCAACACCCTTAGTGCGCAGCACCAACAACTGCTAATTTCCAGACACTGTCCTACAATTCATCTGCTTCATCCACAACCACAACGTCTTCACCTTAGACAACCAGCTCTCCATTGAGATTCACAGATCGGCCTTGGGGATGCACCCCAATACACTAATATTTCCATGCACAAGTTTGAGCAAGACTTCTTTGCTACACAGAACCTCCAACCAATGCTACACACCGGATACATTGACGACATTTTCTTGTTTTGGGCTCATGGCGAGGAATCACTGAAACGACAACATAGCGATATCAACAAGTTTCATTCCACCATCAGACTTAACATGGACCACTCCTCAGAATGAGTCTCATCCTCGGACACACGCATCTCCGGCAAGGACATACACTTCAGTACCTCACGCTACCACAAGCCCACGGACAACCTCATGATGCTGCACTTCTCTAGCTTCTACCCTAAACATGTTAAAGAAACCATCCACTACATAGAAGCCCTGTGCATACACAGGATCTGCTCAGGTGAGGAGGAACACAACAGACACCTAAAGATGCTGAAAGACGGCCCCATAAGAACAGGATACGATGCTGAACTCATCAATCACCAGTTCCAACATGCCACAGCGAAAAACCACAATGACTTCCTCATAAGACAGATACAGAACATGACCAGTAGGATGCCCTTCATCGTCCAGTACTTCCCCGGAGCGGAGAAACTACACCATGTTCTTCTCAGCCTTCGATATGTCAACTCACCAAGATCATTCCTACCCCCCTACGTCTCACCTTCAAACAACCACCAAACTTTAAACAGGCCATCTCTCGCAGAAAACTACCCAGCCCTCAGGACAACCTCTGCAAGACATGTCAGATCATCGACATGGATACTAACATCTCACGTGGGAACACCACCCACCACGTACACGGCACACACTCATGTGACTCGGCCTATGTTGTCTACCTCACACACTGCAGGCAAGAATGCCCTGAGTCAAGGTATATTGGCGAAACCATGCAGACGCTATGACAACAGATGAATGGACACTGCGCAACAATCGCCAGACAGGAATGTTTCCTCCCATTCAGGGAACACTTCAGCGGTCAAGGACATTCAGCCTCTGTCTTTGAGTAAGTGTCCTCCACGGCAGCCTTTGAGATACACAACACAGAATCGCCGAGCAGAAACTAATAGCCAAGTTCCATTCCCATGAAGATGGCCTCAACCATGATCTTGGGCTCATGTCGCATTACATGTGACCCCACCATACTGGTCTGTATTTGTGAAATCTTTCTTACTGTTCTATTTTGATGTCATCACTTTGATAACTTATTATGATCTCGCTACCTTAATTAGTTTGTACAGTTTTGGATTACTTGTTACTTTGGTTAGACCCTCAGCTTGCAACTCTTGTACCTATTGTGTTATTCCAGCCATTTGGTTTGTCTCCAGCACCATTATATTACTTTTTTGTAATTATCCCTCTGCCTCAGTTAATCGGATTATAGGTCATCCCTTCACTTGCTATGCAGCTGCTGACACTTTACTCACACCATCTGACACTTTTGATCACCTGCAGACTTGTTACTCAGCCTGTCGACACTCCACTCACACCATCTTTTGATTTCTCTGCCTATAAATTCCGTGCCTATGTGCTTCCCTTCACCTGATGAAGGAGCAGCGCTTCAAAAGCTTGTAATTTCAAATGAACCTTTTGGACTATAACTTTGAGTTGACTGATTTCTGACCCTGTTTTGGAGGCTTTATTGATCAAAGATGCCCTCCAACAAAGACAGTCAATTGATGCTATTAAGTGTCATGACAGACAAAGGTAATTGAATATGAATATCTCAGCTTTGATTCCTGAATGATCTATCCTCCATCAGATAGGATGAAGCTATTCATACCTCCAGAAGGTCATTGTCTACACAGGGGGCTGTGGACAGTTGTCTGCTGCTGTAGTCAGTTTCAACTATCTTAATGCAAATAAATTCCTGAGGAATGTTGGTAGGGCATCTGTTTTATAATTTCCTTAGCCATTTTACAAATCAGGTGACTTCTGGCACCACTTTAAAACCGTGTTCTGGCAAATTTAACAGATTTTTTTTCACAGTCCCAAGCATTAAATAAATTGATGGAATTAAAGATTAATAGCCCATGCGTTACAACTGAAGGTTTGGTGTCTCAATTAAGGCTTGAAACATTAACTCCGCTTGTCTCACCACAGTTGCTGCTAGGCTTGCTAAGTTTCTCCAGCACTTTCTGTTTTTATTTCAATTAAGTATGTTTTTATGTCCGTATTTATGCAGGGTTGTTACAGCCTATCAACCTAGAAACAATTTTAACCTCTCTCCAATTCAATTTTCTTAAATTTAGTATGCTGCTTTAAGTCGGTAGTCTTTGCATTCAGATGCACAATACGCAATAACACTTGGATGATAATCTTACAAGTTGCTTTATTTTTTACGACTGGTTTCAAAGCGCTTTAATCCTCTTAAGGACATAAGCACTTTTACCCGTTTCAAAAAGGGCTCAGCATCTTACATTTGTTGTCATCCATTCCACAAACACCGAGTTTTCTGTGCGTGCATTTTGCGAAAAGTGAACTTTGAAAAACCTCTTTACAAATTTCTTTTGCAGATGTTATTTTGTGTTTGGAGGAGAGGGCGGAATAAGGTGACTGATTAAAAAGCTTAAATCGCCCTGCACTTAAAGGAAAATACATTCTTAAGGGATAATTTTCCCTGTTATTGTGATAGAAAAAAATTGTTAAAGCCCTCAATATAACATAAACATGTATATAATTTGAAGCTAGATGTACTCTGCAAAAGGAGTATTACTACGGTGAGCTGTGCTGCTTGGCTATGGTATTAAGGGTCTGATAAAATTGCCTTCAGACATTTTTCTCAGCCATTCCAAAATCAGTCTTGAGTTTCTGGTGAGGTAATTCCATGGATTCGGGCTGTTGTATTTTTTTTGAGAGGTTTTGCAGAGTCCCATATGGAGCTGGGGGCGGATAACCTCATAACTGAAACTCCCTGCCCCTTTGGGGATTAAAGGCGGCAGGGTAAGCCTCGGCCCTTCCTTTGTTCTTCATTATTTAGCAACATAATCAAACTTCCGTGTCAGAAAATTAAACCTCCAGCCCTAGCGATATCTCTCCTGGCCTTTCGAACCTTTTTTTTGATGTTCTGATTAATCACAGGCAGATGTAAGCACGGAAGAGAATAGCTTTGTAACTCGAAATGAAGGAGAGACTGCAACGACTTCTCTGATTAACGTTGAGGACTGTGACAGTCTGTGGAGTTCATTGATCGTCTTTAGCTGTGCTTGTTGTGCTAATAAGTTTACAAGGCCTCTTAAACAAAGTTGACAAGGTGCTGACATACGGAGAAAGGGACTGAATATCCTGTGTCGTTAAATCCATCTGGGCTCCGAGCTATTATATGTCAGCACTATTGCACTATTTCATTAACACTACAAGAGCCAGGAAGTTTTTCATCAGACCTTCCTTTTAACTTTCTCGATCAGAATATTACTGAACAACAAAATGTCTCTCGTTCACAGCCATTGCATCGTAATTTTCTTTCTCAAAGTTGTACCACCACCTAGTTCTTGGAATTTTTCGTATTGTGGGCTTATTCTGCAAATTTTGTCAATATGAAACTTAAAGTTTAGAAAGGTTTTCACATGAGTTTGTAAGAATGCCACCCTGTGAGTTTACATTCCTGGTGGAAGCCTACACAGATGGAGTAAACAGGAACTCAAGGTGTTAATCTCAAGAACAGTGAGAATATAAGGAATAGATGCAAGGAGACTATTCTGCATTTTATGCTTGTTGTGCTATTCAGAAAGAGATAAATACTGATTACCTACTTCACCTTCACCTATCCACACTATCATCATATTCTTTAACTCTCCTTATTCTGTCACTGTCTCGAATATATTCAATTAGAGTTGCACAGATGTACAGCATAGACACAGACCCATTCAGTCCAACTCGTCCATGCTGACTGGATATCTTAAATTAATCTAGTCTCATTTGCCAACATTTGGCCCATCTCCCTGTAAACCCTTCCTATTCATATACCCATTCAAATGCCTTTTAAATGTTTGGATTGTATCTTCCTCCACCACATCCTCTGGCAGGTCACTCCATACAAGCACCACCACATGCGTGGAAAAATTACGTCTCAGGTCCTTTTTAAATCTTTCCCCATTCACTTTAAACCTATGCCCTCTAGTTTTGATTTCTCCACCCCAGAAGAAAGACCTTGGCTATTCACCCTGTCCATGCCTTTCATGATTTTATAAAGCTCTGTAAGGTCACCCCCCTGTCTCCGCCAGGAAAGACAGCCCAGCCTATTCAGCCTCTCCCAATATCTCAAACCCTCCAGTCCTAGCAACATCCTTATAAATCTTTTCTGCACCCTCTCAAGTTTAACAACGTCCTTGCTATAGAAGAGCAGCCAGAATTGTACAGAATATTCTATAAGTGGCCTCACCGGTGTCCTGTACAGTCACAACATGATATCCCAAGTCCTATACTGAATGGTTGATACATGAAGGCAAGCGTGCTAAATGCCTTCTTCACTATCCTGTTTTCCTGCGGCACCACTTTCAAGGAACTATGCACCTGCACGCCTAGGCCTCTTTGTTCAGTGACACCCCACAGTCCTTCCCTGGTTTGCCTTACCAAAACGCAGCACCTCACATTTATCTAGATTAAACTCCATCTGCCACTCCTCAGCCCATTGGCCCATCTGATCAAGGTAATGTTGTACCCTGGGATAACTTTCTTCACTGTCCACTACACCACCTATTTTGGTGTCATCTGCAAAATTAGTAATCATACCTCCTATATTAACATGCAATTCATTTTTATGCGATTCTGGGAAAAGTCATAACTACTGTTGTGTTGCATTTGATGCACACCTGTCCTGCTGAAGACACTTGTCTCATAAAGGCATCTTGAACTAACCAACCTTTCTAGCAAGAGGTCTATGAAATCATTCCAATAACCATCTGCACATTAACCCTTCTGAAATGTTGTAAGTGTACAAACAAGATAAAGCAGAATAAACTGTACCTGATAGTAAGAGGGGTTTAAGGTGTTGGAGAATCAAGGTTTTAAAGCCAGGGATAGCAACCAAAATCATGACTGTCAGTAGATAGCACAGGTGGCTAGCAACTATATTGCCTGAAAGCTAAAAAGAGGACTTACAAATATCATAGAATCACTACAGTGCGGGAAAAGGCCATTCAGCCCATCAAGTCTGCACCAACCCTCCAAAGACCATCCCACCCCAGACCCTACCCTATCCCCGTAAACCCACACTTACCATGGCTAATCCACCTAGCCTGCACACCCCTGGATACTATGGGCAATTTAGGATGGACAATCCACCTAACCTGCACACCTGGAGGAAAGCAGAGCACCTGGATGAAACCCATACAGATAGAGGGAGAGCATGAAAACTCCACACAGATGGTCACCCAAGGCTGGAATTGAACCTGTGCCCTGGCACTATAACGCAGCAGTGCTAACCACTAATCAAGTGATAAGAAGGTCTGGTGTTAGCAATGACTTTAGCAATGACACCAGAAATGGAGAAGAGGTAGGGCTATGGAGGCATCTTCAGTTTAGCTGAAGTGATCTTGCTTAGGAACATTTGTAGGAATGAATCTCAGCTCAGGTTTGGTCACAAAA
This sequence comes from Ginglymostoma cirratum, assembly GCA_024137785.1. Lineage (NCBI taxonomy): Eukaryota > Metazoa > Chordata > Chondrichthyes > Orectolobiformes > Ginglymostomatidae > Ginglymostoma > Ginglymostoma cirratum. Next base: position 6,432,474 of record JAHRHZ010000030.1, on the reverse strand, counting down.
TGAAATTTAACGTGGGATGGTAGTAATGGGGGATGCTGAAAGTGATGTAAGAGACATATCAGAGCTGGCAGAAGACTCTGTAGGTAATGTTATTTTAAATTTTCAAATTGACAATATTTTAAATTTGTTATTAACCAGCTTAAATAAATGTGTTTCAATCTCTATGAAATTATTAGATCAGAGCCTCTAAAATTTGCTTTGGTCAAAACTTTATATTCAATTGGCAGATACTGCAAAGGCTGACGACATTCAGGTGTAGTACTAAAGACGTGCTCCAGAACTGGCCCTAGCCAAGCTGTTCCAATCCAGCTATAATCTACTTTGCAATGTGGAAAACTGGCCTAGATGAATGCTGTCCGCAAAAAGCAGGACAGATCTAATCCAGCCAATCCCTGCCCCATCGGTCTACTCTCATTCAATGGCAGAAGCTATTGACGACAGTGCTATTAAGTAGCATTCAGACAGTAATAACTTGCTCAGTGATGCTCAATTTGAGTTTCACCCATAGTCCAAATAGAGACAAAAGAGTTTATTCAAGAGATGAGGTGGTAGTGACCACACTTGACATTGAGCAGCATTTGACCAAGCATCACATCAGCAGCTTTAGTAAAATTAAAGTCGATGGGATTCAGGGGGAAAATTCTCCCACTAGTTGTAGACATACCACGCATGAAGGAAAAAGGTTGTTGGAAGTCAATCACTTCAGTCCCAGGACACCACTGCAGGGGGTCCTCGATATAGTGTCCTAGCTCAAACCGTCTCCAGCTGTTTCATCACTTAACTTCCCTCTATGAAAAGGAAAAAAATTGTTATGTCCACTGATGACTGCACAATGTTCAGTGCCATTCAGATACTGAGGAGTCCCTGTCCAGAAGCAGCGCAATATTGAGATTTGGGTTGTTAAATGGCAAGTAACATTCATGCCACACAAGTCCAGACAATAACCATTTCCAGCAAGAAAAAATCTAGGCATCTCCCCATGACATGCAATGGCATAACCGCCATTGAATCCCACTCACCCAGCACCACCATCAACATTCTGAGATGAGCATTGACCAGAATCTAAACTGGATCAGCCAAATAAGTACTGCAAAATTCTACAGTGGGAAACTCACCGTTTATCTTCCTAGATTCCATCTACCATCCACAAGATACAAGAGTGTGATGAAATATTCTCTTGCTTGCTTAGATGAAGCCAGCTCCAGCAAGACTCAAGAAGCTCAGCACCATTCAGTACAAAGCAGCCTCTATAATCCGCATTCCATCCATCACCTTCAACACTCACTCTCTGCACCATCAGTGCACAATGGCAGCACACTGTGCCATATAAGATGCATGGCCACAACTCACCAAGCTTCCTTCACTAGCAACTTCTTTCTTTCATCCTCTACAACCTGTAAGAACAAGGGCAGCAGACACATGGGAACACCACCATATGCAAACTCCCCTCCAAGCCATACACCATATTAACTTGTATCACTATTCCATCACTGTGGCTGGATGAAAATCCAGGAGCATCTTTCCCAAAAGTATTGTGAGAATACTTGTACCAGATAGACTTCAGTGGTTCTAGCAGGCAGCTCAGCAATGCCTTCTCCAAGATAATTAAGCTTGGGCAATAAATGTGGGGCTTTGCAGCGACACCCAAAGCTCCTGAAAACCTAGAACTTAACTTGAAGACTAATGTACCAGCTTTGGCATCAAAAGGAGAGTTATAAAAATAAAGCTGTGTCATGAGAATGCATAGGAAACCAGATACAACATTTAAAGTTGCAATGTTACTGAAGAGTAGCACATAAACAATGAAAAGGCAAAAGATTGAAAAATTAAGAAGTGAAAAGGTTGGTATATTGAAGACATTAATGGAATATTAGTTAGAGACAAATGTAAAAAGAACTTATTCTAAAATCAATTAAACTCAAGTTGGACAGCAGGCATCCTATGCTGTGTTAAAGATAGCACAACCTCAGACCACATTTTGAATTCTTCTTACATAGAATCTCTGACACAGAAATAACCTATTTGGCCCAATCATGAAGTGCATGCCATCATCTTTATCTGAACCTCCTCCCGCCCTTTGTCTATGTTCATAAACTGATATTTCCTTAACCCTTAAGGGTTGCATATTCAGCTGTTCTCAAAATGTGTCCATATTATTCACCTCAATACCTCTGTGGTAGTGAGTTCCACATTCTCGCTTGATTCCCTGGGTAAAGAAGTTTCTTATGAACTCCATATTTGCTTTCTTGAATAGTGATGATATTATATTGATGGCCTCCATCTTGCTTTTCCCACATATGGAAATATTCTCTCTGCATCGAATTTTAGGCCTTTCTTCCCGCAAATGTGGTAGTGGAAGGATGTTGAGTTGGGGTGGATGTAGATGGGAAGGATAATGAATGGTCCTCCCACCCCACTACCATTTTGTGGCACTTAAGAGGCTAATGGATATACACTGAAGATCCTCATCTCATCATGACTGGTATTAACCCAGTGGTCAAACAGGAGACTTGCCATGCAGGAAGAAAGATTCTTGGTTGAGGGGCCTGACATAATCTGGCACCGGGGAGAGGACACCCTCCCTTTGCTGTTGCTCCCCGAAATCCCCATTTGGTGGCCCATTCTGTTGCTCACTAGTGTCTGGGTCCTTCTTTGATTTGGGATTTCAGTTGAGTGTAGTACCAGATCATTCACTTTCGTCCTTGTGGCACTGTTGTTTACAGAGTAGCTACTGAATCATCAACAGCTTTTGGTGGGTGGGACTTCTACACCACAACCACTCCGACCCCCACCACCACCCTTGACTTGGGGAGCAAGCACAGCGTTGATCTGTGTGTGTCTAAGTTCTGCAAAATAAGGTAGGTCTCCTTGAAAGGAGGAGTCTTGTAGACAGCTGAGATCCTTGTCAGCTCCATAGGATTTTGTCATTGTGTTTTTTTTCTGCAATTTACCTTTATCATTCTCAAGGTAGATGTTTAATAGGTAAACTCTCTGTCTCAACAACTTTTATTCATATTGGCACATATATCATGATAAAATGATCTAAGGTGCTTCACAACGTCATTATAAAACAAAGTATGACACTGAGACACATAAAGGCCCAGTTCTTCCAATAGGATTGTTATTGAAGCAGCATAAACAGGAGTTGTGCATTTGGGCCATACAGAAGTCCTAATGTGGCTGGCTGTGCAGAAATTGCCCAGAAAGTTGAATGCTCCTACTGGCAATTATCTGAGTTAGCATCAGAGATTTTGGAATGTTCTGAAATGGCTTAATAGTTACCCAGGAAAGATTGGAGGGATTAAACCCTGCTCCAACTCCTGACTAACTATTAAACTGATAGTCCTGATGCACCATTGACCCACCTCCTCACCCACCATGGACATCTCATCTCCTGACTGTCATCCGTCTCAGCCAGACCTACTCCATCCACTGATCTATCTCCCCCAGACCAACACCTCCTGCCAGATCCAATCAAACCCTCAACTCCCACCAACACCCCCGTCCAGATTCCCAACTCCACTTCCACCCTTGACTTACCCTGCTGGATCTGATCCAATCTTGGACTCTCCTGCTTCCCATCCACAGAAACTCAAGCCCCACATGCCGTTTGGACTGAACCACTGTCTCCACAACCCCTTCCAACTCTCCATGGACCCAAATCCCCCAACAAAACCCAACCTGACTCCCCACCCGTTCATGCCCCAATCCCCAAGATCACCCTGGACCAAACTCACCCTGACAGATCCCCAACTCTCTGAAGTGATTGAAGGCATGGTCAGCAATGATGGAGTAAATTATATTGGAGATACATAACAGGCCTGAAGTGCAAGGAGCACAAATGTCTCCGTGCATAATATGGCTGGAGAAGATTCCAGCGATAGAGAGGGGTGAGGTTCTGGAGGTATTTGAAAACAACAATGCAAATTTTACTATTAAGATGTTGCTTGACCATGGAACAATGTAGGTCAGCAAGCACAGGGTGGGGGGTGATGGAAATGGATTTATTGCAAATTAAGACAGAAGCAGAACTTAGGTAGCTTTCAGCTTGTAAAGAGTACAATGTGGGAGGCCAGCCAGGAGTACATTGTAGTAATCATGTCTGGAGGTAACAAAGGCATTAATGAGGGTTTCAGTAGCAGTTGAACTGAGACAATGGCAAAGCCAGCTATGTTACCAAAGCAGAAATGGACTTAGTGATGGCTTCAGTGTGAAGTAGGAAGGTCATCTCAGGATCAAATGTGTTATAAAGATTGTGAATCGATTGACTTAATCTCAAATTGTTGCCAGCAAAAGACAAGAGTCTGCAGCAAGGCAATGGAGTTTGGAATGGGGACTTAAAATAATGGTTTGATTTGATTTGATATATTATTATCACATGTACCTAGGAACAGTGAAAAGTTTTGTTTTGCGGGTAGTACAGGCATATCATACCGTACAAAGTGCGTTAGGGTAATAGACCAGAGCAAGCAATACAATGGTATGGCTTCAAAGAAGATGCACGAAGAGCAAGGTCAACATTAAATTTGACATTTGAGAAGGCTAATAACAGCAGGGATGAAGTTGTTCTTGAATCTGTTGGTATCAATGTTTAAGCTTTTGTATCTTCTGCTCAATAGAAGAGGTTGGAAGAGATTATAGTCAGGGTGGGAAGGGTCTTTGATTATGTTGGCTGCCTTCCTGAGGCAGCGAGAAATATAGTTAGAGTCAATGGGTGGAAGGCTGACTTGCGTGAGGGACTAGGCTGTGCTCACAACTCTCTTTAGTTTCTTATGGTCCTGGGCAGAGCAGTTACCATACCAAGCAGTTATGCATTCAAATAGAATTCTTTCTATGGTACATCTATATAAATTAGTAACAGTCCATTCAAACATATCAAATTTCCTTAGCCTCCTGAGGAAGTAGAGGCATTGTTGTGCTTTCTTGACCATTGCATCAACATGGGTGGGCCAGGACAGATTGTTGCTGATCATCAAGCCTAGGAACTTGATGCTCTTGACCATCTCCGCCTCAGCACATTGATGCAAACAGGAGTGAGCCGCCCACCTTGCTTCCTGAAGTCAATGACCAGCTCATTTTGTTGATGTTGTGGGTGAGATTGTTATCTTTACACCACACCACCAAGCAGTCTATCTCTTTTCTATATTCTGTCTCATCATTGTTTGAGATCTGGCCTACAACAGTGGTACCATCAGCGAACTTGTAGATGGAGTTAGGATGAAATTTGGCCACACAGTCATGAGTGTACAGGGAGTATAGTAGGAAGCTGAGTACACAGCCTTGCAGGGCACTGGTGTTGAGGATTATTGTGGAAGAGGTATTATTGCCTATCCTCACTGATTGCAATCTGTGGGTTAGGAAGTTGAGGATCCAGTTGCAGAGGGCAGGACAGAGACCTAGATCTCAGAGTTCGGAGATTAGTTTGGTTGAAATTATAATGTTGAAGATGGAGCTGTAGTCAATAAGCAGAAGCCTGACCTGGGTATTCTTGTTATCCAGATGTTTTAGGCATGAGTAAAAGGGCAAGGGAGATGGTGTCTGCTGTGGATCTGTTGATAGGCGAATTGCGAGAGATCAAAGCAGGTTGGGAGGCTAGAGTTGATATAGTGAGCTACGTAAGGTGAGATCTAGCCCTATTCTTTAAAGTTCATGTATTGAGTTAGGATTATTATAGAGATTCATAGGTTGGTCAGGAACAGCGAATAAATTGTAGTTGACAAATTAAATTTTAGAACAGAGGGAAATATTGCTCAACGAATAGAAACTTGGCTGACTGACCAAAAATAAATTATCGTAATTAGATGTTGTTTGGATTGGAGAAGGAGTAGAAGAAGTGTATTCCAAGAGTCAAAATTTTTCTTCTCAGTACATTAAGATGGTTTGGACATTAAAAATAGAATATTGATACTGATGGTACAAAACTTCTGATTTGGCAAATATCAAGGAGTATTTTTAAATATTTCAGCAGGCAAAGATCAGTACAATAAACAGACAGGTGATGGTTACAATTCAGAGTGAATGACTGTAATATATTCAGGAGTAAATGTCAAGGATTGGACACATACACTCAAAGTAAAAGGTGAAAAGAGAAATGGATAACCAGAGAAGGTAATAGATTTTTTTCTGTGAGTTCCAGCAGATAGAAAAGCCAGTAGCCCACATTAGCTTTTATAAATAGGCATAAAGTATTTGCAAAGGAGTTGTGATAAATTCCATATAAAATGTTTTGAGATCACTGTTGAATATCATATTCAGTTTTGGATGCTCTATTGTAGAAAGTCATAGAAGCTGTGTAGCATAGATTTATTTGGGTGCTTCCAAGAAGGAAAGGCTAGAGTTATAAGGCAAAATTGAACTGGAACTATTACCACTGGAACTGAGAAAGCTGAATAGGCATAGTGGATTATTTTTAATATGAAAAACAAAAGCTAAGAACAGCAGGAGATGAGCTGCCTCTGAAATGCTGGTGCCTTATATGGAATATGATCATGTTCAAAGATGTGCAGGTTAGGTGGATTGGCCATGATAAATTGCCCATCGTGTCCAGGGATGTGCAGGCTAGGTGGGTTAGCCATGGGAAATGCAGGGCTACAGGGAAAGGGTAGGGGATGGGTCTGGGTTGGATGCTCTTCAGAGGGTTGGTGTGGACTCAATGGGCCAAATGGCCTGCTTCCACACTGTAGGGCTTCTATGATTCTATGATTCTGTGACTTGGTTTTATTATATTACTCACCATTTTACAGTGGTCATTTTAGCTTGTTGGCTTAAAAATGCTTTAAAAAGACAAGCTGCCTAGACAAGGAGAGATTCCACTTTTTACCATCCCAGTAAAGAAACATCTCTGCAGCAGGGAGAGAGAGAAAAAGAGAGGGTGAGTGAGTGTGAAGAAGAGAAACCATAGAGCCATCTTAAAACAATATGTATTTTGCTGTAAAGCACTAAACAGCTAAGTGTATGTAAAGTTGTAGTTTATAATGGATTTATGTAAAGGTGGAGTTTTTAATGGATTTAAACTTTAACTTGTAGGATTACATGCCAACAGTTCATAATTATTTATCCATAGTTACAGTCTAATTGTTTGTAACAAGTAGTAATTCATGTTATATACAGAAACCTGGCTCACGCTTTCTGTCAATCTAGGTTAGAACGTCCCCTACAGAACCAGAAACCAGTAATCTTCCGTCTCCCAAAATTTGCTCTCTGAAGAACCTATATGTGTAAGGAACCATCACCTATCCAACTACAGAAGCCATCTTGGCTACCGGTTCTGGCTTAAAACGTTAACCTTTTTGCATCAGCACCAAGGAACCCAAGCAATGGACCTCAACAACATACCACAAATACTTAACTGGGACTTCCTTCTCATAAGTATTATTTTGTCTTATACATACTTATTTTAGTTTAGATATCTCATTATCACTGAGGATCTTTCAGTAATAATTTGGAAGAAACCAACCTTTAACTTGTTGAAAACAAAAGAGCTTGACTGCTGATCTGAGCTTGAATTATGTTACACTCCAGGGGTAGCATGCTGGAAATCAAACCCTACTATTCCCAGAGTCATCACAAAAGTTAGATATTTAAAGTGTACTAGATTTTTAGGTCCAGGCTGGTAGAAAATACAAACCAGGTTTCTGTACTTGACAAGAAATACAACTCCATGTGTTAAAACTTGAACCCGTTATATAGACAAAGAGAGAGAGGGAAAATTCACGGTTGTTATGGATGAAGGAAAAAAGAGGAAGGCAGTTCAGTGGTTCTTGTACACAGACTCTGCTGAGATGATTTTTATGCTGATCAGAATACTGCTCCTCCATCTTTTTTCTCCAGCTGCATTTACTGGTTTGCAGGAGATGCAGGGTGACTGGTTCCCATTCATAAAAAGATATCTGACTTATTAGATAAAGTCACAGCTTACAGTAACTGTTGAAGGAAACATAAACTGGTCTTCTTCGGGTTTAAAGTGGCTATTATTGCAGAGAACAGAGAGCGGTCCTGAGGTGGTGGAGATCTGATGGCTTCTCCATATCTTGTCCACAGCCCTAAGGTGTTCAGCTGCTGAAATTCAGATTTTTGCCATCATGATAAACTTCAGATATTTTGATCTCTACCATCAGGTGGCAGGTCAACTATATCATCACCATGTGATGAGAAACCTGGCTGTATGTATTTGCATCTCACTAAACCACAACTCACTGGAATTGACTTGGCCTGTCCAATTAACTTCTATCAATAAAGTCAATGCTTCAGAACCAGGTGAATAACTAGCAAATTGCACCTCTTATCCACCTTAGGGCAAGTTTTTGCTGTTTTTCCCTTATGCTGGTATGGCTTTAAAAGGTGCTTACAGTAAATTCCACTGTTACTTCTCCAAGGACTGTCAATGCATCCAAGCAGAGCTCATCTCTATTGACCATCCTCAAGCCCAAGTGGCACATGACAAACAGAGGGCAGGCTCTGGCCGAAGGGCACACTTCAGCAGACATGGCAAAGGAACCCTTCGGCTGAAGGGCATTGAATTATGAAAACAGTAAATTGGGAGTAGCAGTGTCTGCATTGCATGGAACAGCTAAAGCAGAGAAGTGGAAGAAGGGTAAGTCACATAAGGGTGTGCTCCAGTCAATCCTGGATTGCATTCCAGTCAGTCCAGTGTGGGGTATGTTCCAGTCAGTTTTGGGTGTGGTGTATTACAGTCGGTTCTGGTTTAGTGTGCTCCAGTCAGTCCTGTATTCCAGTGAATCTTGCATGGGATGTGTACCAGTCAGTTTGCACAGGCTGTGCTCCAGTCAGTCCCTTGTGGGATGTATGTATGTGAGTGTGTGTGTGTGTGTGTACATGTGTGTGTAAGAGAGAGAGAAATCTACTTATCCAAATGTCTTTTAAAAGTTGCAATTGGATCTGCATCTACCACTTCCTCTGACAGTTCGTTCCACAAGCAAACCAGTCTCTGCGTAAAAAAATTGCCTCTCATGACCTTTTTAAAATTTCTCCTCTCATCTTAGAAATATGCCTCTAGTTTTGAACTCCACCATCCGAGGGAAAAGACCCCTGCTATTCACATTATCTATGCCCCTCAGTGTTCTACTCTATGGTGAAAAATGTCCCACCCTATGCGGCCTATCTTAATAACTCAAACCTTCTATTCCCAGCAACATCCTGGTAAATCCATTCTGAATCCTCTCCAATTTAATAATATCCTTCCTATTGCAGGACGAACAGAACTGGACATAGTACTCCAGAAGAGGCCTCACCAACATTCTGTGCAACCTCAACATGATATCCCAAATCTGCTTTATCTATTCAATGTATTTTACTGATGGAGAACCATTTCATTTCATTTTGTACAATTCATTAGAAGAAAAACAATATTATTTTCTATCAGTTTGTGATATGATAACTTTGGGACAGGCAGCCTAGCTGAGAGATCTTAATCCTAAATACTTTAGGTTCTACACAGAGAATTGCATTATTCATGGCTAGCCCTCCATTAAAGTGAAGGCAGATTAGACAGCCCTTACCCTGGAGACAGCTCCCCATGTCTGTGACAACATACCTAATGTTATTCATCACGTTCTTCCCTCTCTTTCTCTCTCCAATCCTGTAGACTGTTAGGGTACCCTACACTGTACCATTACATGGGAGTGAGGAATGGATTTTTGTGCACTATGCCATCTTTTATCCAATGGAACAGAGTATCATTTTTCATTGCCCAATTGACAAGGAGTTCCTTATCAAAATGAAGTTCATGCACAGTCTGGACAGACCACTTCACACTTTTTTCTAAACTTGAGCAAAAATGCAAGCACTGCTGCACCCACATGTATATCAACACAAGAGATAACAAGGTGTGGAGCTGGATGAACACAGCAGGCCAAGCAGCATCATAGGAGCAGGAAAGCTTGACGTTTCGGGCCTAGACCCTTCATCAGAAATGGGGGAGGGGACGAGGGTTCTGAAATAAATAGGGAAAGTGGGGATAGGGAGGCGGATAGAAGATGGATAGAGGAGAAGATAGGTGGAGAGGAGGCAGACAAGTCAAAGACGTGGGGATGGAGCCAGTAAAGGTGAGTGTAGGAGGGAGGGTAGGGAGGAGATAGGTCAGTCCAGGGAGGACGGACAGGTCAAGGGGGCGAGATGAGGTTAGTAGATAGGAGATGGGGGTGGGGCTTGAGGTGGGAGGAGGGGATAGGTGAGAGGAAGAACAGGTTAGGGAGGCGGGAACGAGCTGGGCTGGTTTTGGGATGCGGTTAGGGGAGGGGAGATTTTGAAGCTTCTGAAATCCACATTGATACCATTGGGCTGCAGGGTTCCCAGGCTGAATATGATTTGCTGTTCCTGCAGCGTTCGGGTGGCATCATTGTGGCATTGCAGGAGGCCCAGGATGGACATGTCGTCTGAGGAATGGGAGGGGGAGTTGAAATGGTTCGCGACTGGGAGGTGCAGTTGTTTGTTGCGAACTGAGCGCAGGTGTTCTGCAAAGCGCTCCCCAAGCCTCCACTTGGTTTCCCCGATGTAGAGGAAGCCACAACGGGTACAGCAGATGCAGTATACCACATTGGCAGATGTGCAGGTGAACATCTGCTTGACGTAGAAAGTCTGCTTGGGGCCTGGGATTGGGGTGAGGGAGGAGGTGTGGGGGCAGGTGTAGCACTTCCTGCGGTTGCAGGGAAAAGTGCCGGGTGTGGTGGGGCTGGAGGGGAGTGTGGAGCGGACAAGGGAGTCACGGAGTGAGTGGTCCCTCCGGAAAGCAGACAAGGGTGGGGAGGGCAAAAAAAGGTCGGATTGCAGATGGCGGACGTGTCAGAGGATGATGTGTTGGATCCGGAGGTTGGTGGGGTGGTACGTGAGGACGAGGGGGATTCTTTTTTGGTTATTATTGCGGGGACGGGGTGTGAGGGATGAGTTGCGGTAAATGCGGGAGACACAGTGGAGGGCGTTCTTGACCACTGCGGGGGGGAAGTTGCGGTCCTTGAAGAATGAGGACATCTGAGATGTGCAGGAGTCAGCTCATCTCCACCTCCCTAACCTGTTTTCCCACCTCAAGCCCCACCCCTATCTCCTATCTACTAACATCATCCCGCCCCCTTGACCTGTCCGTCCTCCCTGGACTGACCTATCTCCTCCCTACCCCCCTACCTACAGTCACCTTTACTGGCTCCGTCCCCGCCTCTTCGACTTGTCTGCCTCCTCTCCACCTATCCTCTCCTCTATCCATCCTCTATCCGCCTCCCCCTCTCTCCCTATTTATTTCAGAACTCTCTTCCCCTCCCCCCATTTCTGATGAAGGGTCTAGGCCCAAAACGTCGAGTTTTCCTGCTCCTATGATGCTGCTTGACCTGCTGTGTTCATCCAGCCCCATGCTTGTGATCACTGTAAAGCTGGGGTTTGCATGTAAGGTTGTCCCTTGTCACTTAGTTTTAGTTCTAGCTAGGTACAGATCATGACCTAATGCAGAGTTACATATTATTCTTCCATTGATCTTGTTTCACATCGCTCTGCATTTACACGCAAATGCTAGTATAACAGTAGCCCGACATTCCTCACCTTAGGCTATTCACTGCAGGATAGCATTACTGGTCAAAAATGGAAAATCAGACACTCACAATATTAATTCACAATATCCAATTGCAAGATTGTCCCCAACACATAACAACATCACCAAAAATCAGATTATCTGGTCATTTTCACATTGCTGTTTTGGGAGCTTGCTTTGAATAAACCAGCTATCATGTTTCCTACAATAACATAGAAAATACATTTTAAAAATATCTTATTGACTGGTGACATGCTTTTGAATATGCTGAGTATGTGAAAGGCCGTTGGAGAAGTATAAGTCTTTTTACATGCTCATGGTAAACGCATGGCCCAAATTAAGGTTAGTTACTGGAGCTCATTGTGAGCAAAGAGCAGGAAATTGTTCACTGTGGCGGCTGTTAGAGGTTGCAATTGCTATTTAAAGGTTCAGATTGATTGCCTTCAGGCAGAAAATAAGAAATGACTGCAGGAAGAAGCAGATCAGTCCCATTTTTGGATATTTGTCTGGAGATCCTGTTGGAGGAAGTGCAGCAAAGGAAGGCTGTTTTCTTTTGGCATCTCAAGGCACCCTCCCGTCAGGGGAAATGTGGTGAGTGCTTGACAGACGTGACTGTCAAGTTAAATGCAGTTTCCAGCACCCCTGACTAGCTGAAGGAAGATAAAGAAAAAGGTCAACAGCCTCAGGAGATCTGCCAAGTTAAAACTAATCAGCACTGCACTATATCAAGTAATGGGGCAAGCTAGGCAGGTCACAAACTGTTTCCTGTCACTGTTACATCCCATGTCTTCAGAAAACAGCTCTTTCCAATCTTCATATATATGCCATATTGTAGCAACACTTTAGAATTGTCATTTGAAACTGCAACTTCTTGTTACTTCATGTTTTCAAAGACTCCCACATCAAAGCAAACAGTTGATAGACACAATGCACTTTCATCTACTCACACAAAGTTTCTTAGGCAAGGTGGTTCAATTGGTTTTCACTCAGCTAACATACTGAACAAATTTGAATATCTCTGCTTGCAGGATAAAGAAGCTCATAGCAGGAGAAAGCAAATCCAACTGGAGACGATTTTTCTCTGTTCAGAACTTGCATTTAGAAACATCTTTAACATAGTAAAATGTCCTGAGGTGTTTCACAGGACAATTATCAAACATTGGATACTGAGCATTAGAGATTTTAGGACAGTTGACTAAAAGCGTGGTTAATGAAAGACAGAATTGGATGACCCTTGAAAATGGGTGGAGAAATTGTAAGGTGCAGATAGATTATGCCCATCCAAAGTAACACAGGCAAGACGCAAACTTCATGTAGACTGCTCAGTATAATTAATGCAGCATGTAGACACTTAAAGTTAATCTGCACTACTTAAAAGGAAAATTGCGCATCTTAAAGGCAAAGTGCATTCTGGTCGTAACAAGGGTTAGAATTGATGAAAAGGTTGTTAATGAGCAGAATTTTGAAAAGTAGTGTAACACGGTGTGCTCCAAGCTTCTACAATGTCACACTCAAGGCCTTCAAGCGGGAAGTGCAGAGGAAGAGAGATCATCCTCCATCAGGAAGCCAGGACAGATGCTAATCAGACAATGCCAGCAGGTAGGCATCACAGTCAATGGCAGCAGTCTAGCCCCATGGGCTTGGACAGAGTGCCACAAAAAGTTTAATGACCTCACATGAATAGTCAAAGTACATGAGTGCATCCTCACTTGCCAATATTGGAATAGCCCCATACATCACTTCATTGTTCTCACTCATTTCACTCACTTTATACTTCACATTGCCTGCAAATTTCACGATCACAGCTTGTGTACACTGTTAAACTGCGGCAGGCACATCACGAAAACACATTGCATCATACTCTCTAAAGCACTTCATTCCATCTTTCAGGACAAGGTGGCATGTAGTTGAAGCCAGGCTGCAACTCCTCACTCTCATGGAGGAAACAGTGCTGACAACAATAGCTGCAGACATAAGAACAGTCATAGCCAGTGTTGAAGCTGAAAATATCAAGGATGACAGCAGCTTCCTCTCTAGCACACCTTTCCAATCCCCCCTTGCTCCTCATCTCACAATTTCTTCTGACTTACATGGTCCAAATGGTATAACCATCCCTACTCCACACTAACTCCAACCCTTCTCCTATTATGCTTTCAGGTACTCGGGATCTGCTGCCTAGCCAGGCAGTCTAAGGCTGACGCCTGGCAGGAACAAGAGATAGGGAGGAACAGTCACTCAATTTGACACTTAGAGCCACTAACTCAGTTATTGGCAACTGTGAATAGTTACAGGGTTACAGAACAACTCGCTGTATCAAGGGATAAAAGTCAACTTTTGAAAGGCACTAAGTCAGCTATTGAATGTGGGAAAAGCCACATGAAAGGCATAGCAGAAAGCAATTGTGCTGTGACCCCAAATACATTGTGAAGAAAGCAGAAAGAATTTTCTTTTAGCATCATTCATGGCATCAGGACATCCCAAACTACTGTACAGCCAATGATGTATTTTTGATGTGTGGCCACTTTCATAATATCTGAATTGTAGCAGCTAATTTGTGATCAGTAAAATCTAATAACAGAAACATGACGATGACCAGACAAATCTATTTTAGTGATGTTGGTTGAGGGATCACTATTTAACAGGAAACCAAGGAAACTTCCCCTGCTGTTCTTTGAATTAGTACTGTGGGATCTTTAAATTCACACTAAAGAGTTGGAAGGATTTTGGTTTAACATCACATCTAAAACACAATGCAGGACTTCTTCAGTGTTGTGCTGGAGGGTCTGTGTAGACTTGGATCCAAAGTCCCTGGATCATCAGAGACTGAATGTGTGACTGGAGATGCACTACAACAGCCCATGGAAGTCATGACAGGCTGATCTACATGGAAAATGCCCAATAAGTTTCAACTTCTGATGGGTGATTGCCCTGATTGCCTGGACCTCTCAAAGGCTTATGAGGCTATGAAACATCCTTCTCTAGAGAACAATGGTGGCAGGGTTATTAAATATTTTTAAGGTAGGGACAAATAGATTATTGACTAATAAGAGAGTGAAAGGGTAGTGGGGTAAGTAGGAAAGTGGAAGTGGGGCTACAACCAGATCAGCTATGATCTTATTGAATGGCGAAGCAGGTTCAATGAGCTGAGTGGCCTACTCCTGTTCTTGATTTATATGACTGTGCAGAATTCAGCCAATTCTGAGGAATTTGACTGAATAGCTACTGGAGAAATGCTAGACAGAAAAGTCCTATTCTATGTCCTGGTTAACTCCAGAACTGACACCCCAGTTACTCACCCTGGTCTCCCTCCTGATGCCCTGACTCTCCTCCAAATGACCTGACTATGCCCTGACTCAACTGTCACCCACCTGCCATCCTACCATCCTATCACTTTACTCATCTCAATAGCAATTGTTGTAAAAACCAAATTAGTTTAATCTAATGTCTTTTGAGGAAGGATGTCTGCCATCCTTAGTTGGTCTGACCTGCATGTGACTCCAGACCCACAATGGAGTTGAGTCTTAAGTATCCTCTGACAAGCCACTCAGTTGCTTCAAACTGCCACATCTAAGTAAAGGAATTTGATCAAACCATCCAGTATTGACCTACGTACTGAAAATGACATTGGCAAACCCAGCCTTTTTGGCACTGCAAAGTCCTTGGAGGGCTGTGCAAAACTGGGGATGCAGTCCCAGAGACTAGTCAAACATCAGTCTGACATAGTCATACTCACTGAATCATACCCACAATGCCCCTCTCTGGATATGTCCTTCAACAGGACCCTCTGGGGGAGGTGGCACAGAAGCATACATTCGAGTGTTTTCCCCAGGATTCCTTAACATTGACACTGAACCGCTTGTTCTGTCATGCCATCAGGTCAAACATGGGCAATAAAATATCCTACAGATAACCACCTAAGGACTATACCCCCTACCTTAAACTGGATGATCGATCAGTACTCCTCCCATGTTGAAATTCAATTGATAGAAGCACAGAGAGTAGCAAGAGCAAAAATGTAGTCTAGACAGCGGGTTCAACACTCAACAAGAGTGGCTTGGCAACATCATTGCTATCAGAACAAGCTGAGCTCTAAATGACAAAGTTACTGTAGTGGGTGTTGGCAGGGAATGAGGGGAACAAACAGAGTGGAAGACCTAATTGAGCTCCTCCTCACCAATCTACCTCTCACAGATTTGTCTGTCCATTACAGTATTTGGTAGAAGTGACTAACGTCATAGTCCTGGTGGAGACGAGCATTGTCACATTATTGATTCCCTTCACCATGTTGTGTGGCACAGCCACCATTCTAAATGGGATAGCAAACAGATCTGTCAAAGCAAAACTATGTATCCATGAGGCACCATGACCAATAGCAGAAGTAGAAATGTATTCAACCACAATCTGTCATCTCACATCAGGGCGTATCTCCCATTTGACCATTACCATCAAGCTGGGGAACTAATCCTAGTTCAATAAGGAGTACAGAAGAGCATGTCAGGAACAGCACCAGGCGCACCTAAAAAATGAGGTGTCAACCTGGTGAAGTTAGAACATAGGACCACTTGCATGTCAAACAGTGGAAGAAGTATGTGATAGACAGGGTAGGTGGTAGAGTAAATGATCCATCTCAGCCTCCTCCTGGGGTCCCCAGCATCACAGATGCAAGTCTTCAGCCAAATTGATTCACTTCACTTGATATCAAAAAATGGCTGAAGACAATGTACTCAGCAAAAGCTACAGCCCTGATAATATTCCAGCAATGGAAGTGAGGATTAATAATCAGATCAGCCATAATATCATTGAATGGCAAAGCAGACTTGATTGGCCTATCTCTGCTTCAATGTCTTATGGTCTTCTGCTCAGGAACTACTCAGGTTCCACCAGTATCACATAGCTACTGACCTGATGACAACCCTGGTCAATTGACAAAGAACTGACTTCCAAAGGTAAGGCAAGAGTGACTTCCCATGACTTCATTTGACCAAGAATGGCACCAAGAAAGCCTGGCAAAACTGGAGTCAATGAAAGCTCAGAGTAGGAGAGCATAACAGCAGACTATAAGATAACAAGGCTTACTGTGCGAGGGTTGGGGTAAGGATATGAGGGAAGCTGCCTTAAGCCCTAAAACTGATATTGAGTCCAGAAGATTGTACAGTTCCCAAGTGGAAAATGAGGTTCTGTTCTTCCAGTTTGTGCTGAGCTGAGCTGGAGCGCTGCAACAAGCCTGAGACAGAAATATTAGCCCGGAAACACAGCGGTGAGTTGAAGTGGCAAGCAACTGAAAGTTCAGGGTCATTTTTGCAAACAGAACATAGGTATTCTGCAAAATGGTCACCCAGTCTGCACTTTGTTTCCCCAGTGTAGAGGAGATGCAAAAATGCCCTGGTTCGAAACCAGGTAGAAACACCAACTGTAGCATGGTGGCTCAGTGGTTAGCACTGCTGCCTCACAGCACCAGGGACCTGGGTTTGATTCCACCCTCAGGTAAGTGTCTGTGTGGAATTTGCACATTCTGCCGGTGTCTGCATTTGTTTCCTTTGGGCGCTCTGATTTCCTCCCGTAGTCCAATGATGTGCAGTTTAGGTGGATTGGTATGCTAAATTGCCTACCGTGTCTAAGATAGGTTAGGTGGGTTAACTGTGGGGAATGCATGGTCACAGGGAGAGAGTAGGGTATGGGTGGGATGCTCCTCAGAGGGTTGGTGTGGACTCAATGGCCCGAATGGCCTACTTCCAACTGTAGGAGTTCCATGACACAATATTGTGAGCAGCGAATGCAATAGATTAGATTGAGTGAAGTGCAGGTAAAGCACTGCTTCACCTGGAAGGAGTATTTGTGACCTTGAATAGTTGGAAGGAAGGAAGTAAACAGTTGCAGAGGAAGGTGCCATGGGGCTGGGTTGGGGATTGGGTGGTTTGGAAAATGAAGAACAAGTGCACAAGGGTGTCCCAGAGGGAATGGTCCTTGCATAATACTGATGGTGGGAGGGAGGAGAATATGCTTTTATTGATGATGTCCTGCTGGAGATGGAGGAAATGGTGGCTAATGATCCTCTGGATGTAGATTTGGTGGGATCATAGGTAAGGGCAAGGGAGATCCTGTTGCTCTTGTGGGAGGCAAGGAGGGGGAAGGTGAGGGCTAAAGTGCTGGAGATGGTTCGGACCCAGCTGAGAGCCCTGTTAATTATGGTGCTGGGGTGCACTCAATTGAGGAAGAAGGTGTACATTTCAGAGGCCGCCTAGTCAAATTTGGCATCATCAGAACAGATGTAACAGAGACGGGGGACCTGGGAGAATGGAATAGAGACTTTACAGAAAGTAGGATGTGAGGATGATATGGTCTGCTATTACACACAACCCATTGTTAGCTGTTAATTTCTTCATTAGTATGCATTAATTCTCCAAGGCTGTTTGTTATCCACTTCTTTGCCTGTCCAACTGTTCTTCTGTCTCTATGGTTCTATCTCCACCTATCGTTTACTCCTTACCCTGACCCCCACCCTATCTTCCGCATAAAATACAACATTTTCCTGGCTATCATCAGTTCTGAGGAAGGGTCACTGGACCCAAATGTTAACATTGATTTCTCTCCACAGATTGCTGCCAGACCTGCTGAGGTTTTCCCGCAATTTCTGTTTTTGTTTCTGATTTCCAGCATCCGCAGTTCTTTCATTTTTTTCCTAATGTTATTGAGCTTGACATTGAGGCCTAGAGGCTGCAGGGTTCCCAAGCGAAAGATGAGATGTTGTTCTTCAAGTTTGCACTGAGGCTTGCTGGAGCACTGCAGCAGGGCTGAGACGCAAATGTTGGCATGGCAACATGGTGCTATGTTGAAGTGGCAAGTAACTGGAAGCTCAGGGTTATTTCTATGGACATAACGTAGGCGTTCTGCAAAGTTGTCAACCAGTCTGCATTTTGTCTCCAGTAACTTTACAACCTGATTCCATCCTTCCTTGTTTTTTTACCCACTCCCACACCCTGATCCTGTCATGACATGGTTTGCTTTCAACACATCCTACCCATTCTCTCCTACTCTGAGCTCTCATTATCACTTACTCAGCTACTGTTCTGTCCTGGCCTACAATTAACAATCCTCCTGATTGCCTACTCCTTTCATATCTCCATCTCTTCAGCCTCCCTCTTAACCTATTTGCTCACTTCTCCTCAGACCCCACCCAACCACATCTTCTATAAAGTACCACTTTTTCCTCGCTGCTATTAGTTCTGATGAAGAGTCACCAGACCCAAAATATTCAGTTATTGGACCCAATCGATGCATCAGTTATATGTAAACATAGTGTTGCAGAAGTAAGAAATGCCTTTGATTTATTTAGAGATAGTAGGAACCGCCGTTGCTAGAGAATCTGAGATAACAAGGTGTAGAGCTGGATGAACACAGCAGGCCAAGCAGCATCAGAGGAGCAGGAAAGCTGATGTTTTGAGTCTGGACCCTGCCTCAGAAATGGGGGTTATTTCTGAAGAAAGGTCCAAACCTGAAACGTCAGCCTTCCTGCTCCTCTGATGCTGCTTGGGCTGCTGTGTTCATCCAGCTCTACACCTTGTTACCTTTGATTTATTTGCTGGATGCAGTCAAACTGGCTCCATCCCCGCCTCTTTGACTCGTCTGCCTCCTCTCCACCTATCCTCTCCTCTATCCATCTTCTATCCGCCTCCCCCTCTCTCCCTATTTATTTCAGAACCCTCTTCCCCTCCCGCATTTCTGATGAAGGGTCTAGGCCTGAAACGTCAAGCTTTCCTGCTCCTATGATGCTGCTTGGCCTGCTGTGTTCATTCAGCTCCACACCTTGTTATCTCGGATTCTCCAGCATCTGCAGTACCTATTATCTCCGATACAATAAACTCCAATGTTTGTTTGTTTCGCCATATGCAACTGTACAGAACCAAACTGCTTTAGTGAATATGTATGTTATAAAGTTATTTTGATGAATAAAGTATATTTTTGAAATTAAAAAATTAACTTGGTTTTCTGTCCACAGATGCTGCCAGGCCTGCTGAGCCTCTCCCTCAATCTACTTTTTGTTTCAACTCTCTTCTTTCTTTTCAATATAATAACAGCCTGATGCCCTTATCCATGAAAGGACAGCATCCTCCTTTTCTCCTGTCTGGCACCTAACACTTTCCTGTTGAAACCCTTAGGAAGGCATTCACTAGCATTAAAGTCCTTGGGGTGCTTCTGTCCTTTAACATCCCACTTCAGCTGTTGTACACCCAGTGCAGCCATCTTAAAAATGTTCTCTTTATGCTGATCAATCCCTCCTGGGCAGAAACCCTGCCTGCACTTTGCTGACTCAGGAAACTGGCCAAGATTGCAGTAATTTCAGAGGAATGAGAAAAATTTCTGCCCCACACCAAATCTCCAGTATGGACAGAAGTATCTTGGACATACTGTGCTACAGACATATCCGACACCAACAGACAAACTAGATTGATTTTTTTTTCATTTTTCAGGGACTTTTACTGGATTTGCGTCACTTTGTATAATAATATCCACTGTTATTAACATGTCTTAGCAAGTTTTACACTTAAACTGTATGCTGTGGGATTGCAAATGAATTAACCCAACCTCCTCCCATTCTGATACTCAGCATGTCACCTCTGCAGACCCATAATGCTAGCTCTCCATCATAATAGGCATCATTCGAAAGGATCTCATTTCCACCTCCCCCACCTCACTTCTGTTTGCACAAGCAACAGAAACAGGTACTGGTTGTAAAATGTGCCCACTGCACTGAGTGATTCAACTTTTAGTTAGGCTTAGTCTCCAACAAGCTGATTATTCATGGGGTTACTATGACGATCTTCAAAGTAACTGTGTAGAAAGATGAATAAGGGGATTCTGGACAAACCCATGAAAGTTAAACATTGAATTTAACCACTTGAGGAATGATTTCTACAAAGGCTTTGCACTTGCACAGGAACACAGATAGGGTCTTTGTAATTTATTTCTTTCACACTGTTGAAGGACAGCAGCTTTTGTTAGGGAGGATATCAGAGCTATGTGATGTTAATCATTGTGTTTGGCGACAAGTTGATCACCATCATGATAACTGGCAAGCAAGCTCCAATTGTTAAGCTGGGGAATAATGGCAAAGATGTATGTTTAATAAATTAACATTCACAGTTCATAAATAGTTCTATCCTAATCCAAATAAGCCCTAATGCCTTAGTCATACATCATTACAGCATGGATGTCACATTAAACAAGAAATGAATGAAATGACAGGAGAGTTTGATCAGTGCACAGAGGACTGTGCTGGGGTCTGCAGTTCATTTTATTCCATATTTTCTAACATTAGTTCTCCCCCAATTAAAGCCTAAGGGTTACAATTGAAGCTAAAATAGAAACCATATATCTGAAAAAAAACTGCATGTAATTAGGTGACCTCTGGTGCTTTCTCCAAAGGATAACTCTAGAAGCTAACAGCACATTTTAAAAAGACCAAAATAAAGGCTAGTGCTACAGTGAAAGCTGTTTCTACTTGTTACTTCATAGAATTATCTACGTGTTAGAAGCATGTTCCAAAATGCAACTGCTAACTATTTATTCCTAAGAAAAATATATTGTTTCCAGTCAACTTGGAACATCTTTAAAGTCGATTATGCCCTTTAAGTCAAGCAACTTGGCTACACAGAATTATTTATATTTAACAGTCAAATACAACTGCAACTTAACAGTAAGCAACAACTAATCAGGATTTCATAATGAACTGTGATGCAGCCGCAACTGAAGTCTAACAGCTAGCCAGAGTTTAGCAAGCAACCACAGCTAATTGGAATTTGAAAAGCATCTGTAACTGACCAAAATATAAACCTGAATTTTGGGCTCCAGGTTTACATCAGACAGAAGAAACTCCTGCTGGAAATAAGCAGATCAAAGTTATACCATTAATATGTAGACATCATTTTCTAACCCATTTCCCTGTTTAATTATCTCCCTATAATGTCCAGGGTTGTTAGCCATGCTTCTAAATAGTAAGTTATTTAAATGGACAGATTATAGGTTTTACTTGTGCTTTTGAATTGTTTATAATAGACTCTAACAGATTTCTGTTTATTTTTAATTCATTGACCATATAGGTTTTGAGGAACATATATTATCGCTTGCAATTTTGTTAGCCAGCTGCAAATGAGGATGAGTGTCTCTATGAGCATCTCTCAGTAATTGTTCCCTTCCAGTCTTGGGAGACTATAAAGAAGCCACAGAGACATGTCAGTCACGTTGAGATTGCACCAACAGAGGAGTTACCTGCCCCTTGTGCAAAGAACGTGAATATAAAGAATCACTTTGCAACAAACACAAGCAATCATCAGCAACAAAGGTTTGTTTCACAGAGCAACAGATGCTGTATTTAACAATACAAGATTTAAGCTAATTCTTCAATAACAGCAGCACCTGACAAGCAGTTAAGTATAGATCATTTATCTGCAGTTGTTTGAAATTTGAGTCCTGCCTTCCATTTACATTTGCTGATTCTTCTCTGTGGAAGCTTTGTACAAGCTAGCAAAATATTTCATGGCCGAATTAGCTGAATTGCGTTGAATACCCTTATGCAAATACCTCTGGAAATGACAGCCATAATTGTCTCTTCAAGCTGGTTTTGTTGCTGTTGCCAGTTTTTAAAGAAAGAAGAATTTGTATTTATACAGCTCCTTTCACAACTTAAGGGTATCGCAAAGTACCTTGCAGCCATTAAAGTACTTTTGAATTGCTGCAATGTAATGCTGCAAGTTAAATGTTAGTGCATCCTGCTTACTTGATAGGCAATACCACAAATAAAGTGAGGGCAATGTAACCCTGGCTGCCAATAGCCACAGAACTGTGGTCAGGTTTTGACTGAAATGAAACATAAAATTACTTAAACTAATAGTGAAAGATTTCTATCAAATTAGTCAGGAGTCCTCAATATTGGAAATCTCCTAAGCATACATTCCTTGAACTATCTACAGATCCCTGATAGTGGCAACACAGGTGGATAAGGTGGTCACGCTTGCCTTCATTGGCCAGTGTATCAAATAAAGAAGTTGGCAAGTTATGTTACAGCTGTACAAAACTTTCGTTAGGCCACATTTGAAATATCGCATGCAGTTCTGGTCACCACACTACCAGGAGAATGTGGATGCTTTGGAGAGGGTGCAGAGAAGGTTTACTAGTATGTTGCCTGGTATTGAGGGTTTTAGTTATAAAGAGAGGTTGGATAAGCTCGAATTATTTTCACTGAAAAGACGGAGGCTGAGGGGCAACCTGAAAGAAGTCTACAAAATTATGAAAGGCATAGATAGGATGGATAGTCAGAGGCTTTTTCCCAAGGAGAAAAGATCAATTACAAAAGGGCACAGGTTCAAGATGAGCAAGGGAAAGTTTAGGGGAGAAGTGTGGGGAAAATTTTTCACACAGAGTGGTGGGTGCCTGGAACGCACTGCCAATGGAGGTGATGAAAACAGGCACATTAGCAATGTTTAAGGCGTATCTTGATAGACACATGAACATGAGGCCAACAGAGAAATAGATACTTCGCATGGGCAATAAGTAGTGGATCTAAATAAGGACTAGGATTCAGCGAAGGCTTGATGGGCCGAAGGGCCTCTTCTTGTGCTATGTTGCATTGTATATTGCATTGAATTATATAATTGCTCAATTTTCTCATTTTAGACTTTATGTAAATCATACAAGAATTTTGCCTGCTCACTTTATTTTAGTGCCCCAAGCAAACTGTGATCAGAGGTCACTGAATTGAAAAATAACTCAGGCAATGAAGGAACTTTGTTTGGAGAACGTTTTGAGCCAAATTCTAACAGTTTGCCAGTGCACAACACTTTCATCTGTCAACAGCTTTGCTGTTGATCTACCTAAGCTGATACACACTCATATGTGCACAAGAATTCTAGTGTCAATAATTCAAAATAATTTATTCACAGATGAATGTACGAACACAGAATGGTGCGCCATATGAGAAAATTGTAGACCATGACATCACATGTTAGGAAAAATAGCATGGCTGTGCATATGATACATTAGAGCACTAGCTACACTTCAAATGTTCTTCAGACAACAGCAAGTTGATGCTAGAAATCGGAATTGAAGTGCTTGTGTCAGACAGCAAGATCAGGCAACATCTGTGGAGAGAGAAACAGTTAACATTTCAAGTCCAATATATCTCTTCTTCAGAGCTGAAAGAGGCTAGAAAACTGATGGGTTTGATTTGATTTTGATTTTATTGTCACACGTACCAAAATACAGTGAAAAGCTTTGTTTACGAGCACTATTGGCAGATCACACAAGCAAAGGATGTACAGATCAAAAAGACTTAGAGGCATTCGGGTTACATTATTTGAGGCTAGAGTCCATTCAACAGTCTGATAATGGCCAGAAAGAAGCTGTTCCTGAACCTGCTTGTGCATGTATTCGGGCTTCTGTATCTTCTGCCTGATGGAAGAGGTTGTAGGAGGTCATTACCAGGGCGCAATGGGTCTTTAATGAAGTTGGCTGCCTTTCCACGGCAGCGAGCTGTGTAAATAGAGTAAATATTGTAGAAGAAGCTGGAAAGGAACAAGGGGAACAGAAAGAAAGGTCAGGGAAGGTTAGAGGGCAAGGAAAATTAAATATCACAGGAGTCATGGAACAAAAGGCAAAGGGAGGTGTAATGGTTATAGAAAAGACTGACAGGTCCAGAATCGATGTTAAAAGTAGATGTTAATAGTAGAATATAAATCAGCTTTGCTAAAAGAAATAACATGAAAGTCAGATAGTGAGGGGAGGAGGGAACAAAATGCAGGACAGAGTTCACAGTCTGAAGTTGTTGAACTCAGTTTTGACTCCA
Organism: Ginglymostoma cirratum; assembly: GCA_024137785.1. Lineage (NCBI taxonomy): Eukaryota > Metazoa > Chordata > Chondrichthyes > Orectolobiformes > Ginglymostomatidae > Ginglymostoma > Ginglymostoma cirratum. The sequence goes on along the minus strand of JAHRHZ010000030.1, from coordinate 6,408,103 downwards.
GAAAGCTGTAAAGTGTCTAATTGGAAAATTAGGTAATGTTCCTCCAGCTTGTTTTGGGTTTCACTATACACTTTAACAGGTATAGGCCAGAGATATGAGCACAAGAGCAAGATGGTATACTGAAATGACAAGAAACCAGAAGGTCAGCGACATGCTTGCAGATAGAATTCTTCCACAAAACAGTCACCCAGTCTACATTTAGTCTCCCCTGTGTAGAGGGTAACAATTGATTGAAAAAAAACATGTAAATTGCTACTGGAAGGAATGATTGGCTTTTGGACATTGAAAAGGGAGGAAGGAGGCAAAGGGACAAGTATTGCACCTCTGATGATTGCATGGGAAGGTGCGCCAGGTAGGGGTCATGAGATGTTGGAGGTGTGATGAATCAATGAATCAGGGTGTCATGGAGCAAACAGCCACTTTGGAAGGCTGATAGGGGAGGGAGAGGAAGATATGTTTGGAGGTGGCATCATATTGGAGTTGGTAGAGAATAATACATTGATTGTGGAAATTGATAGTGTGTAAAGTAAAGACAAGGAAAAAACTTGATTGCATATCTGGAAGTGAGGAGGAAGGGTGAGTGTAGAAGTGACTGCAGGAAATGGGCCAGCCATGGTTGAGAGCCCTGTCCACCACAGTCAGAAGAAATCTTTAGTACAGGATAAAAGACACTTCAGCAGTATCAATGTGGAAGACTGCTGCATTAAAGTTGACATTTTCACCCGAACACTGCCAGCATCTTTTGTATTTGTCAACCTCTAATAAAACACATCAAACTTGTGCTACATATGCTACTCAGAAAAGATTGTGGCATCAGTGGTAACAGGATACTGCCTGCACATTCATGCAACCTCTGGAACATGGAAGAAAAACTGCTATAAGTTCTTAGAACAAACAAAACCATACGCATGCTGCACTGGAAGACACATGCGTTTGTAATTTGTTACAGAGTCAGACATGTCTTACTAATACATTCCCAAAATAGAGGCAATGCCTTGCAAAGAACTCAGTCATGCAGAGACTAGCAAGACTACTCAGACTGTGGCCTGAGAGGGATGATTCAATCAAATGAACACTGTTTGCTGGGTTGCACATTTTGTTTCAAATCCCAGACGTTACAAGTGATGCCAAGATTTGTTCCTGCTCATGATACTCAGTGATCCTAATACTGAGGACATGTATCCATAGGCCCATATCATCTGAGATTGTTTGGGAACAACGTGCCACACGACTAAGTGCTTGCAATCATTGCTTGCAGTAACTAGCAATGTAATAAAAATACCATATCCATGAATGAATAAACATATATTTACAAGTGAGTTTCATATGTACAGTGACTGGGCACATGCCACCTCAGTATCATTATAGTTTCATAATTTTTATTCTATTGTTGTACCTCAGTGTGACCACAGCATCCTAGCTGGTGTGGAGACAGCCTGCTGAATATTATGCCCATTGTCTGTGATGACCATTTTCTGGTTTGTTAAGGGTGTCCTCCAAATATGCATAATCACCCTTCTTGGCCTGACCTGATGATGTCACTGGTGGAGGAGAGGTGGAGCCACAGGGCACCCTTGGAGTCCCAACAAGAAAGCCTCCAACATGTCTGGATGGTGGTCCTCCTCCCTATTGTGTTTGAAGGCACCTTTGTGACTCCTTGATAAGAAGGGGCCTGAAAGGAGGTAAAAGTGCCTGTCTCATCTAGCCATCACTACACTAGACATGTATCTGGCAATCACTACATGTTCTTCCGGAGGCAGCCAAAACCTACATAATGCAGTCATGACAGTGATCAGAACTTGAAAAGACTCCTCCACCTTTAGCTCAATTCTGTGCATTGTCTCTGGTATCAGTGCCTACGATCCCCCACCTTTCTTTGCATCTCCATCGAATTACTTATGACTGAATCCCGAAATGTGTCATCTGCATGGGATTCAGCATGGACTCTAGTGGGGGAGGGGGTTGTTGGATTGGAGCCTGGGGAAAGCTATCCCTTCCTCATGCTGTAAGAACGTGCAGTTAAAGAGCAAATAATTATATGATGGTTATGCACAATCCCTTTCTCAACAATGTTTCAGGCTATTCTCCTGAAGAGGGTGTCCATTTGTAAATATCAAGTTGGAGGTATCCTTACTGGATGGCTGCGAAACTTCAGTCTCTCCATCAATGAAGTCTCTGTCTCTGTCCTCACCCAGCAAATTCTGCAGCCTCAGCTGGTGTCAGGATTCTGATATGTGGGACCCCTCCTCCAGTTCTGGAAGGCTCCAACCTATTTTGTATGGGCTTCTCCTGCAAAGAGACAGAATAATGAATGGATGCATAACCACAAGGTTTAAGAGCATAGGGGCAAAACACAACTTCTGTTGGAGGTGTCTTGCTGCAGGCTTACTTAATTTCTTTTTCTATGACAGCACCTGAGACCTCCCCAGTAAGTGACACCACACTGTCCTGTAACTGATACATCATCTGCAACATGAATCAATTCTGGCACATTCAGTCCACACTCTTCAGCTGATGGTGAAGCCTACAAGCCAAATCCCTGTCTGACCACCATCTGCACTCACACCCTGCTTAATGCCCTTACAAGTGTCGACTACATGCTGTCCCTTACTGTGGTGGAGTGCAGCAGATCATTCCTCCTGCTTCATGCATAGAATTCAAGTTGTAGACTAGACTGCACAGGGGCTAATACTCACTGTTACCTCTGTTTGGTCAGACAAAAGGGCATCCTCCAGTCATCACTAGGCAACAGGAACGCCCGCTTTGTCCACATGACCTGGAGAAGAACCTGCAGCCAGGTATACTGAACTGTAATCCACTCACTGACTGTGCTCAGACAGTGAGGTGATCACAGTCAACAGAGTGGCAAGACAATGACAGCAGTTCCAGCATATTATACAGTAAGAATGATGCTCCTGGTTTGCAGGGAATAAATGCCTGTCTGGATGCCCTTAAAGTATAGTGCCTGGACCTTCAACCCCATGAGGTAACAGTGAGGGTGTTAATTTCCTGTTCACCTCTGCTACTTCATGTTCATGTATGCTCTTGTAGACTAAAAAAAACCAACTATGAGGTCGTTGTTACCATTCAACATGCTTAATAGCCAGTTAACACTTTTGATAGAAAAGCTGTTTGATTGTGAACGATAACACATCAAGATACAAAAAAAAACAAATTAAGTAAACCTGCAGCAAGACATCTCCAACACAAGTTGTGTTTTGACCCTATGTGCGAATAAGCAGGAACTTGCATTATTTTCCTTTTAGTTTTGACAAAGCAGTCCTTTGGACTGGAATTTAGAGGCATTTGACGTTGTGACAATATATTAGCCCATCTTTGGTCTTTACAAACGCTGAGTGCGCTGTTGCATAATTTTTTAGTTGTATTCCTCCTGGAAGAATGTCTTTCAGGACAGTGAAAGACTTTCTGCTTTCCCTCAAAGGATATTACAAGATTCTTAACATCAAGTTGAATGGTCATAGACATATTGATTTAACAGCTCACCTCAGTAAACTGTTGAGATGTCAGCCAAGATTATAAACCATGTTCATAATTGGGCTTGAACTGACAACCTGACTGACCTACAAACTGACTTATATTGGAGTTCTATCTCCGAACCAAACTGGCACTTCATGATAGAAAACAAGGATACAGTACCAATTGTCCATTCTAATTATATTTTCTTAATTTACTCATGGGATGTGAATGTCGCTGACTGGCCAGCATTTATTGCCCATCCCTAGCTGCCTTTGAACGGAGTGGCTTGCTAGACAATTTCAAGAGGCAGTTGAGAACCAACCACATCGCTGTGGGTCTGGAGTCACATGTAGGCCAGACCAGGAAAGGATGGCAGATTTCCTTTCCTGAAATTCATTGGTGAGCCAGGTGGGCTTTTCCAACAATCAACAATGGTTTCATGGTCACAGGAGATTCTTAATTCCAGATTATTTTTTAAATTTCAATTCCACCATCTGCTGTGGCAGTATTCACACCCAGATCCCCACAACATCAGCTATATTTCTGGATTAATAGTCCAGTGATAATACCACTGGCCATTGCCTCCTCTTAATTACAACAAAATTTGCATTAATATGGCACCCTTAACATCACAAAGCTCTTGCTGAATAACATAGTGGTTGTTAGGGGATTAATGTCCATGATATATTACATTCTACCAATGTCGTACATACTCTGTGGATGGAAGCAAGAACTTATACTCTGGTTTTGAGGGAGCAGATGTATCTGGATCTAAATCTTGATAATTCTGCCAGACCAAATGTAGTTGTAGTTATTACGATCATGCAGCAATCCATCTTGTTGCCCAAGAACAATGCCTCTTCTATAGATACTGCATGGTGCTGTATACTCTATAATTAATCAGTAGATAAGCCCAAGACAAAGCAAAGGCAAAGGATTTTTAATGGCAGCAAAGAACCTCAAATAGTACTTATCTAATACCTCATATTGGTCAATGTGACAAATATCACAAGATGCCAGCATCGATCAACTGGGAAAATACAACAACTTTAACCATTGTCTTCATGGTGGATTCACAATTTATTATGAACGTTGATGGTGGATATATCTGCCAAAATCGATGGAAGGGTACAGAGTGAGTGAAAGCAAAATGATGTTATTACGAGAGTCTGGTGGTGATGGTGAGACTGATTAGTCGTGTAGAGATTCAGAGGAAGTTATCACCACAGGAAAAAGACAGTTGGAAGGGAACAGAGGGAAATGGTGCAAACATCAACGGGAACCCTTCAGTTTAACTGGAGTGTTAAGTAGCAGAGGAAACTAAAAGCACGGCTTCAGATACTTGAGTTGCACCATAAACTGGGAACCCAATATATGAAATTCTGACATAGGTTAACATTACTGGGATGCAACAGCAACAATATAATCAGTAAAATGCTGATATTCTATTAGAGTTAGGATGAAATCCTGAGTGAGAGGAAAGGCATGAAGTAGACAAATTGCTCACTGGAAAAGGAGGAAAAATTTAGCTTAGAGTTTCTATTCTGGGCAGTCTTCAGTCCAAGACATCACATCTGCTCTCAAAAGACATGTTAACTACCATAACTTTATCACAAGAAAAGTTCTAAGTCTCAGACTTTTTTAAAAACAGATGGCTTTAAAACATGCTCTTTGTTGGCTGCTCCATCCTATTCCTACCCCAAACATATAGCCAATGAGAACATCATAGGATCAGATTTTGGGTGAGCCAAATAAGACCAAGAGAAAAGGAACAGAAGGCTTCATTACATTAGGCGCCAAGTACGAATCAGTGATTGGGATTTAGGTTGCTTGTCCATCACTGTGGGGTCATCACGCAGCATGACAGAGTCATGCTGTTGGTGGCCTGTGTTGGTGGCTTCTATATCTACTAACATGGTCACTGAGCATTTTGGACAAACCCATGAGTGGGGAATTGGTCCTGCCTCTTTGAAACAGATAAAAGCTAGGAACCAAGAGTCAACAGTAATTGAATGCCTTGCTTTGAAAATCAGGTCTAATTAAGTGAAGGTCCCTACAGAGTCAACCAGGCCAGAATTTGGAGTAGTTGAGACATTTTTGAAACTTGGCATTATTATACGTAAACAGTCAGGAACTTTTAACAATGAAGAGATAGTTGGGAAAGAACAAATATTCATTATTGTCAGATGATTTACACAACTCCACCATTACAAACTATGCTCCACTCTAATGTTGAAACAGGCAACATTGATAGTAACAAGCAGGTTTGGATATAACCTTAAGTCAAAAAATTTTCTTGGGGTGGAATATTCTAATTTACTTTTAAAGTGTTTTGTCGAGTGAGATTCCTGGCACCCAGTTGCCTGACTGAGAGCAATATTTCTCACACAATCTTCTACTCTTCACTACAGTAATCATGAAACCAGGCTTCTGGGCACCTTTTCGAGTGTCACACAGGTGAACATGCTCACCAATTGAATGGACTGCCATTCATGCCACTGGGGCCATATTTAAAGCCCAGCTATAAACCATTTCAAGCCCTGCAAGCCAGGAACAGGCCCTCGCACTGTTGTGTTTGATTGTTTTAACTGAGGATATGGCCCAGAGGAGAGAACACTTGCTTTCCCCTTTGTGGACTGGAACCTGGAGATGTTGCTGCACAGGATTGTGCAGAAGAGGGGCATTTCCTGTCCTGCTGATCATGAGAGCATGCAACCAGACCAAGCCAGCCTGGACACAAATAGCAATCCAGTGCTGTTGCCCAGGTGAAGCAGAACACCTACCAGTGGCAATTTAACCACCTACCAGAGGAGAGTGTTGACATTCTGAAATTGATAAACTCAATGTTGAGTCCTGAAGATACTAAGGTACCTGATGGAAGATGAGGTGTTGTTGCTTCAGCTTGCGTTCAGCCTCACTGGAGCACTGCAGCAGGCCTGAGATAGAAACATCAGCATGAGAACATGGTGGTCTGTTGAAGTGGCAGGCAACTGACAGCAGAGTCACTTTTACAGACAGAATAGATGTTCAGCAAAGTGATCACCCAGTCTATGTTTTATCTGCCCAGTGTTGAGAAGACCACATTATGAGCAGCAAATGTAATGAATGAGGTGCAAAGTAAATCCCTGCTCTACCTGGAAGTTATGTCTTGGGCCTTGCGTAGTGACAAGGGAGGAAATAAATGGACAAGTGTTGCTTTTTCTGCAATTGCATGAGAAGGTGCCGTGAGGGTGAGGGGAAGTGTTGCTTGTAAGAATGTAATTGAAAAGCAATGCATAATATGATCAAGCAGAGGCACTGTGGCTTTACAAAGTGGAAATCATGCCTGACAAATTTACTAGACTTCTTCGAGGAAGTAACAAGGAGAATAGAAAAAGAGGAAGCAGTGAATGTAGTATGTTTGGATTTTCAGAAGGCACTTGATAAGGCGCCATCCATTGGGCTACTTGACAGGTTCAGAGCCCATGGTGTTGGAAGTAGTTTTCAGGATGGCACCCTGTAACTTGTGTATGTCACAGGGATCAGTACTGGAGTCACAGTTACTTACAATATTTATTAATGAGTTAGATGGGGAAAGAGAATGTACTATAGCCAAGTTTGCAGATGACACAAAAATAGATAAAGAGACTAGTGAGGATGACACAAAGGGTCTGCACGGGGATGAAAGCAGTTAAGTGAATGAGCAAAAATGTGACAGATGGAACATAATGTCAGTTTATGCCCTTTGGCAAGAAGAATAGAGGAGGTGAATATTATTTAAATGGAGAAAGACCACAGAAAGCTACAATGCAGAGAGATTTGGGAGCCCTCATCCGCGAATCACAAAAAGCTACCATCTAAGTTCAGTGGATGATAGGGAAGCCAAATGGCCTTTATTTCAAAGGGAATGAAGTATAAAAGTAGAGAGGTTTCGCTAAAACCATACAAGGTGCTAATCAGACTGCAGCTGGAGTACTGCGAACATTTTTGGGCTCCTTATGTAAGGAAATATATGCAGGCATTAGAGGCAGTCCAGAGAAGGTCCACTAGGCTGATATCAATTATACAAGCACTGTCTTGTGTGGAGATGTTGAGTAGCTTGGGCCTGTGCTCACTGGAATTTAGATGAATGAGATGCAACCTTATTGAATTGGACATGATTCTTAGGGGACCTGACAAGGTAGACACAGAAAGGTTGTTTCTTCTTGTGGGAGAATATAGAACCAGAAGTTATACTTATAAATATATTAAGTATATTCAAGGCTGAGATAGACAGATTTTTAATCAGCAAATGAATCAAAGGTGATATGGAAAAGGCAGCAAAGTGGAGATGAGGATTATCAAATCAGGTAAGATCTCATTCGATGGCAGAGCAGATTCAAAGGGCTGAATGGCCTACTTCTGCTCTCATGGTCCTATGGGCTAAGGTGCCTGGCTGTTTGTCTACATAAAAGGTAAGGCTGTTATAAGCCTATAAGTTCTGAATAAGAGGCAATGCACAAAAACGCAAGGCAGGGATGAACTTTCCAGCTTTTTCTAAGTCAAATATTGAATACCAACCGGTGGGATGTAACCAATTTATGCCATTATTCCATTTGGATATTTCTGAGTGTATATTAATATCTTATAAGAATTGCAAAGATAATACTCATCATAGAACTGGTCTTTCCTCTCTGTTGTCAGGAAAAGGAAGATAAATGAATGAGAACAGAGCAGACACACAGGATTAGGACAGCTGCTTGACAGGAGGATAAGAACCACATGGAATGCTCAAGTCAAATGGCCTCTTTCCAGTTGATAAATGCTTTATATTGTTGTGTAACTGTTCGTGTTTTTCTAATGGCAGCAAGACCAGTGAGGTTGTATTGTCATAATACTTAATAAAACCTTTGGAGAACTTCAAAATAGCAGAAAATCTTTAAAGGTCATGTCAAATCACAGTCTTTTGATCATCTTTACCGTCTGCTGTTAAAAATGGCTGCTGACACATACAGGTCGAAGTTCACTCATCCAAATCAACAGGGAGTCCCTTTTCCTTGTATCTGTTCATTACTGTGAAGTATAACTGCATTTTTATTTATTTATGTATTTATTATGTTAATTGACACATCATATGTTAATAGGTATTTTCTTCCTCCAGCAGTTCCCATCTCCCTCTGGGAACACCACTGACTGTGGACTGTGAGGGTTGCTTGGTGACAGAAAGTAGGTCTAACTAATGAGGATCATTGTTAGATTGCTAAATGTCAGGATAGATTAGTGCGCCAATATGTTACAGCAAAGCACTGAATGCTTATGAAAGTAATACATTTCATTGAAGCCAAAACATATATTGAAAATTTTACTAAAAGCAGCAAATCATTTGAGTTTAAGAATTGGGAAGAAAGAACCTACCTCAATCTGAATGAAAAGTTGCAATGAAAACATCATTTCTCCCACTTTATGTCCCATCAGCAAAAAACTGCAGGAACACGCAGTGGTAATGGCCAATTCTAGAGAGTGAAAATGCAGTGGCAGTTTTAAAACAGTGACATATTTCTCATAATTTTTAGGTAATACTTGGTCAAGTGGCCAATCAGACAACATAAGCGCAGAATTTGTTAAGAACGGTCCTGCAGAATGTGAGAAAAGCAGCTTTTGGGCAAAGTTCCACAAAGTGGAAACTGCTGTAGTGAATATATATTTGGCATGGAGGTTGGGTTTATGAAACAGCCACCACTGAAACAACTATACCATGCTTTCCCTAACTACTTCCATCCACCTTACCAACTACCATCCCTTCCCAACACCTTCATTCAATATACAAAAAAGACAATGATACCTGCATTAAAACACAATAAGCTTTTTTTGGAACTTCAGTGATTCTGGGTGCTAAACCGTAAATTGAGGAGATTTCCCTTGTTTTACTGTTGCACAAACTACAACAGGTGAACATGTAAAATGAATTTCAGTGAAGATTAATGAGCAGATTTAACCAAGGCTGATTCAAAAACATTTTTTAAGATGTTATTTGTTTTTGATCTGACAACTTTGTGTGTGATTGGGAATCCTGAAAGTAAACAGTTATCTTAAATGACCTAGAAACCTTCAGCTACATTGCACTATGCTGTCAGGTATCAAACTTTCCTCAGAGGCTTCTACTTCCAGGTTTTTTTTAAAAATTAAAGAGGCGGCTTATTCTCCTATTTCGGTAAAAGATAAGGTCACCATAGTTCTACTTACCATAGAACTGCTTTCTCATTAAAGACAACTGCAGTGGTTTAATTTGAGGGACATCACACCTCAAACAAGGGGAGATGTTGAGAAGGAGAATGCTTCAGGGTAACCTCAGTAAGTGGGAGAATTGAACCCATGGTATCACTCTGTATTGCAAACCAGTCATCCAAGCTAACCAGACCTCATCTCAATACAATTCACTCAGAGATAGTAAGAACTGCTGATGCTAGAGTCAGCGATAACACAGCGTGGAGCTGGAGGAGCACAGCAGGCCAGGCAGCATCAGAGGAGTAGGAAAGTTGACGTTTCGGGTCTGGACCCTCTGATGTTGCCTGGCCTGCTGTGCTCCTCCAGCTCCACACTGTG
>JAHRHZ010000030.1:6376500-6397965 GCA_024137785.1 Ginglymostoma cirratum | reverse complement strand
GAGGAAAACAGCAGGCCAGGCAGCATCAGAGGAGTAGGAAAGTTGACGTTTCGGGTCTGGACCCTCTGATGTTGCCTGGCCTGCTGTGCTCCTCCAGCTCCACACTGTGTTATCTCATCTCAGTATAATATATTTTTTGTCCAATCAGTGGTTAATGCATGAAAGCAACTAGTTGTATTGTTTCTTGACTACTAGCTCCTGTGGTGAGGACCCAGTGCAGTTGGTAAATGGATAAATTTGCCAGATGTTTTAAAAGATTGGCAGTTTAATAGAGTTTTTTTTATAAAAGGTAGCTTTCTTCCCCACCTGTTGCCAGAGCATCAGGTCTATTGAACAATCAGCAGCAATACCTTGTCATTTCTGCATACACAAAAGAATCTGGTGTACACATTGAGCCCAGATCATGACACCAGCACTTTTCTCATGTAAACCATCCCAACTTTCACTGCCAGTCTTGTTTTCATGGAATGGCATTAGCCTTACTGCATCCAGTTGTGGGAGAGCAGTGTGCTTAGATCAGTCTCTCAAGTCCCCATCTGTAATATAAAAGAAACATCCAATTTTAGCTTTGCTTCATCAATCTGTTCATGAGTCTATAAGATTATCTGTTGACTTCCTCCTTTGACTGAATGTACATGGTGATACTAATCTAAAGTCCATGGATCCGAAACACAGAGAATTCTGCCAGAATACCACCTTAACTTCACCAGGAAACTAGATCAACTATCAAAGAAATGGTGCAGGTAAATTCAGTGGCAGCAGCCTCAAATTTTGAATTAGAAGGTTGTTCACTCAAATACTCCAGACACTGACCAAATAATTTAGGCTGTCACATTACTGCAGGAAGGAGGGAGCTTTACATTGTCAAAATTTCTGCATTCCAGGTGAATTGTTCAACTGAGGCCCAATGTGACTTCTCAAAAAATTGTCCTTCAAAGCAAAGAACCAAAACATTATCTGTTTATTTGTTCTTTCTGGGGGTTTGCTGTGTACACATTGACTATTCACCTCACCTAACACTGCAAAAGATTGATATCATCATAGACTCCCTACAGAGTGGAAACAGGCCCTTCAGCCCAACAAGTCCACACCAACCCTCAGAGCATCCCACTCAGACCCATCCCCCTATAACCCACCTAATCTACACATCCCTAAACACTACAGGCAATTTAGTATGGCCAATCCACCTAACCTGCACATCTTTGGACTGTGGGAGGAAACCAGAGCACCCAGAGGAAACCCACACAGACACATGGAGAATGTGAAAACTCCACACAGACAGTTGCCCAAGGGTGGAATTAAACCTGGGCCCCTGGCGCTGTGAGGCAGCGGTGCTTAACCACTGAGCTACCATGCCATGTTCTGTAAAACGCATTGCAAACTATTGCAATAATGAGAGATGCTATTATTTTCAGCTATTCATCTAATTTGCTTGTGGGCTTTTTTCCCTACCAAAGTTTTAACAGGAACATGGGAGAACCTCCACAGGGTCCAATATATTGAGAGTCTAAGGGACCATGAAACAAAAAACAGAAAATGTTGGAAACAAAATTTAAGCCCACCTTCATCTGTAAGTAGATGATCAGCATTAGAGAAATTGAGCAACAAGAGAAATTCCATAAGATTCCTCTAACCTCTGTGCCACCCCACTTTACCACACCAATGCTGGCTAGTCTTCAACAACCTCAGCCAATTGATTAGTACTCTAATCCTAAACCTTTCTGCACCTCTACTTCTTTGTTTACCTTTTGAAGAGATGACAAACAAGATTGATGAAGGCAGAACATTGGATGTTATCTGTACGGACTTCAGCAAGGCAATTGACATGGTGACAAGGTTTCACATGGCAAACTGGTTAGCAAGGTTAGATCACATGGAATCCAGGGGGAGCTAGCCAGTTGTTACCAAATTGGCTTGAAGGATGATGGTAGGGGTTGGTTTTTTGGACTGGAGGACTATGGCTAGCAGTGTGCCAAAGGATCGGTGCTGGGTCCGCTGCTTTTGGTTATTTATATAAACGATTTGGATGTGAATGTAAGATGTATGGTTAGTAAGTGTGTATATGACACCAGAATTGGTGATGCAGTGGACAATGAAGAAAGTTTTCTCAGAGTTTAATGGAACCTTGATCGGATAGACCAATGTGCTGAGGAGTGGCAGATGAGGTTTAATTTAGGTAAATGTGAGGTGTTGCATTTTGGTAAGCCAAACCAGGGCAGGGCTTATATAGTTAATGGTAGGGCCCTGGGGAGTATTGCCAAACAAAGAGACCTATGCTGGTGCATAGTTCCTTGAAAGCAGAGTCGCAGGTAGACAAGATGGTGAAGAAGTCGTTTGGTATGTTTGTTTCTATTGGTCAGCGCATTGAGTATTGGAGTTGGGATGTCATGTGGCAGCTGTACAGGACTTGGTTAAGGCCGCTTTGGAATACTGTGTTCAGTTCGGGTCTCCCTGCTATAGGAAAGATGTTGTTAAACTGGAAAGGACTCAGAAAAGATCTACAAGAATGTTGCCAGGTTTGGAGGTTTGAGCCAGAGAGAGAGGCTGAATAGGCTGGGGCTATTTTCTCTGGAGTCTCATGAGGCTGAGCGATGACGTTATAGAGGTTTATAAAATCATGAGGGGCATGGATGGGGTGAATAGCCAAGGTCTTTTTTCCCAGAGTAAAGGAGTTCAAAATTAAAGGGCTTAAGTTTAAGGTGAGAGGGGAAAGATATAATAGGAACCTGACGGGCAACCTTTTCACGCAGAGGATGATGTGTATATAGAACAAGCTGCCAGAGGAGGTGTTGGAGTTGGGTACAGTTACAACATTTAAAAGGTATCTGGATGGGTACGTGAAAAGGAAGCAGTTAGAGGGATATGGGCCAAATGCTCGAAAATGGGACTAGATCAGTTTAGGAGGTCTGGTCAGTGCGGACAAGTTTTTTTTGGTTTGATTTATTATTGTCTCATATACCTAGGTACAGTGAAAGGTTTTGTTTTGCATGAAGATCAGGCTGATGATGCCATACAAAGTGCATAAGGGTAATAGAACAGAGCAAAAATTACTGTTATGGACAAATAGCGAGGTCAGCATTAAATTTAAAGTTTGAGAGGTCCATTCAAAAGTTTTATAACAGCAGGGAGGAAGCTGTTCTTGAATCTGTTGGTACGTGTGTTTAAGCTTTTGTATCTTCTGTCTGACAGAAGAGGTTGGAACAGATTATTACAGACAACCTCAGCAGACTCCTAATATATTGTGCTTGATCATTGGAACCCCAAGTTGGATACTGGTGACGGCAATGTTTCTCAGGAGAATGAGCCAAACCCAAGGTAGCAGCACCATGGGTAGCTCAGCTGTATGAAGTGTGTGACAGGGAGGAAAAAGGTCAGTGTCTGGGAAAAGAATGATGAATGTCTGACTAGTGAATGGCATTGCAACTCAGTGGTCATCACTGCTGCCTCACAGCGCCAGGGAGTTTGTACATTCACCCTGTGTCTGCGTGGCTTTCCATCGGATGCTCCGGTTTCCTCCCAAAGTGCAAAGATGTGCAGGTTAGGTGGATTGGCCATGTTAAATTGCCTCCTAATGCCCAGGGATATGCAGTCTATGTGGATTAGCCATGGTAATTGTGGGGCTACAGGGATAGGGTTGATGGTGGTGGGGCTGGGTCTGAGTCAAATGCTCTTTGGAGGGTCAGTGCAGACTCAATAGGCCAAATGGCCCCTTTCTGCACTGTACGGATTCTATGATTCTAATGGAAAATCCAGGCATCTGTAGTGACATTATTAAAAAAAGACAATTCTAGTCAATATTTAATCACTTCAGTAGTGTCGGGTCATTTACCTCATCATGGTTTGTCGGATGTGGCTGACAACATAGTCTGCCAAGCCTTACTGGTGATTACAACAATTTGTATTCATAGAAGATTTAACTCTTAGGAAAATACCATTTTGCAGGTGAATGTGGAAAAATGATGTGGAGCTAAAATTGATGAAACTTGGATGGGTGGGTTTTATAGAGGGTACTAAAGACGGAGAGGGAGACGTAGAAGTAGAAAGAATTAGAGAAGGAACATCAGAAAATAGTACGCTACTTAAACTATCTTACTTATCTGTATGTGGTCACCTCTCAGTGACCCCTTTCAAATGACCAATTGACCAGCCTGGTGTCATAATTCAGAGCTCCAGTTCAAAAGATTAAGCTTGTTCCACTCCTAGGCCTGAATGTTACTCTTGTGTCTCAGTGTCCAGAGTCAAGCGGAAAAATCAATTTAAGTATAAACTCCAGCCTAGAGCTAGCCATTTTCAGTTCAGCCATTTTAATTCAATATTTCTGCTCAGCAATGACTGAAAATGACAGATGTTAGCCTAAGTGAACCAGAAAGTACAGTTATAAATTGAGGTAATGTTGATTCCTTCTTGTCCGAAATGCTATTCCCAATCAATAACACATATATAAAGGTCAACTTCTGTACATACCAATTGAAATGAGCATTCTTGGTGAGAGCAGCCAGTAGGAAGCAGAGTTCACAAATCTGGAGGCCAGAGCTTCTTTTAATAACAACATATATCACTTAAAATATTAGGACACGATTCTGCCCATAACTGGAAAAATATTCAGGATCTGTCTGAAAGTAAATTATTCCTCAAGTGGCAGAAAAATCATTTCAAAATGTGTAAATAAACAATCTGATCTAATATCAATATCAAAGATAATGGGTGATGGATTTTCCTGGAGCCCCACTTAGGTTAATTCAATATCTCACAAAGTGGATAAATATAACTGAAATAAGTATACCTCACTGAGATTCTAAATTTTAGAAGTCACAGTTTCTGAGCTAGCTTCTACTATTGCATTAATTCCTCCACCAGTACAATCTTTGTTCCCGTTCCATTTCAGCACCATATGCAGAGATTTAACTCTACTGATATCACTCTCTGATCTCTGCTTCCCTAAATCACTCTACTGCATCCCCCTTAAATCCCTCAGCCATCTGCTTGACTTAACTCAATGTCCATTTCTCTCCTTGAGCTATTTTCCTACATTAAAAGGCACCCTATGTTGTTGTTGAGGGGCAATTCAGAGATAATTATTTGGGTGTTTTAGGTTCCAAGGTGGCTTTAATTCACAGATAGCAGTTACTTAAAGTAATAATGGATGATCCTGAGGCAGGTACTCCACTGTCTACTCAGGAGAGCCAATCAACATCATGGCACACAGAGTGGAACAGGAGAAGTCAACTGGTACTGATATCAGAGATAGTAAGAGCTGCAGATGCTGGAGAATCTGAGATAACAAGGTGTAGACCTGGGTGAACACAGCAGGCCAAGGAGCATCAGAGGAGTAGGAAGGCTGACGTTTCGGGCCTAGACCCTCCTTCAGAAAAATAAAGAAGAAGGGTCTAGGTCCGAAACGTCAGCCTTCCTGCTCCTCTGATGCTCCTTGGCCTGCTGTGTTCACCCAGGTCTACACCTGGTACTGATATCAATGGTATTTGCAATTTTGCAAATTTTGGAGGAGGTGACCTGAGCCCAGGTGTCCCATTTCCTTTTGTCACTCTCTGGGTTTCACCATCACCACCACAGCCTTATCGTTAGTTGCTTGGCTTGCTGCAGGACTTCTGTATTTTCTATTAATTTGCCTCAATAGCAGGCTTTCCACACAGCATTTCCTTTAATCGACACTCCATTTCAATGACAGCCCTGAGCCTTGTTGCTTAGATACTCTGCACAACTGAAAGCCTGTGAGTTTTAGGTAACAGTAAGTCCTCTCTAAACTTTCACCTCCCTCGAGCTGCAGATCTGCAAAATCTAAGTGCCTCATTCTAATTCAGCTCTCAATGCAGATTCACCATTGATATCCCCTCAACAGCCTCAATTGCCTGCCAACCACCAGTTTTCTGTTATCATTCTGTGCGGGGAATAAATTCACTCAACAACAGGAAAACATAGGTGATCCAACCCAAGACAATCATCCCCAATTTTCCCAGCTCCATCAAACCCATCACCATGGATCCAGGATAATTCAGCCGCTGACTTTCACTTACACGTTTTCACAAGTTTGCAAGGCGAAACCCTTCTCCAATGCCCCATCTTGACTTTAACTCAGAGTGAGATCACAGAATTATACAGTCCAGTAGAGGCCTTTTGGCCCATTGATTTTGTACTGCCAAAAATACACCACTGCCTATTCTAGTCCCACTTTCCAACATTAGACACATAACCTTGAATATGGCAATTCAAGTGTTCATCCAAATACTTCTTAAAGGTTGTGAGGTTACCCGCCTCAACTACCCTCCCAGGCAGTGCATTCCAGACCCACATCAGCCTCTAGGTGAAAAAGGTTTTCTTGAAAACCCCGCAAAATCTCATGCCATTCACTTTAAAAGTATGTCCTCTTGATCTTGACCCTTTGACTTAGGGGAACAGATGCTTTCTATCCACCCTGTCTGTGCCCGTCATTATCATATCTATCTTAATCTTACAGATCTCACTGTGCATCCACATCAAGTTATCAAAACACATGCATATTTTCCTACTTCTAATGATGGGGATTTAATTAACATGAATAGCTGCTTTCCTAGTCACCAGTCAAGATTTCTGTTCCCAAAAGACCCTGTTCTAGCAGGCCTGGGCATGAATTCCATCAAATAATAGGCTTCCAGATTATCTTGAGGCCAACAAGTAACTCCCAGAATATGAGCCTATAATTAAACCATCTGTCAGGATATTTTGCTATCATACACAATGACAACAAACTCACATTGCACTAAACTACCTTTGCTCGGAAAATGGACCTCTTATCATCTCTGTTCTTCCTGTTATCCCAGCTTTTCCTTTGAATCCACTTCAGATGGCTGAGTCATTGAAGTTACCAAAACAGTATTTAATGCAAATATGTCAATTTTCTGCATATAGTTTAATCACTTAAAGCAACAAATGTAAACACCACTTAAACTAGCAGTAAAGGGATAATGAATGTCCACCTTAAATGATGCGACATCACCACTGACAGTGATTTGCAACCTCTGCTTATTTCACTTTTGCTCAATGTCAGTCTCTATTCAGTTAGGAAAGAGTGAGCATGCATTTATCTGACCTCAAGATGTTTTAAAAAAGCATTTCCAAAATATCTTCCACAGTGACTCCAACTTAATACTAGATTTTTTTTTACAGCCCTAGATGCTAACAAAACAAGACATTAATGAAACAGCATTTTAATGTTTATTATATAAAGTTTGTTTATTATAGAGTGACAGAAATACATACTATAAATATAAAACTATGAGGAAAGTCTCAGACTGTCAGTGACCAAGCTGCCATCAGTCAGTAAATCAGCATTCTGCTTCCATCATTGCCACTCCAGGAAACCTCTGGTGTTTTTAGTTAGATGCATGGTTGCATCACAGCATACCTGATCAGAGATGCCACAGCTAAACAAGCTGGGAGTTTAGCTTATGACTGGTTACTTTTTGTTGCCAGAACAGTAAGAGGGGAGAAAAATTAAAGTAAATTGATTTCTCATAATTCCATTCGCTGGTTCTGCAGGCTGAATTGAGATTGCAATCTATGGCCTGATAACTTCCATTTCAAAGCGTTCCACAACTGATAGGTGTGTCCACTGTTGTAAATATAAAAAACGCAGCAGCCAATTTGCACATCGCCAAATCCCACAAATAGCAATATAACATATCTTTCATAATCTCTGTCGGTAATTATCTGTTTTGGGATGCTGGTACAGGGATGAATTTTTTTTCCTTCACTCATCAATGGGATGAGGGCATTGCTGGCTAGGCAGCATTTATTGCCTACCCCTAATTGCCCAGAGGGCAGTTGAGAGTCAACCACATTGCTGTGGGTCTGGAGTCACATGTAGGCCAGACCAGGTAAGGATGGCAGTTTCCTTCCCTGAAGAACACAAATGAACCAGATGGGTTTTTCCCAACAATAGATTCATGGCCGTCATTAGATTCTTAATTCTAGATATTTTATTTAATTCAAATTCCACCATCTGCCATGGCAGGATTTGAAAACAGGTCCCCAGAATGTTATCTGGGTCTTTGGATTAATAATCTAGTGATGATACCATCAGGCCATCGCCTCCCTTGCTGGCCTGAAGAATGCTTGAGCTTTCCTTCATAGCTTTGGAACGTCTTACATTCACCTCAGCAGGCAGGTAGGACTGTGCTTTATCATATCATCCAATATAGTACTCCTGACAATGCAAATGCAGCACTTCCTCAATACTACATTGGAGCGTCACACTGAGTTAGGTGTTTCCTGGAGTGCATCACCTTCTGGCTCAGGATTGAGAATGTTACCCACAGCTAATTACTTTAAGATGTGGCAGATCAGATCCTACATTTATGATAGGTTGTCTTGGGACAACCTGAGTTCTGTATTGACAAAGCCATCCCTGGTTCTGGGTAGGATATCACAAATTGTTAAGCTCCAGGGTGCGGAGGGATGAATTGACTCCCCTTGATTATTCAGCTGCCCCCTCAGTTGGTCACTTTAAGTTGATTCAAAAAGGATCCTTCTCTTGTGTATGCCTTTCTCCCATAACCAAATGACCTCATCTTTAAAACTTTAACCAGGCTCGCAGAATTGACACAGCACAGAAGGAGGCCATTTGGACCATTGTGTCTGTACCAGCTGGTTAAATGATCATTACCTGGTGCCAAACATCTGTTTTTTCCTCATATTGCACATTATTTTTATCCAAATAATCATCCAAAGACCTCTTGAATACCTAATGGAACCTGCCTCCAGCACACTTCCAGTCAGTGCATTCCATACCCAACTACTTGGTGTGTGAAAAAGTTTTTCCCTCACTTCACTCTTTCTTCTTTTGCAGATCACTTTAAATCTATGCCCCCTTGTTCCTTTTATAAGTTGGAACAGTTTCCTTCTATCTACTCTTTCCAAAACGCTCATGATGTTGAACATAGATCTCCTCTTAGCCTTCTTCTGTCCAAGAAGAACAGTTCCAGCTTCTTCAATCTATCCTTATGAAGTTCCTCATCCCTGGGACAGTTCTTGAAAAACACTTCTGCACTCTTTCCAATGCGTTCACATCCTCCCTACAATATGGCATCCACAACTGTACATAATACATCAGCTGAGGTCTAACTTGTATCTTCTACAAGTTCAACATCACCTCCTAGCTCTTGTACTCTATGCCTCTATTAATAAAGCCAAGGATACTGTATGCTTCATTTTCTGCTCACTCTACTCGACCTGCCACTTTCAATGATCTATGCACATGTACATCTAGATCTCACTGCTCCTGCATCCCATTTAGAATTGTATCCCTTATTTTACATTGCCTTTCAATGTTTTTCCTGCCAAAATACATCTCCTCAAACTTATCTGCATTGAATCTGAACTGCCACCGCTGCCCACTCCATCACCTTCCTCACAGTTTACAATTCTTCCAACTTTTGTGGTCATCTGCAAAATTTGAAACTGCCCCTAAAATTAACAAAAAGACAAGGAAGTGTGTTTAATAATTACTAAAGGCAAGGATGAATAATAATCCAACAAACAGACAGAGTAGAAACTAAAGGCGAGTCCAAAAGGACAAAAAGTGAAAAAAGATATGGATCAGACTCTAAATTGTTTGGGAATAGTGGATAAGGCAAAATTGCAGCAATTAATGCATGGCACTGGTAGCACTGGCATTGGCAGTTGACCAGTTAATTTCTAGATTCTTGGTTTTTTGGGTTGGTGAAAATTCTGTTTCTTTGATTCCTTTCAACAGTCACTGAATTCAGAAGTGGAGAGTCTTTCCCTTTGTTTTACCTGCAGTGCAGTGCTGTTTAAATTGTCTATTCCCCAATCAGTGGTCCTCACAGCATTCTAGTCAACATTCTAGGACATCCGGCCAATAACCCACACAGACTGATGCTTTTGTCAGTTTTCAATCCCTTTTACTATACATTCCTGGACAGCAAAACAAACATGTCTGGAAAAGGTGGCTATTTGCTGAGGAGATATTCAACCCCTTTATTATCTCTTGATGTTAAGTCTGTACCAGTTTGAAATTTCCCTGACATTTCACAGGTGTGACAGTCCTTGGGTTCCACACAGGACTTTGCCAGAAAGACACTGAATGTAAACTCTCAGCTTTGTTTTCATCTGGAGCAATTTCTTTTGTTAAAAAACAAACATACTTTGGAATTAAAAAGTAAAATGTGTCTTCAAATACTTATGGTATTCTGATCTGCTGTCTTAACAATATTTAATGAGGTCAATTCTTCCATTGCACTCACTTTCCAAGATGTGGCATGCCTGTATAAGCAAAGCTCTGTGGTCCAGATAACTATTACAAAAATGAATGTTTCATTTTCTGGTAAAGCAACTGAGGCAGCCATTTCATGGACATCAGCAATAAAAAAGAGTTATGTGCCATCTTGGTGAACAGAATTAAATCAGAACTCAAGGACACAATTGGCATCAGACAGCAAAGGTTCTGAGTGAAGATTTTCCGAGAGATCCAGTAGGACATTATAAGTCTTCTATGTGTGAATGTATTCATAGGTAACATCTTTACATGCTGTACATGCTTTAGTACCTTTGTAAATGATTAGCCCAGAATTGCTTTCCTGGCATCAATCAGAAGAAAAAGCAGCATCAATAGGAGTGGCATTTATCCTGCACATTTTAGCAACATTAGATAACCTATTATAACACGAGAGGGATGGACAGCAAGTTTAACTGTGAACAGTAACAACACTCCAGCTAAATGGTTGTCAGCAAATATCACATGATGCAGAAAAAATAAAGGGAACTTTTAGCAGCTGATGCAAAAAAAAATGTTTTTCTCAGAGGGGCATTCATACTGCAGCTTTGGATGAGAACATGCAGGAATCTACAAAGGTGGGCTTTGACACATTAGGATCAGTACTGCAAACCACACTTCAGGACTGAACACAGAAGTTCATATAAAACGTATTATAAATATTTTATATTCTAAATATAAATTATAAATATAACTCCAGCAGACCACTGCATTGATAAAGGGCAGACTTAGTGAGGCAGGACAGCCTGCAGAGTTTGCTGGATTGGTTCTCATCTTGAAAACCAGTAGAGTTCCATCTGGTTTTGTGACTAAAATGATCTCTCAACCAACATCAAAACCCAGTTATCTGGTTATCAGAGTGCTGCATGCAAAATGCAATCCTTTATAAATTGGCTTCTGTATTTGCCATATTCCAACTGTGATTACATTTCTGTTACCTTGCTGTAAAGTGCTTCGGGATTTCCTAAAGTTGTGAAAGGTGCTCGTATTAGTTTGAACATTTATTCCCCTCTATCGCAACCTTTGGATTGGTAGTTCACAGCATTAACACTATCACATTGCTGGAATGGCATGGATAGCCACTGGGTCTTATCTACTTACAGATCGCAGTAACAGTAATATCTCATTAATGTGCTTTCACTGTTACTGTAATTATAATATCGGTGTATCAACAGATGGTGCAGCATGATAACGTCCTAAAGCAAGTTTTTACAGCAGTGCAGCAACACCTGTTCATTGTAATCAATCAATCTCATACTGTGATTACATGATCTGAAACCTATTACAGTTGTTGTCTGGTTAACGCATATACTTTTATTGAAAATGAGGTAGCACTCACATTATGAATTGCTATTTCCTAGTGGTAAGATACATTAATAAGAAAATTGTCTGTAAGAAAATTGTGTTTATTTTGTTTTCTTTATTGCCTCTGAACAGCCAAGTGTGGAAATAGGAAAGTTTATTCAATTTTTTTGTTTACAACAAAAACAGTTTCTATTAATACCGTGAGAAAAGTTCCTAACAGCACTACTGTAGGCATGGACTATTTTTAAATTTTAAAATAGTGTTCCATCATTCCATCAATGGTGACCATATCTTCAACTGCCTCGGCTCCAAGTTCTGGAAAATTCTCCATTTAGTTCTCCACTTCATCTTTTCTCATGCTTAAACTAGTCCTTAAAATCTACTTATTTGTCAAGCTTTTGTTCATCTGTCCTAATACCTGTTATGTCATTACCTGAAAGACGCCATGTAAGTGGTTGTGGTAGTAAAGTTCTGAGTAACACAAGACAGGCTGTATTCCAGTTTGGTCCCTGGTTCGTGCTGTGTTCGTAGCAGTAATTCCCACTGTTAACCAGTGACCTCCCACTAGAGCATCAATGAGACTGGGCATCAGATAATATACACAACCAGGCTCTGTTTCAAGGCTATCCATGTTGTTACCAATGATGTGTGTCATCAAGTGATTCACTGGGGCCTATGGGGGAAACCCGTGGGATATCAGCAAAGGAACACGTCGGTAGTTTTAATGTAATAGCTGAAAAATTGGTGAAGAATAATATTGAGAAGCTCTTGTCAATGTCTTAATTTCTCTTCGTTGAGCATCAGAGTATAAGGAAGACATCTCAGGCAAATCTAATCCTGTTACCAGTCAATGTCCTCAAACCTAAACTCCCCTGCAGCAGTCCTTGAAAACAATCAGGGAAGCAGAAACACTAGCTATTTTCTCCTTACAATTTCTGCTATAGATGGTGATACTTTTCCACTGGATTAACTCAGTGCCATCTCACTTAGGTATCTCAACACTCAGCCACTGGGAAGTTGGAGTACCATTCGTTTGGATGATTGAGAAACTATAATAGTACGCTTCAAGCAAATATGGGATAATTTACTCAATGGCTGGACAAATGCATTTAGTAAACATTCAGCACTCAAATTAGAGCTGATTTACTGAGATTCTGTACTATGACCACTGATTTTCTGGCAAATCACACAGGCAAGGTTCCATATTGGGACATGCATTCAGCTCTAAATGAGTAGCTGAGCCTATATTTGATGCTTAATTGGCTAATTGCAGCTAGAATGTTAGTACAATGACAGCACTACTGGTTACAGGTCCAGTGGATTAGGCAGAATGGAAAGTGACTAGGATTTCCACTTCTGCCCAACGTGCACTGATCCGAATGGAAGTGCACATGTGGATTTCACAAGGTCAGTACACCTTCAGTAGCCAAATGATTTTGAAATCAAAATTCCTGAAATGGGCCCAGCATAGAGGAGAATGAGCCCCTACTTAGTTTTCTGGAACAACACAGGATCTGGAATCTGCAGCTGCTACATCAGTAGAGGCGACATCGGTGAGGTACGCCCAGTGGCAAAAGATGGTGCCTGATGATCGGCAACTTTGATGTTGATTGGGTCAGCGCTGGCAGCAGCGAAGCAGTGGTGGAGGGTTGGCGGCATGAGAGTTGTCAACAATGATGAGCTAGCTCAGGATTGACAGACTCGTTTTTTTAAAAAAATTTTCCTTGTGGAGTTCTGGAGAGAGAGGGGCAGCAGCAGAGATGGCATTGTGGCAGCAGCCATGGGTCCAAGCGGTGTCGGCTGGAAGTCCGGTATGGGGAAGCAGCTGCAAGCCTGAGCCCAGTGTGGTTAGAGTGAGCCTGAAGTGTCAATGAGGGAGGTCCCCCTCATGCAGCTGTGGCATCGAGAGCAGGAAGCCCGAGGTTACCTGGAGAGTGAGCCAAAGCAGAGGAGACCAAGCTCCTGCAGAGCATGTACTTAAGAAAGACTGTTGAACTTTTGCTTTTATTTCTTTGTTTTTCCACTTAATACTAGGAAGGACTGAAATGTTAACTTTTAACTTTATTTCTTTATTTTTCTATTCATACTAAGGACGACAGTAATGCTTAACTTGCACCTAATTTTTATACCTAGCTATCTTTGTTCCTAAGATGACACCATATGTAGCAGCATAGTATACGCTTCACTGTACTCCTGTATTTCTGGACTTAAGTACATGTGACAATAAAGCTTAAATCAAGTCAAAATCAAGCTTTTTTTTCCTTATTCTTAATTCAAAATGGTGCCATTTTGTGATTACAAATGAAAGCTTTTCACTGTATTTTGTTGTACACATTCTGTAAAATACATAAGACAAAATCAAAAATAAAACCAAAATCAAATGTCAGGCAAACACGAGGACAAAACATTTTGTTTGGGTGTCAAACAATAACTGAAATGAAGTACAGCACCCCTTGATGGAACTAATACCTTCAGGAATGGAAGGGAGAAAATTCCTTAATTTAGAAAAAAGAATTTACATTGCGCCTTTCACACCTTCGAAGTGTTTCGAAGTATTTTACAGCCAAGGAAGCATTTTTGAAGTATAGGCACCGTTGTGATAATGGAAAAGCAGAAGCTAATTCAAACACCACAAAGCAATAATAACTGGATAATCTGTCATTTGAAAAGAAATATCAATTAAAGGAAAATACACCAGCCATGAGATCTGGAATAACATCTGTCCTCGTCTTCAAAATAGACCTTTGGGATCATATATATCCACCACAGGAGGCAGGCAGGGTCATATCATCCAAAGGAATTCTGGGGAGAATTTTACAAGAGTTGGGGCAACCGGATTGGCTAGTAGCTCCAGCAGGCCCGGTAGTAAGAGAGCTCAATAGATGTTGCTGCCAACCACAAAGGAGGTGGGCCAGTGGTCCCAAGCCTATATAACAGGCATCAGGTGGGGAGGGTTTAGCAACTTTGGGGAAGAGGATGTGAAGACTGAGTTTTAAAGTCCATGTTGGAGGAAGAAAGGGGGAGAAGCTAACTTTTGGCGTGGGGGTGGGAGGGGAGTGACCTAGACCAGCATTTCACTCAGTACAGGACTGAAATGTCAGTCACAATTATGATTTTTGAAGTCACGTCCTGGAGACCTAATGACTGAAATAGTGTGCTACCAACTAAGCAGTAGCAGGCACTAAATAAAAAAAAGCGATGCTTAAAACACCAGGAATTTCCCAGGCCCACACCCATACTTGAAAATCAGGCAGGTTTCTTCAGAGCCACATGCTCGAATCTGTCCAATATTCTGAGTACCTGGTGACCAAGGAAAATTTCCACAAATGTGTGCAAGTAGAAGAGACTTTTAGGCTGTGATAATATACATGAATTAATTTTTAACATACCTTCAAGAGGAAATAGAGTCAGAACGATCCACACAAAGCATTGCCAAACAGGAGTATATTTTAGGAACTCTGGAGTAAAAAGATCACCAAATCAATTTTGCAGACCACACATTTTTCTGCATTTTTTGAGCCAGAATCCCCGATGTGCACTCTTGTTTTACACAGCCAGGAGCAGTAACAGATAAAATCTGCTTTGCTATTTGTATTCCCTGCCTAACGTTTTTCCCTCAATCAACACCACAAAAACAGATCATTTATCTCATTGTAGTTTGTGGGTCATTGTTTGCAAAATGTGACTACTGTGTACATCACAACAATGACTGTACTTCACAAGTAGGTCACTGGCTTGAAGCATTTTGAGGTGCCCTGCTGCTGTGAAAGCTATTAGACAAAGGGAAATTACTTCTATCTAATAATTGACACACAGTTTAGAGCAGCACATGAAGATATAATCAAAATAAAGCAAGACAACATGAAAAATGCAGAGAGCTAATATCACAATGACTAACACCAAAAATAACCATGAAATCTACCCGAAAGTAATTTAATTTCAAATGGTTCAATGATGTCTTTCAGGGAATGAAAGCTGCTACACTACTTAGTCTACCTCTCAGTGATCCGGCTCCAAACGGGTTCATTCATAATGCCCTCTGAAGGCCCAATACTTCCACATCCAAAGCACCATGCAGTGCAAAAATGCAAATAAAGGCTGTTTATGCAGGAAGCTACTGCAATGAAAGAGGCGAATTAGTGACACAAGTAGAGATAAATTATTTAGGTCTATTTGCTGTTACAGAGACATGGTTAACTGTGAACAGGATTGGACAGTAATTATTCCAGAATACTCAACATTTTAGAAAGACAGACAGACAGAATCATAAAAGAGGAGAGGCAGTCCTGATAGTAAAGGATGCATTAAGGATATTAAACAAGAAATTACTGGAGCATGAAACAAAGCATGTAATATTTGTGCAGGATTCCCACCTTCATAAAAACAGGACCATCAAATTAACAAGGGTGGTCGGAAAGATGAATTTGTGGAATGTTTTCAAGTCAGTTTTCTGGAGCAATACATTGTGAAACAATGAGAGATAAAGCTATTTTACATCTACTATCATGTAATGAGACAGGGTAAATTAGTAATCTCATAGTAAAAGAATCACTGGGAACTAGTTATCATAATATAACTGAATTCCATCTAAAGTTTTGAAAGCAACATAATTCATTTACAATCAAAAATTTTAAAGTTACAAAAAAAAGCCAAAAGATATGAGGGGAGAATGAGCTAAGGTTGATTGGATAAATATATTAAAAGGTGTGGCAGTGGTAAACGTTTAAGAAACAGTTAAGAAAACTGTTAAAAATAAAAATCCATTAAAAACAAAAATTCAACAAGGAAGATCCATCCACGGCCTACTAAAATGTTTAAGCATCATATTAGATTAAAGAAGATGGTTTAAAAGGTTGCAAAGTATAGTACCAAGTCTGAAGATTGGGAATGTTTAAGAAATCAGCAAGGGATACCAATACGTTGCTAAAATGGAAAAACACAGAATGAGCGCAAACACATGGGAATACAAAAACAAAAATAAAAACTCTTACAAAGAGAGTAGCTAAAATAAACATCGGTCACTGAGAAGCAGAGGTAGATGTATTATATGCTGAGATTGTGACTCTGCCTTTCCAAAATTCTCTAGATTTTGGAACGGTCTGAACAATTTGGAAGTTAGCAAATGAAATATTGCTATTCAACAAGAGAGGAAGAGAGTATGAGGAAATTACAGGCCAGAAAGCGTTACAGTCTTCAGGAAAGTGCTAGGGTATATTATTAAGTACTGACCATGCTCAAAATCAAAAAGTGTTATGAAAAGAAAATAATGCCTGGCAAATATATTGGAGTTTTGAGGATGTGACTAGTAAAACAAAGGAAACCAGTAGACATAGCATACCTGGATTTCCAAAAGATATGCAATAAGGTGTGACACAAAAAATTAATAGGAGATAAGAATTCAGAGAGGTGGGAGTAATATTAGAGGAGATAGAAGATTGGTCAATGTACTCGCAGCAAAGAGTTTTTATGCTGTGACTTGTACAATGTCACAAGGGTCAGTGCTCTGGACTCAGCTATTTATAATTTATATTAATGACTTGGATAAGTTATTCTCTGACTCTTTATCTAAGGTTAATGATGCCACAAATCTAAGTGGAACTGCATGCTGTGAGGATGCAGAGAAGCTGCTAAGAGATATAGAGTGGTTAAACAAATGCGCAAAACACAAGAGCAAATGGAGTACAATGTGGGGAAGGTTGATGCTATCAACTTTGGTCATAAGGACAAAAAAGCAGAATACTTGTTAAAAATGTGTGAAACTTGTAAATTTTGATATTCAGAGGGACTAGGGACTCATACAAGGTGCTCTAAAGTTTGCAGGCAAGAATAGCAACCATTTACCATGGCAGATGGTATGTTGATCTTGATTGTAAGGGAATAGTTAATATTGTAGAATTTTGGGATAGGTACATAAACAGCCTTCTTTATTCTTAAATTCAAAAGTTTGCTGGTGAAATTGGTTAATTGAAATACACATTCCGAGCTGTAGAAAACACATTTCTTCCCATACAAAATAAAAAGTGAACGGATACTTTCCGTCCATGACTAGCCTGATTATTTCTGGCCTTCCCAGTGTCATTTTTCCGACCAGGTGCATGTCCACAGGGTCATAGCTGTGGAAACATTAGCTTATGACAGTGCCGAGTCGAACATCAATAATTATAAATCATGCACTGTTATAGACTTTCTACAAAATCTATAAAAGTAGAACTGCTCTGAGCTATTAAGCATTAGGCAACTTGCTTTTCAGGTCATAAGGCCTACAAACCGGGCCCTAGTGGAATTAACAAGCACTTTTATCAATAGGTTGACAGGAAGGATCTCCCTGAGGGGACTTGGTAAACAGATCTAGATAGGGGTTGCTTTCCTAAGATCACTTCAGCAGGCAGAATTGAGCAATTGGAGGAGGAATGCTGTGAGATGCAGAAATTTCTACCAAAAATAGTGAAGACAGGCATTAAGCTTACCATTCCACATACAAGTGAGCACGATGAAATGATGCATTAATAATGCGAAAACATCATTCAATGTCATTCAGTCAAGCAGTCCAGGCAGATAGCACAAACTATGGAGTATCTGGAGACATTTAACACAAGTCAGCTGTAAAGTGAATCAAGTAGGAGCTTAGTTGTTATAAATGTGCATCCAGGGGGCTCTAAGTTTGCTCTAATTGTTAACTCAAGTTATTTTGTATCCCTCACGTATCTTGAATCATTCATACGGCATTTCAATATCAACTGCACTTGTGCAGATATAGGTAACATTTATACCTCAATCATAGAAAGATCTGTCCATATGCAAGTGGTGCCAGCAGTTTGTGGCAAGAAATACAAACATTGCCTTACTGTCCTGGTGTTCTGTTCACAAGGTTTTCAATTTAATCCTCAAATAATCATAGTTTATCTTGACGGTGGGCTCGTTTCTCCCTCTGGATTCACTCTAGTGTTTACACCAAAAAAAACCACATTTCAGTTCACAACCATAAGGGCATCTTGCTCTCCAACCAGTATTCTGTTATTATTATTCCTGCTGAATAGAGCCATGGGTGGCTAAGCTGGAGTATGAGGGGGTGGACATTGAGGAGGAAGTTAAGGAAAACAATGGTGATCACAGGTCTACAGTTAGGGGAAAAACAAGCATTTCCGTGCCATAATCATGACTCCAGGATCACATTTTACTTCCCTAGTATCATTGGAGAGACGTTACTGAGCAGCTGCAGGACATCGATAACAATATGGATCTTGACCTCTTACTCAATGACAAAGAAGAGATGAGATCTTGCAGGCAATTTCAGACAGTTAGGAAAGGAATTAAAAAGCAAGATGCAAAAAGGTAGCAATAC
The DNA here is from genome assembly GCA_024137785.1 of Ginglymostoma cirratum. NCBI lineage: Eukaryota > Metazoa > Chordata > Chondrichthyes > Orectolobiformes > Ginglymostomatidae > Ginglymostoma > Ginglymostoma cirratum. Next base: position 6,379,030 of record JAHRHZ010000030.1, on the reverse strand, counting down.
AGAGATTATTCCAGGTGCCACGCGCTTGTCAGCATAGCAATAGGGTGAGTATGCATTTAAACACCAGGCTGGAAAGGTGGCACAGAGGAGAATGAGTTAGATTCCTGGGACACTGAAATGTTTTGAGGGAAGGTAGGACTTGTACAAGCCAGACAGGTTGCACTTCAAAGGGACTGAGAGGAGGTGCTGACAGCGAAAGTTTAAACTATTTTGGCAGTGGCTTAAGAACCTAAATGTGTATTGAGAAGGAAGAGAAATAAAGCTGACAATAGAAAGCAAAATCTAGTGTATGGAAAATCCAGTAAAAGGCAAAAAATCAACAAAAGTAATTGGTCCTCACAGTAAATATTTCAATGCATTTTGTGACTAAACAAGATGAGCTGAGGATATAAATAGGCATTTGAGAAATACTCACTATTACTGAAATATAGCTTAAAGATGGACATGAATGACAGATCAACATTCCTGAGTACTGAATTTTCAAATGGATTTGAGAAAGGTTATTGAAAGAAAAGGATGTGCACAATATTGTCTGTTAACAAAATAATCCTAGATATGATGAGGATTGAACTGAGGAACAGAAAAAAGTCACACTACTGGGACACCCAAAAGAGAGAGATAGAAGAACAATTGTGAAGTCAAGCTGCTGGGAAATGCAGAAGTGCAGGTCAGTAAGAGCAGGTGATTTCAACTACCCCATTTTAACTGGAAAGAATTCAATGCTAAAAAAGGTACAGTGAGTACAGAATTCTTAAAATGTATTCAGAACTTTAGCCAGTATGCAGCTGGACCAACAAGAGGGTGTAGGTCTAGACTCTGATTCTAGGCAGGTAGAAGGGGTAACTTAGTGGTGATGATCATTAGATTTAGTGCTGTTATAGAAAAGGAAGATGATAGACCTAGCGCGGGATTGTCTGTTTTTCAGATTAAGCGTGAGCTGTGTTGTTTTTTGAAGGGATTTTCACTATGAGATCCAACATGTCTTGCCTCATCTTATCAAACGTACCTCAGTAACTACCTATTGTTTTCCTTAACTTCCTCCTCAATGTCCACCCCCTCATACTTCAGCTTAGCCACCCATGGCTCTATTCAGCAGGAATAATCATAACAGAATACTGGTTGGAGAGCAGGATGCCCTTATGGTTGCGAACTGAACTGTGTTTTTTTGGTGTAAATGCTAGAGTGAATCCAGAGGGAGAAACGAGCCCACTGTCAAGATAAACTATGATTATGTGAGGATTAAATTGGCAAACTGCCCCTATCTTACCATCTATCATTCCAGGAACAACTTGCCAATCACTGGATATCCACTGAAAAACCAGCAGTCTTTGCACCCAGGCCATTCTGAAAGGCAGTAGTGTGCCCAGGCAAGCATTGGCAATCCAGCATTGCCTGCCACCAGCAATGCAATGGCTTAGCAGCCACAAAGCCACACCAAACATAATCGATGTCACTGACACTCCCATACATACAATTCCATTCTCTCACCTTAGACGCTGTTTAACCACCATGCCATACAGCACTACTTGTCCATACTACATCCCATCTAAGTATCCTCCGTACGTCATCATTACTCTGCCCTCAATGCCCATTGGAGGCTGGATCTTACAGGGGAACATCACATACATGCAATCAGACATCCACCGAAAGGAACACAAACAACATCAAAACAAGCTGCAGGCTGCCGCCACAATTCAAATCAAATGCTGGCATAATGGTCAATGACTAGTCTACAGTTCATGATGGCTTTCTGCACACAGCTCTCGTCTACTGGAATGTGTAGCACCTGACTCTCTGTCATGGACAAAGACAGATTCCTCTTCTCCAGTGTCCCTACCCCTTCCTCCGAAGGCTGCTCCCATTCCCTTGTTCCTTAGCGTCCAGTACATCATCTCATTTCTTGCTTCAATGTGCAGAGCACTGGAGACCAGGATGACGCAGCAAACTCTGACCAGACTATATTGGAGGGAACCCCCATCACCCCCAGACCGATCCAAGAAACAGAATCTCATCTTCATCAGCCCGAATGTATATTCCACCATGACTCTAGTCAAATCACTGGTAGCACTTTTTCTGCGTCTGCGTCAGTCAGGAGTTTGCGCAGTGATGTCACGAGCCATGGTTGCAGCGGGTAGCCCTTAACCCCAATACCCAGCCTTGTGAGGTTCCCGGACCCTCAAATACACAAGAGTGCTTCAAGATGTTGGTGTTTTTGCAGTTGCCAGGGTAGTGGGTGCGTACTTCTTGAAGTGGTGATAGGTGATCACAGATCACCGGAACATTCTTCAGTAGGAAGTTGTTCCTGTTGATGACATGCCGTGTGTAATTACTTGCTTCATGTATTTGGCCCTTCAATGTCCTATCATCCAGCAGACCCAGATCTCCATCTGTAAAGTAACATGGATTGCACCCACACTGGGTGTTGTCTGGAGTGCATGAGCGTGCGCGCGCGCGTACACACACACACACACACACACACACACACACACACACACACACACACACACACACACACACACACACACACACA
>JAHRHZ010000030.1:6363787-6376490 GCA_024137785.1 Ginglymostoma cirratum | reverse complement strand
ACACACACACACACACACACACACACACACACACACACACACACACAGATATTTGCCAAAGTTATATCCCTGTAATTGGCAGTGGCTGCTGCTTAATGAGAAACATGTGCTAGTCAGCACCAGCATAAAAGAAGCAGCAAGATGCTCACAATGTAGACATAGGCTGTGCCAGAATTCTCGTCTAATTCTGCCACAGCCTACCTCACTCAGGCCCCCATAAGAATCTACCCACTATTCTTTTAAATGGAAAATGGTCAAACCTTTCAAGCTGAAATGAAATTTGCAGAAAAGGTGGTCAGAAATGTTAAACTTGAAAAGGTTCAGAAAAGATTTATAAGAATGTTGCCAGGTTTGGAGAGTTTGAGCTTTATGGAAAGGCTGAATAGGCTGGGGTTACTTTCCCTGGAGCGTCAGATGCTGAGGGTGACCTAATAGAAGTATATAAAATCGTGAGGGGCATAGGTAGGGTGATTAGCCAAGGGATTTTCCTGGGGATGGGGGAGTCCAAAACTAGAGGGTATAGGTTTAAAGTGAGAGGGGAAAGATTTAAAAGGGTCCTAAGGGGCAACATTTTCAAGCAGAGAGTGTATTGAACGAGCTGCAAGAAGAAGTAGTGGAGGCGGATGCAATTACAACATTTAGAAAGCAACTGGATGAGTATATGAACAGGAAAAGTTTAGAGTGACATGGATCAAATGGTGGCAAATGGGACTAAATTAGTTTAGGATAACTGGTCAACATGGACAAGTTGGACCGAAGGGTTTGTTTCCACGCTTTATGACTCTAAAAAAGCTATTTGAAGGTCATCAACTGTCTTTCTATGCAAAGATGACATCTATTTAAGGTCTCGATTTTCTGCCTTTGATCTTTATATGAATAAACAGACATATTCTCAAGTGACAGCTCTGTGGGCACACAAGGCGGGATGACCCATGAGATAGTGGGATATGGCGTGCTACATTTGCTTCTTTTTCTTCTCTGCTGCTGCCTGCTGCTCAGCGTCATCATTAAGATATTGACAATGCAGCTTGATGGACGAGTTGATGACATTTTGAGAATTTCCTCCAAGCCATTAATGTCAGTGCTGCTGCACTTTAATGAGAGTGAACCATTAATAAAATTCCAGTTAAGGTCTTCAAAACTGGAGAATTCTTGCTCACATCAAGATTTCATGTACTCATCCTACAGATTTAGGAGGGGCTAAATAGCTTATTCCATTCCCTACATCCCTTCATGCATTGCAAGAACCTTAAGTGTTTTATTAAACACTCCTTCTTAAGACAAATCAACTGCTTACATTTCACCTTGGTAACAGTGAATTTTCAGTGTGACATATTATCATCTGAGATGATTCTCTACTGGCAAATTTGATTTTTTATTCCAGAATGAAACCTAATATTAACCTTCAAAAAATCCATCAATATATGTTTGTGTAGTTTTACGTATTTCAAAACCCATAGAAATGTCTCATTCCTTCAGAATGAAAACGTGATGTTGAGGTAGGGGTCTCGTGATGGTCCCAGGTCTTAAACCAGAAACTTCAAGTTCAAGTTCTGCTCATGGCAGGTATGTTTATGAGGTGGACGATAAAGTTATGAGGTAAATCCTTCCATACACCCAATGGTAGGCAGTAAGGGTGGGTGAGACTGCTCATCAGCCAGGTTGTAGGAGACAACAGCAACCCACTGCAGTAAGTCATGGACTATCTGGGGAGGCAATGTGGTATTATTGCTGGGCTGTTAATCCAGAGACCCAGATAATGTTCTGGGGACATGGGTTTGAATCCTGCAATGGCAGAAGGTGGAATTTGAATCCAATAAATATCTTGAATTAAGAGTCCAATGATGACTATGAACCCATTGTCAATTGTTGGAAAAACCCATCTGGTTCACTACTGTCCTTTAGGGAAGGAAACTACCATCCTTACCTGGTCTGGCCTACATGTGACTCCAGACCCACAGCAATGTGGTTGACTCTTAACTGCCATCTGGGCAATTAGGGATGGGCAATAAAATGCTGCCTAGCCAGCGACGCCCTCATCCCGTGAATGAATAAAAGAAACATCAGTCAAACAGAAGTCAATGGTTGGTGTCACAGGTAGACAGGGTAGTGAAGAAGTCGTTTAGTATGCTTACCTCTATTGGTCAGCGCATTGAGTATCGGAGTTGCGATGTCATGTTGCAGCTGTAGAGGACTTGGTTAGACCGCTTTTGGAATAATGTCTTCCATTCTGGTCTCCCTGCTATGGGAAAGACATTGTTAAACTTGAAAGGGTTCAGAAAAATTTTGCAATGATTTTGCCAGGATTGGAGAGTTTGAGCTACAGGATTGGGTGAATAGCCAAGACCTTTTCCCAGGGTATGGGAGTCCAAAACTAGAAGGCTTAAGGTGAGAGGGGAAAGATTTAAAAGGGGACGTAAGGGGCAACCTGTTTTGGGCTGCCAGAGGAAGTGGGACAATTACAACATTTTAAAGACATCTGAATGCGTAAATGAATAGGAAGGGTTTAGAGGGATATGGGCCAAATGCTAGCAAATGGGATGAGATGAATTTAAGATATTGTTCGGCATTGATGAGTTGGACCAAAGGGTCTGTTTCAGTGCTGTACAACTCTATGACTCTATGGTTGCCAATGCGCTCTTTGAGGCATGCTTACTGAAGAGAGAGAATGCTGACATCTCTTCAAACTGTTCTGATGAAATGGAATGTAGCCCTTTTAAGAAACTGTGACATAACTAAAAAAACTGAATTTTGGACTGCATGTCAGCTCCAGTAACAGCACAAGGTGTAACTTTACATGTCAATAGATCAGAGGGGTTGTCAATTTATACTGATGTGAAAGAATATGAGAAGAAAATTCAAACAAACATCTTCATCCGGGATGCTGTTTAACCACGATGTTTCAGGTACTGGGTTGAGTGGCTGCCACAAACTAAAGTGAAAGCAAGTTACAGCACAAGTTGAGGATACCTGACCTGTGAGTACATTAGATACAAATGCATTTCCCCAAGTATCCCCTTTCTGATATCAAAAAAACTGCATACAGTAAGATTTGCAGTTACAAGTCAGCCAAGTTACTCAATATCTATGGTCAAAGAAAATGTTCATTCATTAATGTCAATTTTTGGCCAGAAGTTTCTATTCTGAAGTTAAACTATGTTAAAGCAAGTCACTTTTGCAATGGTCCTGGTGCAAGTTATCTCCTACAATTACATGCTTTGCACATCATTCACTCTGCACGCAAGATGTTGGTCCAGTTCAAGTTGGTGAATAAGGAGGATCTGGTGCTTCACTTAAAGGCCAATCTAATGCCACTTTACTCACTGCATGCCATGGGCATCACAGAAGTCTGTGCTGTTTACCTCAATTCCCTTGAAGAGGTTACAGAAGAGGTAGAAACCCTCTCCACAGTTCAGTTACTTGACTAGTGTCTCTGTTGGCTGCCATCTGGAAAAGGAGGTCCTCTTCCCAGCAAGTGACACCAGCAGGCTCTCCCATCTAACTCATCCAGCATGGCCCCAGTGCTGGTTAGTGAACATAGACCTCACGATCACACCCAGATACTGTGCAGGGAAAAAGTGCATGTTTTCCTGCAGAAGGGTATGTGGCACTTTCATCTCTCTACCAGTTCACACTGTCATAGACGCACCCAGCCTAACTGTACCAACGTACAGGCCTTTCACATAGATGGTCTCCTTCAAGCCTCAACATCACATAAATGACCTGCAATGAAGTGTTCACAACCACCTTTTGCTCTCAAATTGCCAATTCTTCCTGAGCAATCTGCTTCCTGCTCATTCACCCTCTGAACATGTTTGGCACAAAGTGCTTCTGCATCTTTTGCCATCACATTCAATCTTTCCTCAATCTACTATGGTAACTCTAGGGAAAGGTTAGTGGTCACCTTCGAGGCCCAGGTCCAGCGAAATACTTTGCAGTTGCCAAACACTCTTTGAATCTGTACCAGCGGAGCCGATGGCCTAGTAGTGTTATCACTGGGCTGTTAATCGGAGATTCCTGGTTACATTCTGGGGACCAAGGTTCAAATCCTATCATGGCAGATGGTGGAATTTGAATCCAATAAAAATCTGGAATTAAAAACTGGCCACAAATCCATCGTCAATTGTTGGGAAAAACCCATCTGGCTCACAAATGTCCTTTAGGGAAGGAAATTGCCCTCATCCTGTGAATGAATATAATAAAAACTCTATTGCTTTAGCTATGATGCTCAGGATCAATGGCCAAGCAAGAGGGGACAATGCTCTTTGACTTCACTCCATATTCCCTTTCCTCTCAAGGAAATGGGAAGGCATTAGCAGGCACCCACAGGGATGGGAGACAGCTGGTCAAATGGTAAGCTTCATCTCCGAACACTCTAGAGGTGCCTTGTTCCTCCCCAGTGCATGCAGATGAGACTGAGGAGGGCACTTGTGCAGAAGACTCTCAACAGCACAGGGCTGTGTAGCCTCAGAACCTCCAGAGGACACCTGCAAAAATATTCCCTCTATTCCATCCGAGGGTGTCAGGCCTCCATTTAGGCAGATATAATTTCAAATCTCGCCCACACCAAGGGCACATTGGTGGCATGGTTGTTCAATCATTGAACATAATCTGCATTGCTGTGAAGGTACATTCACTTTCACTGATATACTGCCTATTGTACCCTTTTCACACCAACAGGAGCTGAGAAGGTTATCAAAAGGAAAAGTTTTGGAATATCTTCCACCATCAAAATGATGTACTGCCTTTCACTCGAGACACATTCGTACTTCTCTCCTAATCAGCAAAATGAGTGACTGAAGATTGCCTCATGCTGCGGGGAACCACACACCTATTTATCAGGGACGGCGGTGAAAGCATTATTAGTTTATTATTGCGAACAATGATGTTAGTGAAAGGTCTGTGGGAAGAACTAGTGTATGGGTAAACACTGCACATGCAATCCTTGGGAGCTATGGTGTATCTATTGGTTAAGGAGTGAAAGATCTGACCGATGTCTGGGGTTCTCAAAGCAATCCTAGAAAAACTAATAGTATTAGGTTGTTAATGACAGTATCACATGTTGACCTCTCATAATTGTGGAGTGAATGAAGGGAACAAGTCAAAACTTCACATCCCATTGTAGTGAAAGCATTGCAGTGAGGATGCAGGCGTTGCAAGGGTACAACGATAGTTGATTACAATTTGTAGTTCTGCAGGGATAATGAGGGTTAAGATGCATAATGAGCAGTCTCAGGATATAAAAAAAACTCTGGAGTATTCACCAGGGAGCAGACCAACAATGACTTTGATGTCTTTGATGCAAGGACCATTTTAGCTCGATCATTGAGAAATGCACATTTGTGGAAATGTTCGATATATTGCAGCTGTTAAACGCTAATGTTGATTCACGGCAAAGATTGACCCATGGCCTTTGGTTTCAATCTCATAACATCTATGAAATCCAGAGTTTAATGTTAACTTAAAAATATAGTACTGATACAAAGCATAGATAATGAAAATTAAAATCAACCTCAATGAGGAATGTTGAATATAAGCAAACAGAGGCCTGACAAGCAACTGCTTAAATGAAAACAATAACATGTGCATAAAATGTCTCTGGGTACCTCGATTATCCTCGAATTGGATAGCGATAAGGTTAACTCTGGTCTGTCTGGCTCTGCAGACTACTGCCCCGTCTTCCTCACTTTGATGGTTGTTGTGGGCCATCTTAGAATTCTCACTCTCCTCTTCCTTCTTGGAGTTTCTTTTCATTCCTGCAACTCCTCCTCTTTCAAGACATCCCCCTTTGGTGACATAGGATGTGTAGAGTGAAGCACATTGCCTGGGTCAATCAGACAATGCAATATAGTATATCCCAGACACTGAAATGTCATAGAGTCATAGAGTCATACAGCATGGAAACAACCTGTCTGCGCTGACCAGACATTCCCAACCTGACCTGACCAGACATTCCCAACCTGACCTAGTCGCATTCACCAGCATTTTGCCTGTATCCTGCTAAATCCTTCCTATTCTTGTACCTTTTCAGGTGCCTTTTAAATGTTGTAATTGTACTTGTCTCCAACACTTCCGCTGGCAGCTTGCTCCATACACGCACCATCTTCTGCGTGAGAAAGTTACCCCTCACGTCCTTTTTAAAATCTTTCCCCTCTCTCCTTAAACCTATGCCTTCTGGTTTGGACCCCTCCACCCTAGGAAAAAGACCTTGGCTATTCACTCTCTCCGTGCCCCACATGATTTTATTAACCTGTATAGGATTACCCATCAGCCTCAAGAGGGCTATGGTTTGCTCCACAACAGCCCTTGTTTGCACAGAGCTGAACAGCTGCTTGGCATCAGACTGTGGATTTCTGAGAGGTGTCATCAGCCAGTTTTTGAGGGGTATCTCTTGTTGCCCAGCAATGGACCTTGAATGCACCAAGACACATTAAATGAGGTTGGTACCTATGAGCAGTCCAGGATGTAAGAGTCATAGAGTCACTGATGTACAGCACGGAAACAGACCCTGCAGTCCAACTCAACCATGCTGACCAGATATCCTAAATTAATCTAGTCCCACTTGCCAGCATTTGGGCCATATCCCTTTAAACCTTCCTATTCATATACCCATCCAGATGCCTTTTAAATGTTGCAATTGTACCAGCCTCCACCACTTCTTCTGGCAGCTCATTCCATACACACACCACACTCTGTGTGAAAAAGTTGCCCCTTAGGTCTCTTTCAAATCTTTCCCCTTTCATCTTAAACCTATGCCTTCTAGTTTTGGATTCCACCATCCTGGGGAAAAGACCTTATCTATTTACCCTATCCACGCCCTTCATGATTTTATATACATCTATAACATCACCCCTCAGCCTTGGTGCTCCAGGGAAAATAACCCCAGTCTATTCAACCTCTCCCTATGGCTCTAACCCTCCAGCCCTGGCAACATCCTTGTGAATCTTGTCTGAACCCTTGCAATTTCACAACATCCTTCCTACAGCGGTGAGACCCGAATTGCATGCAATATTCCAATAGTGGCCTAACCAATGTCCTGTATAGCTGCAACATGACTCCCAACTCCTATACTCAATGCACTGACCAATAAAGGCAAGCATACCAAACACCTTCTTCACGATCTTATCCAGCTGTGACTCCACTTTCAAGGAACTATGAATCTGCACTCCAAGGTCTCTTTGTTCAGCAACACTCCCCAGGACCTTACCATTAAGTGTATATATCCTGCCCTGATTTGCCTTTCCAAAATGCAGCAATCACATTTATCTAAATTGAACTCCATCTGCGAATCCTTGGCCCATCTGATCAAGATCCTGTTGTACACTGAGGTAACTTTCTTTGCTGTCCACTACACTTCCAACTCTGATGTCATCCACAAACTTACTAACCATACACCTTGCTGTAGGAAGGATGTTATTAGACTGGAAAGAGTGCAGAAGAAATTTACAATAATGTTGCCAGGACTCAAGGTGCAGAGTTATAAGGAGAGGTTGGACAAGCTAGAACTTTTTTTCTTTAGAGCGTAGGAGATTGAGGGGGGAATCTTCTATATAAGTGTAAAGCGTATGAGATCATGAGAGGCATGGATATGGTGAATGCACTCAGTCTTTTTCCCAGGGTTGGAGAATCGAGGACGAGAGGGCATCAGTTTAAGGTAAGAGAGGAAAGAATACAGGGGAACCTGAGGGGCAACATTTTTACACAGAGGGTGGTATGCATGTGGAATGAACTGCCGGGGAAGTGGTTGAGGTGGGTACATTAACAACATTTAAAAGGGATTTGGACAAATACATGAATAGGAAAGGTTTAGAAGGATATGGGCCAAGTGCAGGGAAATGGGCTGAGCGTGGATGGACATTCTGGTCAGCCTGGACCAGTTTGGGCCGACAGGCTTGTCTCCATGCTGTAGGACTCTATAGCTCCTATGTCACATTCAAATTATTGATATAAAAGACAAAAAGCAGTGGACCGAGCACCAACCCTTGTGGCACGCCATTGGGCTCGGGCATGACAGTTGCCTGGATATCTAGCATAGACCTGCATTACCTGAATCACATATAAGCTGTACATTAAGGGAGTAAAATCCTTTTGTGTTCACAAAGGCCGATAGGGCACTCTGATTGATATCTGAATGCAGTCAATTGCATCTGAATGTGCAAGAAAATCAGTGATGGCTGCAAATCCTAATACCCTCATTACTTGACTTGCTGCAGGAATTGGGGAGAAGAAGAGATGAATTAGTAGGCTCTTGTGAAGTGAGCAACAGTCACTCCCCAGATGGAGTGACAATTATGAATGCCACAAAGTACCCCACAGTTCTCCAACATGCTCCATGAGCAAGGAAATTAAGGCTAGCTGCCTGACAGCACCATGAACCTGGGTTCAATTCTAGCCTCAGATGACTGTCTGTGTGGAGTTTACACAATCACCCCATGTCTGTGTGGGTTTCCTCCAGGTGCTCTGGTTTCCTTCCACAGTCCAAAGATGCGCAGGTCAGGTGGATTAGCCATGCTAAATTGCCCCATAGTGTCTAGGGATGTGCAGGCCAGGTGCATTAGCCATGGGAAATGCAGGGTTTCAGGGAAAGGGTAGGTAGGGTGTTATTCAGAGCATTGGTATTGACTCAATAGGCAGAATGGCCTGCTTCCACACTGTAGGGATTCTATGATTAGGGCTTCTGGGACGGGATTGTCACTAAGTCCTTGTCCAGCAGCTGGCATAGGTTGGAGACAATAGTTCAGGACATCCCGAGGTGTCTCCTATTTGTCATTTTGTCATTCATCTACAGACGGAATCTACACGTCTTGATGTAGCTATTTTGTAAGACAGCTTTCCTTCAATGTGGCTGACCTGTACGATAGTCCTTCTGCTTTCAACAGATTGGTGAAAACAGCAAATGAAAGAACAAAGTCCTATTAACAGGATGTTTTACCCGTGCTATTCTTCCCTAAATTGGAAAAAAAAGTGTTGCATATTCTCTCACAGAATGAGAAGAGTGTTTTTTTTATTGCAGCTCTGCAGGGCATGAGTGGGACCACAGCTGGAGTCCGATGTACAGTTTTGGTCTCCTTATTTAGTAAAAGGAGACAACTGCATTAGAAGCGGCTAGAGAAGATTTGCTCAACTCATTCCTGAGATGAGACTCATCTTATGAAGCAACGTTTAATAGGCAGGTCTTTACCCATTGAAGTTTAGAAAAATTAGATGCGATAGTATTGAAATGTACAAGCTCTAGGAACTTAATAGAGATGTTTCCTCTTCTAAGGGATGATTAAAACTAGTATTAAAGTTTATGAGGAGCAGACAGGCAAATGAAGTTGACACCACAACCGGATTAGCAACGGTTTTATTAAGCAGTGAGTGCTGGGCCCAAAACACTTCATGGACCACGCCTGTTCCCGTCTCTCCCTTTCTTGAAGCATGACACAGTGGGTCCTTCATTTAACATTCAGCAAACTAAATCCCAAATCACAACACCTCCTCCACTGATTAAGATCATTGACATGTTTTCAGAAAACACAGACCATTTCTTGGGAAACTCCTCTCACAAAGGAAGATATTGAGAACAAAATTCATCATCACTACAAATGTGCCAGCTCAGTCTTTGGCCAAAAGATGAATAATATATTTGAGGAGCAGGATCTCTATCCTAAGAAGAAGATCATGGCTTACTGAATAATAATGAACCTCATGCTCCCATATGTTCTGGAGATTTAAACCTCAAAGAACTGAAGAATCACCACCTGAGGTATCTTTGCAAGGTTCTCCAAATCTAATGACAAGAAAGGTGGTCCAATGGCAATAACATCTCCCAAGCCAAGATGCCCAGCAGCAAGGAACTAATCACTCAAAACCAGTTCTACAAGTCATTTCCATAGAATCCTTACAGTGTGGAAACAGACTCTTCGACCCAACAAGTCCACACTGATGCTCAGAACATCCCACCCAGACCCATTCCCCAAACCCACCTAATCTACACATCCCTGAACACTACGGGCAATTTAGCATGGCCAATCCACCTAACCTGCACATTTTTGGACTGTGAGAGGAAACCGGAGCACCCTTTCCCTGAAACCCTGCATTTCCCATGGCTAATGCACCTGGCCTGCACATCCCTAGACACTATGGGGCAATTTAGCATGGCTAATCCACCTGACCTGCGCATCTTTGGACTGTGGAAGGAAACCAGAGCATCTGGAGGAAACCCACACAGACACGGGGAGAATGCGCAAACTCCACACAGACAGTAGCCGAGGGGGAATCAAACACAGGGCCCTGGCGCAGTGAAGCAGCAGTGCTAACCACTGAGCCGCCGTGCCGCCCTGCGTCTGAAGGCCAGACACCCAAAGCAACTCCTCTACTTGGAACTCAGCTGTGGCTCTTCATCTGGCTCTTCAAGTACCAGCAGCATCACATATGACAGAGTCTGTAGATTGTGCATTTGATTTATCATCCATCTCAGAACCCATGAAATAAGAGTAGAAGCAATTTATCCTGGGGCTACTGCAGAACGTATCTTGGGAACCAAATCAGATAGAAAGTGAAAAAGAGCTTCTAACATAATAGAAATGTGTGTATATTACTAACTTAGGTAATTGAGCGGACTGCCCAATTAACTCAACAACAAAACTCCAGTAAAGATGCAATCAGCAGAATGTTTTATAAAAGTCAATGCAGCAAGGCTCTTGTGGTTCAATGGTAGTGTCATTTCCTCTGAGCTAGGGAGTTAGAACCCCACCTGCTCCAAAAGATAGGTCATAACATCTCTGAAAAGGTTGATTTAAAAAAAACAAACAAGCAATCTCTAATCAATATCTAAAAATCACTGCAGAATTATTTTAGGTTCATTTAAATCAACGAGAGGGTCTTCTGATTCTCAAGAGTGTAGGTCAGTTTTGTTGCATTGTTCTGATGTTTACATTGAAAAACCCACCGGTGTACATATCAACACTCGGCCTTCACAGGTGTATAATGACTTGCTGCCCATCAAAAACCCTAATGATTTTGACAGAGACTAAAATGCTAAATTAGGGACTTTAGCATTCAGCAGTTGAAACTCTGGATTATATTCTATTTTAAAGCAGAACCAATTCACAAAATATTACTTCCCATCTTTACAAAAGCATAGGACACTAAACATAAATTGCACAAATAAACATTCTAATTGAATCCAATTTGCCTCCAAACCAACCTATTTAGTCAGCAGCCGACCAACTATGTCAAAAATACACTTTTCCTACCATCACGGCATCATGCATCTGCAGTGCAACAATACACCAAGGCTTTTTCTGTAGTTCCTTTCAAACCTGTAACTTCCATCATCTAGAAGAAAATCACAGAATCACAGAAGTGTTATGGCACAAAAGAAAGACATTCATCCCCATCATGCCTTCAATGGATAGGTTTCATAACTAACCAAAATGAGCAACATGTGCATGAGGACACAATCGCCACCAAACTCACTTCCAAGGTACACAAAATGTATTCTTGGATGTTGATGAACTTTCCTTAATCATCACTGAATCAAAATCCTGGTACTCCCTGACAAACAACATTAGAGTTCAGCATGGGAGTTCCTTCATCAAGTGGGCTGCAGCAGATCAAGAGGTGTCTCACTGCCATCTTCTCAAGAACAACGAGTGTTGCAGCTCAGTAGCCAGGCAATGACAGATAAAAGTGGAACTTCATCTTTATACAAGTTCTTATTCATGAAGATACGGGTTTTTCGCATATACCTTTAATTCAACAACTACAGTCTGCTCCTGTACATGAGTACAGATGACACTTCAGTTAACTGCCCATCACGTGAAAGCAATTAAACACCCAATTGATGTACAATTAAAAACAAGCAATAAATGTGTGTGGAAATGTGAAATCCAGAGAAAGAACTGTTTCTTTAAAAAAAGAGGAATTTAAATGTGGAGTGACAGGAAATGTGATAAATGAATGACAGAAAATTCCTTGAACTCTCAATTGACTATTCTGTCCTCAAATTGCTTAGGCAGTTTGCATCCTCCATAGGTTAAATAGGCCATAACCCACATTAACAAATTTGTTGAGAGTGCAAAAGTTTTATTCAAAAAGGGTATCAGACGACTAATGGGAGCACAATCTAATTAGGTTTTCCTTATTTAGGCTACCAGATTACCACTGAGATCACGGGTGCTTTATGCTGTCACTGAGGCTTCATGTAAGCAAACGGTTATTACCCACAAAGTGAACTAATTATTCTATGGACTCAATTAAAACGTTATAATTAGGGCCCATGGAGTTCAAATCACAGAGGGACAGAAGTCAGCAGAGACCAAGTGCATTTGCCAATTAATAGTCATCTTTTTAAGGCTCATTGTTTTCCTTCTTCAAAACTGCAATGCCCCATTTCCACAAACACTCCTTTGCTTCATTCGAGGCCAGCCTGATAATAATGTATATTAATCTTGGCTGTCTGTAGCCTTTGGAATAACTCAGGAAATAACAAAACAACAGGGACATTTGTAAGGAATCTATGGTTACGGTCTGGAAAGAAATATGCTGGATTGTATCTGTAGTGGAGATCAGAGAGCTGAAGTGGAAAGAGGTAAAAAAGTTGACTACAGCATATAGAGATAAAAGGTACTGCAGATGCTGGAGAATCCGAGATAACAAGCATGGGGCTGGATGAACACAGCAGGCCAAGCAGCATCATAGGAGCAGGAAAACTTGA
>JAHRHZ010000030.1:6348017-6363387 GCA_024137785.1 Ginglymostoma cirratum | reverse complement strand
TCAAGTTTTCCTGCTCCTATGATGCTGCTTGGCCTGCTGTGTTCATCCAGCCCCATGCTTGTTATCTCTTGACTACAGCATAGATGGCAGTTGAGGTTTGGCAAGGACAAGGCGATAGGACAGTGGGAGCAGAGTGACCAACTGTAGTAGAACAAAATGCGTCACCACATCAGGGTGGGAGGGGTGTGGTACAGGCATAGACTTGAAACTGGAGCATGAGGCCAACCTGACGGGAATCCATACCTGATTGCTGTGTAGCTAAACAACACTGGAAAAAATCCAAAACAAAGCACAACCTAGGAAGATTGATACCTGGAATGAGCAATAAGCAGGTTATCTTATGAGGAAAGGTTGGACATACTGGGCTTGTTTTTACTGCAGTTTAGAGGAGAGCAGGGTGATTTGATCAAGTGTACAAGATCCTGAATGGTCTTGTCAAGATGGATGTGGAAATGATGTTTCCTCTTGTGGGTAAACCCAAAATTAGGGATCGGTCTTTTAGGACAGGGTTGAGAAGAACTTTATTTTCTCAGCAGGTTGGTGTGACTTTGACATTCCTGCTTCAGAAAGCAGTGAAGGCAAGATCGTTGCATAATTTTAAGGAGGAGGGAAGTAAAGATTTTTATGAGGGAAGTGTATCAAATGTTAATCAGAAGTTGGTGGGAATATGGAATTGAAAGAAACAGGTCAGCCAAGATCTTATTGAATGGTGCAGCAGGCTCGAGGGCCCAAATAGCCCACTTGTGCTTCTAATTTGCATATTGCAAGGCCTGAACCAGGATGTGGAAAAAAGGTCCAATTACAGGAAGGTCCCAGGAAATCTGAAATAGTCAGCCACCCTGTATGGAATTTTCTTATCCAAAGTTACTGAGGTACAATATGATCCCATCATCACCATTAACTCATATATCTACTGGAAACTGAATTGGGGACTTTCTCAACCTGTACAACCAAGCCTCACAATAAACAGTGGATATTATGAAAATAAAACTGTGTGCAGTTCAGGATAATAGCCCTTTAAAAAGAAAAGTTACAGAACCAAGAGTGGGAGAAAATCAAACCAATGAAAACATTGTTTTATTTGAACAAAGGGTTCCTTATTTTCCTGTTTAGAAATACAGGAAAGGGGGTGGGGTGGTGGGAGAGACAGCAGTTTTAATGGGTAGAGAACATTCTGGAAATCAGTGATAATCACTTCCTGCCTTATGTTTAAATATCCTTTGATTTGATGTATCCCCAGGGTCCATGCACTAAACCTTTCTGTCTTTTTGTAATTGTAAAGACATTCATTTGAAGCTTGTGCACTGTACTTGGGCTACAAGCTCTCTCTGCCATTGCTCTTAGCGTTCATGTTTGACATCAAACCGATTGCAGTCGATTGTTGCTGCTGGTGCGCTTCATAAATACCATCTGTCCTTCATCTATTTTGTCCTCTTTGCCCCTCAATTAAATGTGACATGGTACAGGGAGGCAATCTGTCATTCCTAATCCTGCTCTGATCTCAACACTAAACTCTGAGCAGTCAGTGCGGCTTCATCTCAACTACGAACTCACTTATTCTTCAAACCGTATTCTCTTGGTGATCAGTTTCAGTAACAGGAATTATAATTTTTCACCTCCCCTCCCCCACAACCATCCGTGGTCAACAACAATAACATTCACCCCTTTCATAGCCACCATTCATCTGGCTTTTTACTCCTCCGTGGCGCAACTTAGAAAATTCTTCCACGTTAAAAGTATAAAATAAATACCCATTATTGAGAGTTAAAGATTGCATTTCTCTCTCCAGACTTTTATGCAGTGATGGCTGCTGGAAATGTGAGTGTACACTGGACTGAGTTACACAAGTATGTAATGGTCATGAGGATAGGAATGATCAGAGGAAAGTAGAAAAGAGGATTGGAGGAGTCAAGTGGAGAAAGAAAAACTTTGTCCTGCAATATAAAAAAAATCATTATTGCCTCCAGGAGTTTTAAAAGGCTAAAGGCAGGAAAGCTTAATCCTAATGGTAGGGAGCTGTCAAGCTGCCACTAGAGAATGTGTGTTGTGCAGCAGTCGGCATGCTTGCCACATTGAAGAACTAATATCACCATTTCATTCAGAAAGCTAGTTTGCAACAGAGATCTGATCTCTGCATTGTACAGAGCCCAACCTTCAAGAAATGGGGAAGCACAGAAAACGATCCTGTTTAGAAAAATTCAGCAAGGAGGTAGCTTACCCAGGGATTAAATAACATGCAAGTGAAGATTTTAATCTATATAGCATCTTTTTGCATTTTTAGGATAACATAAAGGCTTCACAGTCAATGTAATATTTCAGAAATATTGTCACTGTTTATTCATCCTTTTAATTCAAAATTGCTTCATACAATTATTTGATACTTCAATTTTCAGCACAAAAAAAGGTTTGGTATTTAATCCTGATGACTATACTGTGAGCTTGCTTGGAAGTGTCAAAACAGAAAAATAAAGTTTAACATGTAAACACTGATTGGACACTACTTTTATACAGGAACATTACCTGGGCTTTTCACACACACTTCCACTGAAAGTGTCAAGTGCTTGATCTGGCTTAGAAACAGGAGCACATTGCAGGATAGCTCAGAGACACTGGTCACAGGTGCATAGCTTCTGCTCAAGGCACTGGAGTTTCTGGTGGAAGAGGTCTAGAAGAGAAGGAATGCTTTGTATCCACATGGAAGAAAATGCCATTTATCCCTACTCTGCTTCTCCTTCACATCCCTCTCTCCTGCAGCAACTGGTGCTGCTCTGTCTGATCTTGTCTTCTATTTCTCACGATTGTGGTAGAATAGTAACTTCCATCATCTGCTATTTATACCTCAGAATTTCATGGGATGGAATTGTTTCTGTAAAAGGAGGAAACTAACTTAAGAGGGTCAAAATGGTTACCTGATCAAGTTGAGACAAACTCCTGAAAATAATGAGAGATAAACAAAGACAGTCTGAACCAAAATTAACATTTTACAAAAAGGTACAAAACTCAGTCAGGCATGAACAAACCCCCTTCTCCTATTTTTGGTTTATTCCTTTCAGGAGGCTTCACATCCTACAAGGAAAGTCACCTGCAGATTATCCAGGTTGAAAAAATGAAAACATGAAAACGAAAACATGAGAATACATATGTTCTGCATTCCTAGAAAACAGCTTTTGGGCATTAAACAGAATGAACATACATTGGTGACAGAAAGGACAAAGTTTTTCTTTCTTTTTCTCTCCTTATTTCCAACTCAACAATGCTAAAGCAGCAATTAAACAAATTGGGGAAACATCCATTCACTAAATACTAAGGATTCTACAAATTTTGTTAATGCTGAAGATACAAGACATCAATAGAACATCCGTGATCTCAGGTTCAATCAAAACAACTCAAGGACTCCAAGAACTTTTAAGACTGCATGTTCTTTAACTTCCTGGTGACACTTTTCCCCATTCTTAAACATTATATCTGTGTTTGCATAGGATGCTGCATTTTAGTATTTTTTTCAGAGTTAGTAAGCATTCCTTCACTCAAAACAATTTTGCAATTTTTTTTTTTCATTTTGATCTTGCAATTAATTATTAATTTAAGCTTGATATAGGAAAGTTTTAGCTTGATGCCAAAAACCAAGCAGCCCCTTTCTCTTGTTGACTCCTGGAAAGTGAAGTGGTATAGCCATTAATCTTTCTAGGTGAGGTCCTCAGAGAAATTTGAGAATTAAAATTGTTTGTGCTGTCAAAGGGTTGAAAGAAGGGCCTGTAGGTAACTACTATATAATTTTAGGGCACTGTACTTTGGAACTCATCAGCTTGACTGTATTGTTTTGTGAGCTGCACAGGAAGCACTACAAGACCGTAATAGCTGTTTTAGAACAAAAGTACTGAAATGTTTTTAAAAATGCTACTAATGATTTGCCTTTTTTGTTTTGTTATTTTTCTTTTTAATCTTTGTAAGGACATGAGTGTTCCTAGCAAGGCCAGCATTTGTTCCCCATCCCTCTTTGCCTTGAACTGAGTGGCTTATTGTGCCACATCTATCACCTTAATCATATCCACTTCCAACCATATCTCCACAATAAACCCAATAATATGCCTTTGTTATCTGTAGGCTTAAATTGCACTGCAAACTTGAACTCACCCAAAACTCTACATCTAGTATCCTAGCATGCATTAAATCTCATTCACAATTCACCTTAGTGCTCACCAAACTACATCAACTCCTGTTCAATTATAAAGTTCTTAGCTTTGTTTTCAAATACTTCCATGCCCTCTCCCTTCACTATCTCTGTAACTACATCCAGCCTTACAAAAGGTGAAGATTCTGCAGCCCTCCAATTCTGATGTCTTAGGTGGTGTCTCACAGTGTTGACTCCAAAGCTCTCCATATCTCTGTTTCAACTTCTTTCTTTATTACAGTCCTTAAAATTTACATTTTTGGCTAATCTTTTGGTCACCTGTCATTACCCAATCATGGTTCAGTGCCAAATTTTGAGATCATGCTCCTAAGAAGTACTCAGGGATATTTTACATAATTAAAGAAGTTAAAATAATATCATTTGTTGATGTTCCAACTAGCACTATATTCAGATGCCTCATTCTATGTTTGCTGAGGTTTTGCCCTGTTTGCTGGAATCTAACATTCCATCCTGCAGTCTCATAGTAAAAACTCAAGCTTCACATTATACGCTAGGACCTTACACTGGAGCCGAGTGTTGACACAATCTCAATGCCTCTCTTCCTTCCAGTGAGGTTGGTCTGCAGCTTTTGACTCCACTTCGCATAGTGTGGTACAGCTTAAGTATTACCATACCATTAGCACTCCAACATAGCCCTACAAGTCTGAATACTATTTTCAGAAGAATAATTCAACAGTGTGTTGTAAAGACAGATACAAAGAAGACAACAGATATTAATCAGAAGGAAAACGCAGAATCTTCTGCGGTAAGAGATATGGTATAGACTGAACTGCTACATACGCACTGTGTTTAATGTTTGCATGGTAACCAATACCACAAACAGCATTTATGTAGTGCCTTTCATGTCTCCGGGCATCCCAAAGTGCTTTACAGACAATAAAGAACTTTAGATGAATAGTCACTGTTGTAATGTTGGAAATACAATAGCCAATTAATACACAGCAAGGTCTCACAAAGTGTAAGATAGCAACAATGAAGAAATCTGTTACAGCAATGTTGATTGAGAGACTTAATATTGGCCAAGATACCAGCTTCCTTGCTCTTCTCCAAATACAGGCTAGGGATCTTTTCCACCCACATGAAAACAGACGTGACTTCAAAGTGCATGCAGTGCATCACTCAACTGACACTGTGGTGTCACAGTAAACTCTCATCAGGATGAAAGGCATAAAATCTTGGACTCCTAACAAATGCATTCAGGTCTTTTGCAGAGAACAGAAAGCAGGGAGCAGGATAATGCAAAGTAAATCCAGCTGTACACACAACTGGACAAAGAGTTTGGCAGACCATCAAAGTTGATCAAAACTCACAGCTCAATTTTGTATAAAATTGAATGGTACCAGTGCTGCGAGTGTTTCTAGAGAAGATTGTGGATTAATACCTTATTTTATTGTAATCACATAATCCTGTGATTATACCAAAATAATAGGTGTTTGGACCCTTTTATCCTCCCAGCATAACATATTTGGACAGTAAACAATCCTTGTTGTAATTGAAGGGTAGTTCTGAGCCTAAATATTGATAGTAACCTCTCCTTTTGGTACGTTTGCCCTATACATTTGAAGTCTGTGGCACATTTTGTTTTGAACTAAGTTCTGAAGAGAAAATAAACACAAACCCTGTCTTCATCACCACTGGCAACACACCTCACTCTGGGTTGCTCACACTGATGAATTAATATCAAAAAGAGAGGACACCAGTCAGTATATTTTTGAGAAATGCCACTGGAATCACTACAACAAAGCAGAAAAAGAAATCACAGAATCCCTTCAGTGTGCAAGTAGGTCATTCGGCCCATTGAGTCCACACCAACCCTCCAAAGAGCATCCCACTCAGGGCCTGCTCCTCCACTCTATCCCCACAACCCCACATTTCCCATAGGTAACACACCTAGCCTGCACATCGTTGGACAATTTAGCATGGACAAGCCACCTAATCTGCACATCTTTGAATAGCACCCTGATCTGATCCTAAACCTGCTCCTGGATTCACTTACCAGAAGGAAAAAAAACAAACTCACAAACATTTTAAAAACTGTGGGGGCCCTTCACCACTTTGGGTAAACAGCAGTTTAATATTGGTGGCCTCTCTGCAGGCTCAATTGGGGGGTGGACTCCAACTATTTCTTGGTCTCCTGACTTCATCTATTGGGAGAGTGGTGACCCTCATGCAGAGGCACAAGGTCTTATGCAGGGCATATGCACAAACTCCATACCATGGCCTCATTCATGAGATCTACGCAGCAATAGGCCAGCCACCTATCCCTCCTTTGTGAGGGACTGAACCATATTAAGCAGACATGGGAGTGCATGTGGGCCTAAAAAGACAGATATGGAACAGGCTTAATGAAATAGAAACTCGTCACAAGGTACTTCAGTCACCTAAAGACAGATGCTCAGGTCTTTTGACAGTGACACAGTCAGTCAGCCACTTGGGGTGGTCAGAGTCAGAATGCTCACCACAAAAGGGATGAGGAGCAAAATATTGGGCAACCTACCGCCCTCTTGACTCTTTCTGCCCTATTCGGAATGAGAGAGATGCAGGTATTAAGGAAGATGAAAGTGGGAGGTGTCCAGAGAAAGTGTGGATGTAGGTTAGATGGAATGCAGGGTTAGCGGTGCTAGGGGTTGGAGTGAGGTAGAGCAAGTGAGAGAAGATGGTGCGTGGAATAGTGACAGTGGTACAGCATGAGCCATGGTGGGTGCTGCGTACAGTAGCAGAGATAGAATGAGTGAGAAATCAGAGAGAAAATAGTAGCAGTTACGCTGACAAAGTGGAGACAGTCATTGACCTTCTTCCTGCATTGTTACACATTGTTCCAGACAGAAGAGTCAGCACTGACCCAGGTGACAACCGTGGACCAGGCTGGCATGGTCTTCTGTGAAGAAATCCTCTACTGGTTGTAGGGGAATACGATATCCTGTGTCTGCATGATTCCATCTACCCAGATATCCACATCCTGCCGAGAAAGATGGGGGCGTTGCCAAATTTTCTTTGTTGTTTGCATGTCTGGGCCAAATGTCAGGAACTGTGCAGGATTACTACAGACCTGCAGTGCTTGTCCGGTACACAATGGTCTTTTAAAGATGGCACTGGTGTCATGGTTATCAGGATATCCTGGCTGTGGTGATTAGTTCCAAGAACAGCATGTGGTAAGATGGGGCTAGAATCAGGTGAGAGTGGTGCAGTAAGGGTGGGGTAAGTGAGTTAATGAGGTAAGCTATTAAGATACAGTATGAGATCTCACTAGGTCCCACAACAAGAAACTCTCCAAAAGCTTCGTTAAAACCGACACTTAGACAGAAAAGTAAGATTATGCCCTCATTTTTTTCCAGTTACAAGGTTTTAAGAATAAGGTTTGTCAGTCAGGTTTCTTAATAAGCATCATAACTGGTAATGCTTAAATTACAACTGAGATTGCCTCTCTGAAAAAAAAAAGACACTTGAGACACATTGAGAATTGGATTATTCTTGAAGGCAAAAAGATAAGTGTAGGATGTTCTAGAGTCTGTTTGCTGTGAATTTCAGCCTGGTCATCACTAATCATGCATATGTGTCTCTGAAGTCTTGCTTAGGATTTACAAGTCCTGAAATGTTTTCTCAATCATTTTTTCAAAAGAAAGAATAGGTTCCACCCTGAACTCAAGAAGAAGGATTTATTTTCAGAAATGAGAGAGATCAGCTGAGCAGCGTGTTCTTAGTAAGTTTTTCTCCAACTAGATAAGCACACACCTCTCCAAACCACTCCCTGTTCAGAACAGCCTAAGCAGAGATCTATAGCAAAGAAAGTAATTACAACCAGTCATGTGATGCACCGGGAGGGCTTGTTAAAAAAACACTCCAATG
This sequence comes from Ginglymostoma cirratum, assembly GCA_024137785.1. Lineage (NCBI taxonomy): Eukaryota > Metazoa > Chordata > Chondrichthyes > Orectolobiformes > Ginglymostomatidae > Ginglymostoma > Ginglymostoma cirratum. The sequence goes on along the minus strand of JAHRHZ010000030.1, from coordinate 6,355,349 downwards.
ACCACAGTGAACTTTCAATAATGTCTCTTAAAAAAGCCATTTTAGGTATGTCCGCAAAATTTGAATTAAATAAATTTTCTACGATCTTTCAAAATTGAAGTTCTCCAAACATCATTAAATATAAAGTATCTTTGTAATAGATGGGAGAATGCCAGGCAGCTAACCCAAAAAGGACCTATGGCAACTGGAATGAGTTTAGCCAGGTCGATATCACTGAATTTGAGTTCTCTGAACTTTTTTTATTTGTTAACTGGATGAGGGCATCACTGGCTAGGCAGCATTTATTGTCCATCTCTAATTGTCCAGAGGGCAGCTGAGAGTCAACCACATTGTTGTGCGTCTGGAGTCATATGTAGGCCAGACCAGGTAAGGATGACAGTTTCCTTCCCTAAAGGATATTAATGAACCAGACGGCTTTTTTACGACAATCGGCAATGGATTCACAGTCATCATTAGATTTTTAATTCCATTTTTTTTAATAAATTCAAATTCCACCCTCTGCCATGGTGGGATTTGAACCTAGGTCACCTGAATGTTATCTGGGACACTGAATTAACAGTCCAGTGACAATACCTCCAGGCCACCACCTCCCCATAAACATCAGTCCCAGAGATTCTCACTGCTCTAGGGACTGGCTCTGAGCTAGCTGGTCAGAATCTATGTACTGTGCATGTGTAAATAAAGAGTGACTTGGTGACAGGATACCAGCTTCCATTCAATAACTTCAGGACCCATGTCACTTTATTGGCTCTACGGGCTGTCTTCCAGCTGCCATAGAGTTGGTAAAACTCTGTACCCCATTATCAATCCTGCCAATGTGAACACAGATCCAATATATCTACTCTAAGGCTTCAACCAATTATCATTTTATTCCAACCTGATCTCTCTAAAGTGAGAAATGCTGCAAGAAGTTAGTGTTCATCCTTTAATTGAATCCTGCCTTCTCCAACCAGTAAAAGCTCCAAGATTTTTCTTAAAGAAAAACGTTACACGTTTACATCTCTGAGTTTGCAAACGTTTTTGCGGCTTCAGAATTCTTGCTAGCTTTTTCCAACAGCCAAAATATGATCTGGTTGTCATTAGTTGAAAGGTCCTTCTGATGGATTTATTTTCATTTAATTATATATTACATTCTTTTAACATCACAGCCTTCTATAAATTGCCTTGTTCTATTAATTTTTGAGCCTCCATTTAGAGCAAAGACCAAGTTGATTCAGTTCATTCAGCGTAGAAATCTGGAGAATGAAAGTGTTTGATGCATTGAACATTTGAACACTAATGCCCCTCCATAATGCTCAATTCCTTTTATTGTCATCTGTCTTTACTTAACTGCATCACTTTCAGCATATTATCACTTAGCCAATATCCCTAATTTTTTCCAGCAGATCCATATGTTTTCCCTGAGTAAAGAAGTTTTATACGTACTATTTACCATTTCTTCATCTGCTTAACGAAACGATTCTGCAGAAAGACTGCATTTACAATGTTAACTCAGTTTTCATTGTCAAATATTATGACTAGTGCCACATGAAGAATTTTCAACACATTTATTTTCAGAAGATGCTTCAGCAAAACATATACAGTGAGTTAGAGGTATGAAATTCATGTAAGGAAATTAGATTATTCTTTGAAAAGGACAAATACAAAGTTGTGTGAGAGGAACTGGAATGGGCACCTCCTATGCTGTAACTTACATAGTCATGATTTTCCCATCCATGGAGGCGGTTCAGGAGATGGCGAGAGGAGATGAGTTCACCCTGGAAAGAAACTCACACTCTTTCTCACCACCTCGGCAAATAAGTGCTCGAAAGGAGGTCCAAAGAAGATTTTCCTGACTCATCAATGATTAAGGCCCTTCAGTAGTCAGTCAGTGATCATTTAGGGGCGTCAACTTGGCATCTCCCCAATCAACTACTTCCCCAGCAGGCAAGTAAGGTGGTGAGGTCAGGACAGCTGAGTTAATGGGCCGGCCCCTGATAACTCCAATCTGGTGGTAGTTAGAGGCACAGATGATGGGTCAAGAAGCAGCCTCCAAAAGTTATCCTTGTCTTTTCCTCTGACTTCCATGATCCCTCTCTCCCAGCAACCATACCACCTGAGCAGAGAGATTAAAGGCTTTGCTTCTTAAATGTGTATTCTCTAAAGAGTAGGCCTCAACCGGCAGACTGTTAGACTGTATTGAAAGCTGAGTTAATATTGTAAATATTGTAATACTGTAATTGCTAACATTGTAATACATTGCATTCTTTCTGCAGAACATTCCTGTTAAATAGATGAAGTGATGAATAATAGGTACATACAAAAAAATTACTCAGAGAAAACATGTTGATCTGCTGAAAAAAACTGAGGGACATTAGCTCAGTGATAATTAGCTGAAAATTACGTCATTAAGTAAGGACAGATGACAATAATATCTGAATGGCCAGTTGTTCTTGATAACCTAAGTCACCAATTTTGAGGGCTGTGATAGGCTGAGATATTCTGGAGTACTGTGAGCAGTTTTGATCCCCTAATTTAAGAAAAGATCGCAGTTCATTGAAGACATTTCAGAGAAGATTCACTGGGTTGATCCCGGGTGTGGAGGGATTGTCTTATTAGTAAAGGGTAAACAGGTTGGGATACTACACATTGGAGTTTAGAAGAAAGAGAGGTGATCTCACTGAAACATACCAGATTCTTAAGGGAGTTAACAGGGTAAATGCTGGCACAATGTCTCCCCTCATTGGAGAGTGTAGGACCGGAGGGAATAATCTCAAAATTAAGAGGCGCCAATTTGATTCTGACATGGGAGGAATTTCTTCTCCGAGAGGGTTATGGGTCCTTGGAACTCTTTGTCACAGAGTGCTGTTGGGGCAGAGTCCTTGTGTATACTTACGGATGCAATAAATAGATTCTTGATCAGTAGGAGAATCAATGGTAATGGGGAAAAGGCAATAAAGTGGAAGTGAGGAGTGTTGGAGCAGTCATGTCCTATTGAACAGTGGAGTGGGCTGAAATGGCCAAACAGACTACTCCTGTTCCTATTTCTTCCTATTTCTTGGTCTTAAGATATAATTAAGTTAAATGAGTGGGCAAAGATGTTGCAAAAAGGCAATAATATGAAATTGTCCAGTTTGGCAGGAAGAATAGAAAAGCATATTATCTAAATATTTAGAAATTCGAGAACTTCAAATACAGAGGGTTCTGGGTGTCTTCGTGGATGAATTACAAAAGTTTTGTGTGCAGGTATGAAAAGTAATTAGGAAAGTTTAATAAAATGTTATCAGTTATCACAAGGGACATTGAATACATGGGTACAGAAGTTATACTTCAGTTAAACAGGGCACTGGTGAGACCACAATCTGGACTGTGCACAGGATTCCTCACCTTATTTAAGGAAGGATGTAAATGCATTGGAGGCAGTTCATAAATTTACTGGCAAAATATCTGGAATGGAGATGGTAGATATCTTTTGGAGAAAGGTTAGATGGGTTGTATTCATTGGAGCTTAGAAGGGTAAGAAGCAATTTCATTGAAACATAGATATTCCTAAGGTGCCCTGACAGGGCAAATGTGGAGATGATGTTTCCTCTTCTGGAAGAATCTACAACTAGGGATCACTGTTTAAACATCATAGCTCACCATTTTAAACAGAGATGAGATAAATTTTGTTCTCTCAGAGAGTCTTTGAAATTCTCTTCCTGAAAAGATGCTGGAAGCAACGTCCTCAAATATTTTTAAGGCAGAATTTAAGCAAGAGGCTGAAACATTATCAGGAGAATATGGGAATGCAGATTTGAAGCTAAATTCAGACCAGCCAAAATCTCATTGAATGGCGGAATAGGCTAAAAGGGCTCAATGGCCCACTCCTGATTCACAGCAATGTAATGACTCTTTTCTGGCAATTAAGGATGGGAAATAAATATTAGCCCATCCAGCAATGACCACACCCTATGAACGAATATTTTTAAAAAGTAAAATAGTCTACAAGGATGTAAATAAGATCTTGGAAAAGTTGGGATGGGAATAGGGTCATTGAGGAACGACAATAATAAAATCATGGGCAATGATGAGAGAAATATATCAGAATTATTTTGCTTTAATATTGAAATAGCTCCACAGAGGCCAGTATCCCATCACAAAGTCACCCTTTATTTACATGAGCATAGTACTTGACACTGGTCCAACTCTACCTGGCTGACCTTGTTACAATCACTACAAATATTTACCAAGGAGGGGGATATTTCAGAAAATTAAATTAGTAATGGTACAATTGCATTAAGTAAAGAGATAGGAGTCATTAAACAAACTAATTAAACTCAAAGAGGGTTAAATCCCCCAGGCCAAATGGATTGAATGCCTACATTTTAACACAGAGAAGGCACAATTACACATATAGAGTAATTTATTAGAAAAGGGGGCAAGGACAGAGAACTGCAAGATCCCCTCCAAGTCACTCACTATCCTGACTTGGAAATATATTGTCAATCCTTCACTGTTACTGGGTCCTGAAATCTTGGATTTCCCTCTCTAACAGCATTGTAATTCTAGGGGTGACCTTATAGAGGTTTATAAAATCATGAGGGGCATGGATAGAGTAAATAGGCAAGGTCTTTTCCCCAGAGTGGAGGAGTCAAAAACTAGAAGGCAAAAGTTTAAGGTTAGAGGGAAAAGATTTAAAAGGGACCTAAGGGGTAACTTTTTCACGCAGAGGGTGGAGCGTGTGTGGAATGAGCTGCCAGAAGAAGTGGCGGTGGCTGGTACACTTAGAACCTTTAAGAGGCATCTAGATGGGTACATGAATAGGAAAGGCTATAGGGAAATGGGGCAAATGCTGGCAAATGGGACTAGATTTATTTTGGATATCTCGTCGACATGGACAAGTTGTTTCCATGCTGTATATCTCTATGGCTCTATCTACAGCACATGGACTGCAGCAGTTCAAGAAGGCAACTCACCATCACCTTCTCAAGGGCAACTGGACATGGGCAATAAGTGCTGGTCCAACCAGCAACAACCATGACCAACACGTTAATATTTAACAAGAAGATACGGTTATGTGTACATTTAAGAACAGAGATGAAAGATGTGCATCAGATTGCTGATGAGACAACTTAACATTGGCAGGAAGAAAGTAATGGAATACCTTCTAAAACAAAATAGAATAAACATTTACGAAGCAAGGGTAAAAGAATGAGTAGTCATAGATGGATTTCAGAAGGGTTGCTTGAGCATTTTTTTGTACTTTTGAAGAGGAAACAGAAAAGATAGATAAGGTTATGTAGTAAATACATGAAGGTTTCCAAACATCTTTGACAAAATACCATTTAATGTACTTAATGAGAAATGTCAGAGCATGCAGATTTAAGAGACAAATAGCAAAATGAATAACTAACTCACTGCAATACAGGAAACAGAGAATAACGGTAAAGGACAGTTATTCAAAGAGTCAGAAGTTGGAAAGCGGGATCCATGAGGAAATGACCTGGTACCACTACCATTAGAAATCTTAAATTCTTTGCAATTTTAATGATTTAGAATTGGGAATCAGAAATACAATTTCTAAATTTATAGATAAAGTAACAACACATTGGGAAGTATAGCCAACACAGAGGACTGCAATACATCATAAAATAGTATTAATAACTTCCAGAATGGGCATATAATTGGATAATAACACAACAAGAAAGTCACCAAGAAATCAAATTACAAATTCAGAGAAGGCTTCTTTAGCCAAAGAATGGTCAGAATACAAGAATTGCTACCATTGGGAATAGTTGAAGTGAACAGTACTGACAGCATTTACAGAGAAGATGGATAACTGTATGAGGGAGAATATTTCTAACGTCTTCCAACTCCGGCCTTGTCTCAGGTTATCTATTGTCAAACTCCTATCCACACCTTTATTACCTGTAGTCTGACAATTTTAATCCACTCCTGGATGACATCCAATATTCTTAACTCCATACATTCACCAAAGAAATTCACCAAAGATCCTCTGACAGCAGCTTCCATCTCCATTTCCATTTAGAAGGACAAGGGTCAGCAGATATATGTGAACACCACCACCTTCAAGTTCCCCTCCAAGCCACTCGCTATGCTGACTTGAAAATATATCACTGTTCCTTCACTGTTGCTAGGTGAAAATCCTGGAATTCCTTCCCTCATGGCATTGTGGGTCAACCAACAACAGGTGGACTGCAGCAGTTCAAGAAGGCAGCTCACCACCGCCTTCTCAAGGGCAACTAGGAATGGACAATAAATGCTGGCCAGCCAGTGACACCCACATCCCACAAATGATTTTTTTTTTAAATTGACAGAATCCAAAACTCTGTTGTATATAGCCTAATTGCCACCAGGTCCCATTCATCCATCACCTTTTGATTTTAAAATTCTCTGTGAGAAGAAATTGCTCCTCATCTGTGAAATAATTTTTGCCACATCTACACAGTCAAGTCCCTTAAGAATCTTATATGTTTCAATTAGGCTGCCCCTCATTCTTCTACATCCCAACAAGTGCAGGCCCAATCTACTCAACCTTTCCTCATGAGACAGTCCCTCCATACCTGGTTTCTGCCTAGTCAACCTTCTTTGGACTGCTTCCAATGCCAATACGCCTTTCCTTAGACAAGGACCCAAAACTGTTAATTGTATTTCAGCTGTAATCTGACTAATACCTTCTATGGTTTCAGCAAAACGTCCCTAATTTTACATTCCATTCCCTTTGAAACTAAGGTCAAAATTTCATTAGCCTTACCTATTACTCAATGAACTTAAGAGGCTGGTTTTTAATAATTCATGAATGAGAATTCCCAAATACCACTGCTTTAAAGCTTTCTGCAGTCTTCTACTTTTATATAATATTAAGCTCCTCTACTTACATTTCCCCACATTCTATTCCATCTGCCAAGTTGCAGCCCACTTGTTTAATCTGTCTCTATCCCTCTGCAGACATGTTATGTCATCCTCATCACTTGCCTTTACACCTATTTTTGTGTCTTTTTGCAAATTCAGCAAGATTACATTCACTTTCCTTATACAAGTCATCCATTCGTCTTTTCCACTGAGCATCCACAGCAATTGTCTCCCTTGCACCCCCGTTCCGCCTCTGTCAAATGTATAAAAATCATCATTTTCCAACTCCTTTCAGTTCTGAAAAAGTCACATTGAATTTGAAAATGGACACTCTGTTGCTCTCTCTTTACTGCTGCCAGACCTGCTGATTTTCACTAGCATTTTAGTATTTGTTTTAGACTCCTTAAAACCTGCCACTTTGACTAAGCTGAGATAACAAGGTGTAGAGCTGGATGAACACAGCAGGCCAAGCAGCATCAGAGGAGCAGGAAGGCTGAC
>JAHRHZ010000030.1:6302718-6347617 GCA_024137785.1 Ginglymostoma cirratum | reverse complement strand
AGACCCGAAACGTCAGCCTTCCTGCTCCTCTGATGCTGCTTGGCCTGCTGTGTTCATCCAGCTCTACACCTTGTTATCTCAGATTCTCCAGCATCTGCAGTTCCTGTTAACTTTGACTAAGCTTTTGTCATCTATTCTAATGTTGTCTAATGTAAGACCATGTGCCATATTTTGTGAAGTACCTTTTTGTGAAGTATCTGCTGAAAACACTCTATAAGTTGTACGTAACACTATAAGTTGTTGATTCGAGGTAGGAAACATAGGGTTATACTGATAGAATTAAATGAGGACAGATGTGAGAAGACTCAAGCAAAGCATGAAGCAAGTATTGACAATTTAAATTGAATGGTCTGTCCCTGTGCTATACATTCTGTGTAATTCTAAGTAATAATCAGGTTATTATTAGTTATAGGCAGAAAATGAAATCATTGCAATTGGTTGCCAACAGGCTATCAGTGAGTTGTTGTAGCACTATTGGTTATAAGAGAAGTCTGTGTTTCGCCAAGTATTAATATGAATTATTTCAGTATACCTGTGGGATTGAGGTTACTTTCACTTATGATTCCACTGTAAGAATCCTTCAGAATTTACAGTTTCCCCTTTTTCCCATCCTCAATTTCCCTTCTTTAGCTTCTCCCCTTTAGGTGCTTGGAATTTCTTGTACAAATGTTGCTACCAGGAAACTACAAGTTCTCAACTATGCGGATCCAACATTTTTTAAGGCAAAAGCAATAATATTTGCAGACATCATGAGATCAGCAGCACATAATTAAATTTCACATGGTCAGATAACAATGAATCAAACCACCAGAAATAGTTCCAGGCAGCTGGCAACCCTACAGGTGACCAGATAATCAAAATCATATGGGATACTTTCCAGCTATTGGTCTGCTCCCCTGCTGCAGTCTACAAATCTGGCATACCCTTCTGACCAAGTATGAAGGACTCTTACCTAGGACACATGTCAACACGGCCTGATTGCTTTTAAATCCATGACCTGAAATGAGATGCCATCATAATTAACCATCAAGTATATGATAATGGGAAGAAAAATTAGACCCAGACGAAGGCAAAAGTGTTGAGAGCTTTAATGTTTAAATTTTCTTGTGAGGCAAGAGGATCATTGGTGTCTAGCCATATCTGAATTGTAAAGTCCTTCAGAATACTCTTCCAGGCTTTGGCCAGAACACTCCCATGGACACCCAATGTTCTACTCTAGTCCACAGGTCAGTGCTTACTTCCCAACAGTCTCAGGGTCAGAAGATTAAATCATACAAGCTTAGCAATGGTGATAAGAGGGGCAGTTAGCCAACTGCCACAGCCTCCACCCAACTGATTTTTAACTCTATTTAGTCAAAGTTCCAGTGCCAACAGTGAGAAGCCCCAACCCAGATGTAGCAACAATAACCCTTCTTCCATCTAACAAGTACCTCTGCCCATTCGTATCATTGTGCCATTTCACATATTAATCATCTAGTGGTCTTTACAAATGAGGCTGTCAAATAATGTGTTTGTGCTATGTCCAATAAAGGAAAGGACTTGGATTACACTGCAGAAGTTATTCTCAAGTGGATCACTTTACGATTGGCAAAAAAACTTTCATGACAACAATCTACTCTGGATTTGATTATATCCATTCATTGTTGTTGTTACCATGGATTTATATCAACTCCTGGGCGATATAATAGCAATATGGTATTTCATGGCAATAGTGAACCTTGGTTGTTCTATTAGCAATGGGTTCACAATAGTGAATCTATACTCAATCCTAGCTGGTATAGTTATTAATATATCCAACTCCAGATGGTATGTTAGTAAGTGTGTAAACACCAGATGGTAAAGGACTGAATTTTAATTACCTAAATATGTCACCTACCACAGTCTTTATTTTGTATAAAGACTACATATTCACTCACCACCTTTACAAAAGCGTATGAGCCACTTACAGATAACATTCTAATGGGTAATTATGCAATCCAAAGTTAAGTTACACTGAGTATGCTCCTGGGATCAGCTTCTATGATCCACATTGTCCTCATTGCCCTATTTGTTCTTCAGTATTGGATTTGAACTATTTGTGAATTATTTAAGATATACCTGTCAATCCTCAGTTTTGTATACACTGGGCTCTGTTCTCAGTTAAAGAAGAACAGTTTGGCATATATGCATTAGTGAGTCACTCAGAATGGACTTTAGCAAAAAATATCAGTTGTAAACTTATACATGCTTTAGTTTTGTTTTCCCATCCCTGCAACTGTTAGTTCACATCAGTAGGCCCTGGTTATTCTCCGGTGTCCTGGCCCTTTACCCCTCCTTCCAACCCTAGCCCTTTCTATCTTTCAGAACCACAGTCACAACAAGATCAAACGGCTTTTACTAGTTTCTTTGCTTTTGTCCTTCACGCCAGTATTTATAAAGAAAAACAAAACCTGTATGATACACTTTACAAACTCAGCTTTTTCAAACAGTTACACACAACATCATTGTTTATATTATGCAACTAGCCCCATTTTCAAAAGACCTAACCCCTATATACAAATTAGAGTATCTTGAACAAACAGGATCATATTTTAACTTCCAAATCTAAAAATGGCAAAGCCTTCCAGCAAATCAGCACCAACCAATTCACCTGCAATAATGTGCTATTTCCATCCACACAAGTGGATTTGGTTAACTGAAAGATTACATTTTGCATTCGGTGATAAATGTTGTCTTATTTTAAATTGAAACTAACCAAGCTTATATTAAAATCTCTAACCCCTCCATCTGCCAATCCAGCACCCATACAGACTGAGGATTCTAGAATATTCTCCTGGGCTTCATTAATTAATAAGCATGCTTTTGGCATTGTCCCCATCACTAGAAAATTCACTTCATCATGTCAAGGCCCCAGAACTACAGACAAAGTGAGAAATAAAGTTTCCAATCACAAGCTTCATGATAAGTGAATGGGAGAATGGCCAGGAGTACCACCACGAGGCCCCACATTAGATGACAGTGAAATCATTCAGCTAATGTAGAAATATGGCAAACATAGAATCCCTACCCTGCACAAAGAGGCCATTCAGCCCATTGAGTCTGCACCAACCCTCCAAACAGCGTTTCATACAGAAGACCCTGCCCAACCCCATAACCCTACATGGGCTCTTTGCCATAGCTAACCCACCTAACTTGCACGCTATGGGACCATTTATTTTTAGCATGTCCAATCCACCAAGCCTGCACATCTTTGGACTGTGGGAGGAAACCAGAGGTAACCCATGCAAACACAGGGAGAATATGCAAACTGCACACAGACAGTCAGCCCATGCTTGAATCAAACCCAGGTCCCTAGCACTGTGAGGCAGCAGTGCTAACCACTGTGCTACTGTGCCACACAATCCAAAAGCCAACAGGGAATTTGTCTCGTGTATTCAATGAGGTGGAGCCGAAATAATATTTCACGAAAAATGGCATTGAAGTGAATATTAATACCAAGGGTAGTTGCTGGAAGCAGACACGTGCAGGAAAATCCACATCAGAACAGAAGGAGACATTCAAAAGGTAATAGTGTGAGTGTAGGGCCAACATGTTCCCATAAAGGTGAAGGAGGAGACAACAAGTGCAAAGAACTCTTAATGTCAAGGATGTACAGGATTGGATAAGGAAGAAAAAGAAGCTTAATGTAGACATCAACTTTGTGGACTTTAATCCTAAAAAATAGAAATGAGGGATAATGAGGTAAGAGAACTTATGCTGAATGACATTGAGTCAAACAGTACATTAGGGCCATTCAGTCCACTGAGTCTGCACCAAATAAACTACTCTACATCTACACTAGTTCCACTTTCCAGCACTTGACCCTTAGCTTTAAATGTTATAACACTTCAAATGTTCATCCGAGCATTTTTTAACAATTGTGAGGTTTCCCAACCCAACTCTCTTTCCAGGCAGTGCACTGCAGATTCCCACCAACTCCTAGGTGAAAACATTTTTCCTCAAATCCCCTCTAAACCACCTGCCATTCTCCTTAAAAATTATGTCCCCTTGTTATTAACACTTCACCTAAGAGGTGCAGCTGCTTTCTGTCCACCATGTCTATGCCCATCATAATCTTATACACCTCTATCAGGTCCCCCTCAGCTTTCTGTGCTCTAAAGAAAACATCACAGCTTATCCGCCCCTCTTCATAGCTAAACTGCTCCACCCTAGGCAACATCTTGGTGAATCTCCTCTGCATTCCATCCTGTATAATCACATTCTTCCTACAGTGCAGTGACCAGAACTGCACACAGTACTCCAGCTGTGACCTAGCCATAGTTTGTACAGTTCCAACATAATCTTCTGCTCTTATAATCTAAGCCACAATTGATAAAGTCAAGGTAGGACCCTAGGAGGTTCAGGAGATCAAAGGAGTTTTGGTATGCATGTCCATAGATGCTTTAAGGCAGCAGGACAGGTAGAAAAGATGATTAAGAAGGCATACAGGATACTTGTCTTTATTAGTCAAGACGTTGAATACAAGAGCAAAGAGATTATGATGGAGCTGTATGTAAAACATTAGTTAGGCCACAGCAGGAGTACTGTGTACAGTTCTCGTCATCACACAATGGGAAAAAATGTAATTGCACAAAGAGACGTTACAGGAGACATTCAGCAGAATGTTGCCTGGACTGGACTGATTCAGCTATGGATAGAGACCAGGTAGGCTGGAGTTATTTTCCTCAAAGCAGAGAAACTGAGGGGGGATCTGTTTGAGATGTACAAAGTTCTAAGGGGCAGGGACAAGGTAGATGGGTCAGTAACCAAGGGCAGCACAATTTTAAGGTCTGGCGCAGAACATCTTATGGGGATTTGAGGAATATTTTCACCAAGGAGATTTTGAGCATGTAGAATTCACTGTCTAAAAGGGTGATAGAGGCAGGGACCCTCAAGACATTTGTGAACCATTTAGATGAGCACTTGAAACACCAACGCATATAAGGCTACGGGGCAAGTGCTAGAAAATGGGATTAGAATAGGTGAACGTTTGATGACCGATGCGGGCACAAAAGGCCTCTTTCCATGATGTTCTGGAAACAGCTTGCATATACCCACCTTCACATAAGGAGCAGGCATTCACGTATTGAAACCTTTACTGAAGAACGTCCCATGGTGATCAGATCTCGAGATCTCCATTTACCACAATTTGCATCAGCCAACTAGGAGCTTAAAGGCCAACTCCAATTCCGTTTCTGTCCCAAACAAGAGGTCTCAAGCTACCCTAGCCTCATGCCACCTATCACCATGGAAAGTGGCCAGAGGGATGCATCCAGAACAAGAAAAGGCTGAGGGAAACAAACACAGAGAGTGTTGGAAAAAATCAGAAAGTCTGGCAGCATTCTGTGGAGAAACAGAATTAATATTTCAAGTCTGGTATGATTGTCTTTCAGTTCCCAGCATCCTCTGTGTTGGTTTTAAATTTTCAGCATTTGCTGTATTTTGCCAATTGAGAGGTTGAGGGAGCTCGGTTTAAATCAAGTGGCCAGAGGGAGTTGATTCCTTTGAGTTATGGGTTTAAAATGAGAAGTTCAATTTCAAGCAGGAACCCAGGCGCTGTCTGTAATTTACAGTTATGTCTCTGTTATGAGGGAAGACTAGATAGGTTGGGTTTGTTTTCCTTGGAGCAGAAGAGGTTGAGGGAGGAATCTGATCGAGGTATACAAAATTATGACAGGTATAGACAGAATCAATTGTGAGAATCTCTTCCCTATGGCAGATGTGTCTAAGACCAGAGGGTATAAGTTTAAGGTGAGGATCAAGTGGCTTAGAGGAGATGTGAGAGAAAAAAAATCACCCAGAGGGTGGTAAAAATATGGAACTTGCTGCCTGAGATTGTGATGGAGGCAGATACTCATACAACATTTAATAAGTATCTGGATGAGCATCTAAAATGCCAGGGCATAGAACACTATGGACCAAGTGCAGGTCAATGGGATTCATGCAGTTTGGTGTTTGTTGGTGGGAATAGACATGGGGACCTAAGGGCCTGTTTCTATGCTGTATGACCCTATGACTCTAATTAACTCTAAGAGGAAGGTGGAGGAGGAGGCAAAGAGGTTTAAAAACAACTGTCATGAACCTGAGGATAGTAAGAACTGCCGATGCTGGAGACAAAACAGTATGGAGCTGGAGGAGCACAGCAGGTCAGGCAGCATCAGAGGAGCAGGAAAGTTGACATTTCGGGTCAGGATGAACCTGACTATGTGCCATCTGCAGACCATGAGGGATGCAAGAAAGGTGGGACTGAGAAATCTGATATGTCCTACTGTTGGCCAACATTGGTGTTGTCCAGAACAACATATCTATTACTGGTTAATTAAGCTGCCGATCAAGATGGTATCTTTGTCACTAAAACAGAAATTGCTGAAGAAACTCTGCAGATCCAGCAGCATCTGTGGAATGAAAACAGAGTCAATGTTAGGGGTCCAGTGATCCCCTAGAGTGGTTACATTGACTCTTGTTCTCTCTCCACAAATGCTACCAGAGCTGCAGAGTTTCTTCAGTAATATTTGTTTATGTTTTAGATTTCCAGCATCCATAGCTTTGGTTTTTATTACAATACCTGAGTCAGACTGACTAACTTTAACAGTGACCTTCCAGACTGACAGACTGGCCAATGAGCCCAAACTTCCTGTGGTTAGCTCACTGGCTGTAATGTTTCCTCCCAGTCCCTTCTACTGGACCAAACCAGAAATTGCTGAAGAAACTTAGAAGTCCTTGCAGCATCTGTGGAAAGAAAATATAATTAATGTTTCGAGTCCAATGACCCTTCGTCAGAGTTAATAGTACTTAGTGGCTAACAAACCTAGCAAAGTTCCATTTTCTTTGAGTATTGCTATTCTGAGAAGATAACACCACTTTCATCAGCAGTGACGTTGGGGGAGTGAAGACTCAGCGTTCTGTGCTCCATATTCCTCCACTTCATTTCTGTCTACAGTCATCTGTGAAAATCAATATTAGTGGGGTAGCTATATACAGTCACTTAGTGTCGTGATAGAGCTATTGCCCCATCAATCCCTCAGAACTATTACATCATCTTGAATTACTCAAGTGTTTTCTATCTTGTCTATCCGATTGAGAACAAGGTTAACATGAGAATAGTTATTGTGAGAAGAGCTTCCTGAATTTGACATTTAACAGTCCGTAGTGTACTGCATATGTGGAAAATTTATAGTACTGCTTACAGTTATTCTCTATTCCTCTGACACAAAACGTTAGCCTCTTCTCTACACTGCCTCTAAGACTTTGACATTTCCACCATGTCTGTGACCAGAATTAAATGCAGTGCAGAATTCAAGATGCTTCCTGGCCAATGCGCTATTCAGCTTCAGCATGATGGCTCATACTGATTTGGCAATGTAATTCAGCATTCTCTTAATGTGTTGACTCAAATTACTACACTCAGACAATGGACAGAGACAATTTACAGAACAGCTGGGAAACTGTTCAACCTCTGCCATTTAAATCCAAAACAATGGTGCTTGCGTGCATTCTCACCCAGAAGCTGAGCTTCAGGTCATTGTTGACTTCTTCTGAGAAGCATATCAGAAATGGGCCTTTCAGTAAACACATAGCAAACTAAGGTAAACTACCAATAAGCTCTCACAACACATCACCCCGGCAACTAAGATCAACAGCAACATCCTGGGAAACATGGGCATTTAGAAGGTTCTTCCCAACGAGGACAGACATAGTTAACAAAATTCATTATGCCTCCAACATATCAGGCTGAAGAAATGAGTATGTAAGGACCAGATTCTAAAACAAGAGTCTAAGGTCATGGTTTATATGCAGGCAACAATGATCGCTGTGCTACTCTATACTTAGAAGACATGGATGGCCTATCGCAGGTACTTCAAAGCATTGGAGAAATATCATCAAATTTTCTAAATCTTCTGACAAGGAGTAGTAGCATCATTTCCCAAGCCAACATGCCCAGCATTGAAATGATAATGACACAAAACTAGCTCCATTGAATGGGGCATATTATCATTGTGCCTGACATCACAACTCTGAAGCAACTATTCTGCTCGGAACTCAGTCACAGTAAGGGTTACTGAAGTACCGTGTGCAGTTCTGGTCACCTTGTTATAACAAGCATATTAAGTTGGCAAGTGTTCAGAAAAAAAATTACCAGGATATTGCCAGGACTAGCAGGTTTGAGTTATAAGGAGAGGGTGAATAGGCTGGGACTTCTTTCACTGCAGCATAGGAAGTTGAAGGGTGACCATATAGAGTTTATAAAATCATGAGGGGCATAGTTAAAGTGAACAGCAAGGGTCTTTTCCCTAGGGTGGGGGAGTTCAAAATGGGGGAGCGTATTTTTAAGGTGAGAGGAGAAAGATTTAAAAGGGACCTGAGGTGCAAACGTTTCACACAGCGGGTGGTTTATACGTTGGAATGAACTGCCAGAGGAAGTGATAGATGCAGGTACAATTACAACATTTAAAAGATATTTGGATAGATACATGAATAGGAATGGTTTAGAGGGATAGAGGCCGAACGCAGGCAAGTGGGACTAGTTTAGTTTGGAAATCTTAGTTAGCATGGACGAGTTGGACCAAAGAGTCTGTTTCCATACTGTATGACTCGATGACTCTATGGCTTCCAGGGGAAGAAATGAAATGCCTTAGGGATACCCTTAAAACATCCCTAAAGAGATTAAACATTCCTACTGACTCACAAAAGTCCCTGGCTTTATCCGATTAAAATGGAGAAAGTTTATTTGGGAAGGCATCAAACATGTCAAGAAACTTCATTGGCAGCACACAGATGTGAAGTCAATGAATTGAAGAGAAAGCAGTAAACTCCAAAATCTAAATCCAGAGTCTGCAGGTCATACATCATACATCAAACTTATCAGAACCAATCAAACTGAAGTGCAAGCACGTCATTCTTGATCCGAAGGGACTGCTGACACAGAATTTGGACAATTGAAACTTGCACTCGCCGGTCTCTTTCTGCCTCAGCCCCTACAAGTTCAACACCAATTATTGAATAGGTATGTCATCCACTGTCCTCCAGTGTGTAATACCACACAATTGTCTTATTGAATTGGATCCAGCATAGCTTTATCCACTCCTACATTTTGTCCAGTTTCTTCTTCTGTAATTCCTGATTGGGCTGCTCCTCTACTGATGGCAAAGTAAAACAACCAGAAAAGTTTTAACTGGATTAGGCTTTTCTGTCAGTGTTGGACACTTGGTATGATTTTATTCTAATGCAGCACTTGGATTACACCACAGTACAATGTCAGAGCAAAGACACGCCCACTTCACAGAAATACTTAAATTCAGAGTCAGAATGTGATATGATTCCAAATACACTGACTGAGGTAATTGCCCAGCAATTTTACATCTCCGATTGCCAATTATTAGGATTTACAAATATTTAGAAACAAGAGGCAATCTAGCAAAATCACCATCAACCTGTTGGTCAAAGAAATCATTTCGGGAGATAAGAATGTGCTTGCTTTGTTGTTCGTCAGTATCCATTCTTCACATATGCATCATGATGTCAGTTCACTCTGCAACATCAGCAGTGATGGGAGCAGGGAATAATACGGTAGCATCTTTTTATGTTCACTTGGGTTTCAAAACATGCCTTCAAGGATTTTAAATGTCTTCTGCTCTTCAGAGATTTATGTTAAAATGCACTATTTAACAGCCTTTCTCCAGCAGTAATAAAAATGTGGCTATTTGTAACTGCTCTGGCTTGTTAATTAAATCAGTTAGAATCTTATGGTTTTCATAGAATTCCTACAGTACAGAAGGAGGCCATTTGGCCCATCAAGTCCACCCCTACTCAGCCATTGCAAATAGAAAAAGTGCCAGCTGTGCTTCATTTCACCTTTAATTTCAAATGGAACCAGAAGACACAAGTTTACTGTTATTGTGTGACTCACAGTGGTCCATCTACAGCTTGCTTCTTTTTTTACTTCACCATTTCACTGGCACTTCCAGTAGCTCTGAACAATTCTGTGTTCTCCTTTTAGTACCTGTGCCCCTATTACAACTATTCAACTCTCAATCTTGACATCACTCCTGACATCATTATGTGCACATGGGGTTCAAAGCATGCCTTGAAGAATTTCAAAATTTCTGAAGTTTGTTTTTCAGTTCTTCAGAGAGATTTAAGGTGGAAAATGGTTTATAGCACATCTTGCCTGTTTCAACCACAGCCAATCAGGAGCAGAGGTCAGGATGAGAGGGAGACCTAGAACCAGAAGATGTAAGTGGAGGGTTTGTAAACACTTTGTGGTAGCAGCAAATCCTGAAATACAGGGCCAACAATTTCAGCTGACTGTCCTTCTTACAGTATCTGACTTGGGTTAATGTTTACTAAACTGATAACATGAGTAAAGGCTCAGTTCACCACAATTGTAACTATTATGGACAAATTGGAAGTTTTAAAATACATATCTCTCTCTCTCTCTCTCTCTATTCTCACCACCTGTCCTTAAACAGATTGTTATTTAATATTTTCAATTTTTAAAAAAATAAAATGTAGGTGTATTTCTCCTACTCCCTGTTTTTGGGTTCTGACTTTGAAAATCTTGCAACAACAGTGTAGTAAAATTAACCCAGCACAAGGTTTAATAGGCATGGGAAATCTTGCAACACAAATACACTTACAAACATACAAAGAGATATAAAATCAGAACAGATAAAGAAATTATGCAATTAATAACAACATAAATAGAAAAATAACTGACGGATACCAGTTGATCAATGCCCTTGTTAAAACTGGATCAAAAATCCAAAGAGGCCGTTAGCAGTCTGGAATTCCTTTGTTGACTTTGGTTAATTGGCTGGCCAGCAACTGACGAGCTGTAGGCAGTTTCTTCCCTTAGCAAAATCCCTTCAAAAGTCTTCTGAGGAAGCTTTTTTCTCCTCCAATGTGACTTATGCTTCAATGGTTTTACACAAGGTGGTTTTAACTGCTGAGAGAACAAATACAGATTTGTGGCTGCTTTTACAGGCCAGACAATTTTATTGTCATTACAGCCCTGAATTAGGGGTGTTGATTTTGTCAATAGATGCGATATGGAGCAGTAGTGACCCCTTAATTGTCTTCTATTTCAAAACTGTACACATAAAAAGGCAATTGGTTCAAAAGCAGTTACCATTGAGACAAAGCAGAGAGCCAATGATCTATGGCCTATTTCAGGAAAATTTCTTGTAGGATGGATGCAAATACTTTGTAATTCTATTGTGTGAGGGCTTTTCTTGGATATAATCATGTCTATAGTAGATTACGGTGGTTTGCATTCCAAACATATCACAACATACCTGAACATTGATTGACTGGCTGAGTTGATTTTGGAAAAGTTTCTGGAAGGTAGTCATTAAATTCAGTTATCTGATTATAGCAGTCATCATTGTTGGGCCATTTACTGCGACTTTAAAGCAGTCATTAAACATATAATGATATATATTAACAATTGATCTTGCTACTCCATTCATGACAGAACATTGAGAGGGCAGGACTTTAAAGGCTGTTAACGTCATGTTGCCGCTTTCTGTGACAACACCCCCGTAGAACTCTCCAGGCAATTCTCACAGTGCTCAGTAAAAGTATGTATCAGTGAAAATGAAGGACTGTAGGAAGAAGGATAATCAGCCATGGATAACTAAGGAAATAAAGGAGGGTATCAAATTGAAAGCTAATGTATACAAAGTGGCAAAGATTAGTGGGAAATTAGAGGATTGGGAAATGTTTACAGGGCAACGGAAAGCCATGAGAAAAGCTATTAAGGTAAGATAGATAACGGGAGTAAATTAGCTCAGAATATAAAAACAGATAGCAAAAGTTTCTACAAATATATAAACAAAAAATACAAAAAAGAGTGGCTAAGGTAAACATTGATCCTTCAGAGGATGAGAAGTGGGTTTTAATAGTGGGAAATGAGGAAATGGCCTCAGGGATCGGTCTTGGGACTGCAATTGTTTACAATTTACAGAGATGATTTGGAGTAGGGAAACAAGTGTAGTGTGTCAAATTTCGCAGATGACACTACGATGAGAGATAGACTAAAATGTGCAGAGGATACTGACAGTCTGCAAAGGGATACAGATAATTTAAATGAGTGGGCAAGGGCCTGGTAGTGGAGCACAATACTGTTGAGTGAGGTGATCCATTTTGGTAAAAATAACGGCAATATGTACTATTATCTAAATGGTGAAAAATTGCAGCATGCTGTTGTACAGAGGGACCTGGGCATCCTTGTGCATGAATCACAAAATGTTTCCAGTGCTGCAACAGTAATTAAGAAGGCAAATGGAATACTGTCCTTTATTGCTTGAGGGATGGAGTTTAAAAACAGGGAGGTTATGCTGCAGCTGTATAGGGTGCTGTTGAGGCCACACTTGGATACTGTGTACAGTTTTGGTCTCCCTTACTTGAGAAAGGAGGTACTGGCACTGGAAGGGATGTAAAAGTGGTTCATTAGGTTGTTTTGGAGTTGAGTGGGTTGGTTTATGAGGAGCGATCGAATAGACTGGGACTATACTCATTGGAATTTAGAAGAATAAGTATAGATCTTATAAAAACATATAAAAGTATGAAGGGAATAGAATAGACAGAAGGAGGGACGTTGTTTCCATTGGCAGGAGAAACTAGAACTAGGGCCATAACTTCAAAATAAGGAGGAACAGATTTAGGAATGAGTTGAGGAGGACCTTCTTCACCCAAAAAGGTACAAATCTATGGAATTCCCTGACCAGTGAAGTAGTTGAGGCTATCTTGTTGAACATTTTAAAGGCAAAGATAGATAGATTTTTGAACAGTAAAGGAATTAAGGGTTATGGTGAGCAGGTGGGTAAGTGGAGCTGAGTCTGTGAAAAGATCAGCTATGATCTTGTTGAATGGTGGAGCAGGGCCAGATGGCCTGCTCCTGTTCCTATTTCTTATATACTTATCTTCTTGCGAATACATCCAGCCAAGTTTGCAACCCTAAACAATTGCCCAGCCTTTGGAATTCACTGAAGGAATCTCCAACTCTGAGCTAGAGTCTGAGGCTTTAGAGAGTTCCAACACACCTACCTGGTTAGTGATACAAATTGAAACCTGCTCAAAAAAAACCTGCTCTAACTCCTACATAATGACACTGCTAGCTGAAATGTGGATAGAGTTAGCTAAAGTCAACCGGGCAGATAGATTAGCAGGATTGACATTAAACAAACAGTGGAAGACATTTAAGGAGGTAATTCATGACTCAACTAAAGTACATACCAGTAAAGAGAAAAGATTCTAAGACAGGGACACGCCAACCATGGTTAACCAAGGAAGTTATTGAGAATATTAGGTATGGAAGCAAAATTCAGTGATAGCCCCAAAGACTGGGATAATTTCAGACTCCAGCAAAGGAGGATTAAAAGATAACAAAGACAGAGAAAATAAACTATGAGAGCAAACTAGTGAGGAATATTAAATAAAACAAAGAACTGTGAATGCTGGAAACTGAAATAAAACCATAATTGCTGGAGAAACTTAGCAGGTCTGACAGCATCTGAGCTAACGTTTGAGTCTAGTGACCCTTTTTCCAGGAGTCACTGCACTCAGAATGTTAATTCAGTTTTCTCTCCACAGATGCTACCAGGCCTGCTGAGTTTCACCAGCAATTATAGTTTTGTTTGACAAACATAACAACTGACAATAAGAGTTTCTTTAAATATATAAAAATGACGAGAAAGGTCAAAGTGAATATAGAGATAGCAGGAACTGCTGTTGCTGGGGAATCTGAGATAACAAGGTGTAGAGCTGGATGAACACAGCAGGCCAAGCAGCATCAGAGGAACAGGAAAGCTGACGTTTCGGGTCTAGACCCTTCTTCAGAAAAAAAAAATCATGTGGATAAAGTGAATATAGACCCCTGAGAAAATAAATCTGGGGAGACAGTTATGGGGAACATAAGTAGATGAGTTAAACAGATATTTTGCAACAGCCTTTACAGTGCAAGATAGTTCGAATATCCCATAAATACTAAAGAGTACAGGGGAGGAATTAAGTACCATGGCTGTCACTAACGAAGAACTATTAGACAAACAAATAGGGCAAAAGCCAGATAAGTGCTCCGATGGCTTGCATGCTACGATCCGAAAAGAGGTAGGTATATTTGATGCATTGGTCATAATTTTCCAAAAATCCTTCGATTCTGAATAAGTATCATCGGTTTGGAAAACTGCCAATGTGACACCCCTATTCAAAAATAAAGGAGACAAGAAGTAGGCAAATATAGGCTGATTAGCCTAACATCTATTGTTGGGAAAGTATTGGAAACAATAATTAAGGAAGTATTAGAAGTACATTTGGAAAATCATAATCAAGAGGAGTCAGCATGGCTTCATGAAAGGGAAATCATGTCTAATTAATTTATTAGAGTTTTTGAGGAAGTCTCAACTAGAGTGAATGGAGGGGAATCAGTAGCTATGATGTGTTTGGACTTCCAGAAGGCATTCAACGTCCAGCCAAATGTTCAACCCTAGCTGACAAAAGGTTGGTCAGAAAATAAGAGCCCATGGTATATTAGCATGGATAGAGAATTGGCTTCATGGAATCCCTACAGGGTGGAAGCAGGCCATTCATCCCACACCAACCCTCCAAAGAGCATCCCACCTAGGCCCAGACCCATCCTCTACAGCCCTGCATTCCCCATGGCAAGTCCACCTAACCCGCATATCTTTGGACAGTGGGAGGAAATCGGAACATATAGAGGAAACCCACGCAGACACGGGGAGAACGTGAAAACTCCAGACATGCAGTCACCTGAGGCTGGAATCAAACCCAGGGCCCTGACGTTGTGAGGTAGCAGTGCTAACCACTCAGTCACTGTGCCATCCATGGTGGCTAATGGGCAGGAAACAGCAAGTGGGGATAAGGAGTTTCTTTTCAAGTTGCAATCCATGACCAGTGGGGTTCCACAGCGATTAGTGCTGCTTACAATGTGCATTAATGACTTGGAGGAAGGATGCAAATGTCCTGCAGCCAAATTTGCAGACAATACAAGAATAGGTGGAAAAGCAGGTTGCAAGATGGATGTAAACAGTGGACAGAAAGACATTTTGATTTCTGATGAAGGGTTTAGGCCCGAAACGTCAAGTTTTCCTGCTCCTATAATGCTGCTTGACCTGCTGTGTTCATCCAGTCCCATGCTTGTTATGACAAAGAGACATTGGTAGGTTAAGAAAGTGGGCAAAAAGTTGGCAAATAAAGTTTAGTGTGGGAAAAGCAAGGTTGTTCATTTGGAAGGGAGACCAAAAGAACCCACTATTATTTAAATGGAGAAAACCTGCAGAAAGTTGCAACAAAAAGGGACTTGGGGGTAGTTGTGTACAAAACACAGAAAGCCCACTGGTGCAGCAGGTAATCTGGAAGGCCAATGGAATGTTGGCTCTTATTTCAAAGAGGTTGGAATATAAGAGGAGGGAAATCTTACTGCAACTGTACGAGATGTTGTTGAGAACACATCTGGAGTACTATGAGCAATTTTGTTCCCCTTATTTGAGGAGAGATGTTATTTTATCGGAGGCAGTTCAGAGAAGGTTCACAATGATGATCTGTAGTAGGGAGGGATTGTCTTGTGAGTAAAGTCTAAACAGGTTGGGGCTGAACTCACTGGAATTTAGAGGAATGAACGATAATCTCATTGAGACATGTCAGCTTCTTAAGGGGCTTGACAGGGCAAATGCTGAGAGGATGTTTCCCCTCATGGAAGAGTCTAGGATCAAAAGGCATTGACTCAGAATAAAGTGGTACCAATTTGAGACTCAGGTGAAGAGGAATCTCTTCTCTCAAAGAATTGTGGATCTTTGGAACTTCTTGCCACAGAGACCTGTGGGGGTGGGGGTGGGGGTGGTGGGCAGTGTCCTTGTGTATATTTAAGATTGGGATTGATAGATTCTTGATTAATAGAGAAATCAAGAATTATGTGGAAAGGGCAGGAATGTGGAAGTGAATTATGGAGAAAGGGCAGGAATGTGGAAGTGAAGAGCTTTGGATCCTATTAAATAGTGCATCAGGCTCAAGGGGCCAAATGGCTTATTCCTGTTCCTATTTCTTATGGTCGTAAACCCTCCACTTCAACAACTCACACTGACCCCCAACACCCAACAGTACCCTAGAAACTTGAATGCTCACCACCTGAGATACCCATCTCCTCCACGAGATACATAACCCCCATCTGATACCCAAAACCCATTTAAAACCGAACACGCACCACCCCTCCCCCGCCACCGACAACCAACTGACCCACAACCTGACCACCACACCATTCAACTCCCAAATCCACCCTATCTCTTATCCAAAACCATGGCAACATGGTGCTAAGTGATTAGCACTGCTGCCTTACAGCACCAGGGAGCTGGGACGATTTTCCACCCTTAGGTAACTGTTTGCACATGCTTCCCGTCTCTACGTGGTTTCCTCCCGCAGTCCAAAGATGTGCAGGTCAGATGGATTGGCCATGCTAAATTGCCAAAGCATCCAGGGATGTGCAAGCTAGGTGGATTAGCCATGGAGAATGTAGGATTACAGGATAGGGTGGGGGGGTGGGTCTGGGTGAGATGGTCTTCAGAGGAGTGATGTAGACTTGATAGACTGAATGGCCTGCTTCCACACTATAGAGATTCTTGATACCACCTTACCACCTCACCTGTAATCCTGCTCCAACAAAATTCCACCACACCCCTCAACCACTTGGTATGTTACCCCCTCATCCACTTTCCACCCATATGCTTCACTCAACAGCCTGCTTTTTTTTTAACCTCGCATCCCTTCACCTGGCACCCTACTCTCTCATCCACCTCCCCCTGCCACTAACTAACTTCATCACATTTACTTTCTCTTATGGCTTCAAAGAGGCTTTGGGGCCTTTAAACTTTGTTTAATTATTGAAATACAGCAACTAATACCATAAAAAGAGAGTATGGCTTAGATTCTCTGTGCTTCTCCCTACAAGGATTCCTGCAACCGCATGAGTTTAGATGAACCTTCCATCGGAAAGCAGGCCCAGAAAAACAGACGGATGTAGATCCATAAGTTTCTGTCTGATCTGGGTTGGAACTAGGGATTTGGGCACCAGTTTACAAAATGTTCACAGATCCCTGCATACTATTTAAGCCACTATTAAGCCTGACAGCAGGAATCCTCCCATCACTGCTTTCTAAATGTTTACATTTCAAACTGCTAGAAGAGAGTCTGTGTGCATTACTGTATTCAGACATGCACAAGAGCTCAATCCTAGACAGTTAAAGCTCCAGCCAGGCAGGAGCCAAGCAATATAAACAAGGTTCTGCTTGGCTGCAGCCTGAGCACCAAGACCAGTAGTTCATGTGTAAATACACCCTTACAATGTACCTTACTTTCCCAGGAGGAAAGTAATAAGAAAAAAAATGATTTGCATTTATATATTGGCTTTCACAATCTCTGGCACTCAAAGTTTCACAAAGCCAACAAAAAAGTGCCTTTGAAATGCAACCGCAGTTTGTAATGAAGCAAGATCAGCCTTTGAATTGGTCCCAGCCCTGAAGGTGTCACTAGATGACTTCCCTAATTCCACTCACTCCAATTCTTCATTCCAACATGAGTCGCCCAACATGTCCATCCTGAGGACGTGGCCTTCAAACACAAATTGGAAAGATCTTCATCAGTTCATTTGTTTATCTTTGTTCATTAGTCAACAGACTTTTCTCCTATATTTCGTAGGATTTGGGCATTGCTGGCTCGGCCACATTTATTGTCCATCCCGAATAGCCAATGTGTTTTTATAGCAAGTAAACAAACGTTTCCAAAGCTTTTTTTTAAAATACAATCTTTTAATGCCCCAATAGTTTTTTCCTTGGGTATCTCCTAATGTACTCCTGAGAATAAAGACTAGAGTGCAGCTCAGTGAAATGTGTTGTCCCGCTCTTAATTTTTCCACTACCACAACTACACATAAGTCAGTGGTTTTGCTTTAAGACAATTTCCACAAAATGTGGAAAATGAAAAGGATATTTGTAGTGTGTTGTTATAATCATTATATTTTTACCATTATTGCTGTTATGAAAGCAGAACGACATGTAGATGAGGTGATTAAGAAGGCAAATGGGATACTTTCCTTTATTGACTAGAGGCATAGAATATAAAACAGACAGTTTCTTCCAGAAACAGAACAAAACACTAGTTAAGCCATAATGTAGGAGCAAATTACCACAGATGCTGGAATCTGTACTGAAAATCACAGCGGGTCAGGCCAAAGAATCACCTAGACATGAAATGTTGGCTTGCTCGCTCTCCATGATTGCTGCCTGACCCTCTTGTGATTTCCAGCATTTTTTGTTTTCACTAGTTAAGCTACAGCTAGAGTACTGCATACAAGCCTGGACACCACATTGCAGATTAGATATTATCACACCAGATGGGTTACAGATTTACAATCGTATTGCCAGGACTAGAAAATCTAAGCTATGACAAAAGATCAGATGGGCTGGGGTCATTTGGGGTTGTGTAGCCTCCTTGTTTGTTATACATTTCTATGATTCAATAATTCTATGACCTTCATTGCACATCTGAAAAGATACAACAGATTTAGTAACAACTTTCAAAAGGAATTTACATTAATACTTGTAAAGGAACAAATCTGCTGAGCTATGCCAAAGAAGCAGATAAGGCTTACCATCTGGATAAATCTTTCAATGGATTGAATAACCTGCTTCTGGGTGTTTTCCTGATCAACCTGTTCAGAAATGCCATCATACACCTCTGGGGGTGGACTTGAGCCCAGGTCTCCTGGTTCAGAGGTAGGGGCACTACCACTGCACCACAAGAGCCCTAACCACTCCTATGCTTTAAGATTTCATGATTCTATTTGACAATAACAAATCCATGTAAAAGCTGGTCAACTCTGACAATCCAAATATTCTGCGCACACACATCAACAAAGAATTTTTATCTTCATAAATTTTCAAGTTTAAACTTAAATTCTATCTCTTTCTAGTTCAAATTTTCCGTCCTAAAGCAACTGAGGCAAGCTAGAATGCTGTTTCATTATTTGTCACTACCTTTATTTGTTAATTAAGTGAAAATTGCATCACAGGTAGACCGGCTGATGAAGAAAGCATTTGGCATACTTGCCTTCATTGGGCAGGCACTCAGTGCAGAAGTTGGGACATCATATTACAGTTGTACAAGACCACATTGTAAGGCCTCATTTGAAGTACTGCATGCAATTCTGGTCATCCTGCTAGAGGAAAGATGTCACTAAACTGGAATCAGTATATAAAAGATTTACAAGGATGTTACCAAGACTGGAAGATTTGAGTTTAAGGAGGGGCTGGATAATCTGCGACTCTTTCCCCCAGTGCATAGGAGGCTGAAGGGTGGCGTTATAGAGATTTATAAAATCATGAGAGGCATAGATGAGGTGAATAGCCAAGCTTTTTACCCCAGGGTAGTGGAGTCCAAAGCAAGAGGGCATGGGTTAAGGTGAGAGGAGAAAAATTTAAAAAGGGACCTCGGGGCAACTTCTTCACATGGAGGGTGATGCATATGCGGAACAAGCTGCCAGAGGAAGTGATACAGGTGGGTACAATTACAACATCTAAAAGACATTTGGATAGGTACATTGATAGAAAAGGTTTAGAAGGACATAAGCCAAGCACAGGTAAATGGGACTAGTTCAGTTTAGGAAACCTGGTCAGCATTGGCCTGTTGGGCCATAGGGTCTGTTTCCATGTTGTATGACTCTAAAACTCTATGACTCTAAGTGATAATCTGCAGGTGTTAAAATCTGGACAATGATTATTTACCAGCTATTCAAATACTGAGAGCATTTAACCAAGCATGATCCTGTCCATATCTGGCATCCACAGGAGCAAACGCCTCACTGAATTTTTATAAAGAATGGGAACCCCTGGCCTTCCTGTTCCTGTCTGGTCAACACAAGTTTTACCTAACATAGTCCAGGGAACTGTTCAAAACATGGAGTATTCTGGTCAATACAACTCAGTTCAGTATATTTCTATAAATTAATTAGACTGGAGACAAGCTAACAGAGGTATTGTCTTGCACTCATCACAAAAGACACAAGAAATATTTTGTTCTCTGGTGCATTCTCCATGGCACTTTGTCACTAATTTGAGTTGACTTGCATTTTTTGAATTTAAACGAATGTTTTGGGTAACTGTTCCCTGGTGTATTCTCCCTAGCAACATTTTGACCAATCAAAGTCTACCTGGCAACTTGTCTACATCCTGTTTCCATAAGACCATAAGATATTGACATGGAATTATGCCACTCGGCATGTTGAGTCTGCTCTGCCATTCGATCATGGCTGATATTTTTCTCAACTCCATTCTCCTGTTTTCGTTCCATACCTTTGATCCCCTTAATAATCAAGAATGCATCTATCTCTCTCTTAAATACAGTCAGTGACTTTGCCTCCACAGCCCTCTGTGGCAATGAATTCCACAGATTCACCACCCTCTGACTGAAGAAATTCCTCTTCATCTCAGTTAGAACGCAGAACACAGAACATAGAACACTACAGCACAGTACAGGCCCTTCGACCCTCGATGTTGCGCCGACCTGTGAAACCAATCTGAAGCCCATCTAACCTACACTAATCCGTTATCATCTATATGTTTATCCAATGACCATTTAAATGCCCTTAGAGTTGGCGAGTCTACTACTGTTGCAGGCAGGGCATTCCACGCCCTTACTACTCTCTGAGTAAAGAACCTACCTCTGACATCTGTCCTATATCTATCACCCCTCAATTTAAAGCTATGTCCCCTCGTGCTAGCCATCACCATCCAAGGAAAAAGGCTCTCACTGTCCATCCTATCTAATCCTCTGATCATCTTGTATGTCTCTATTAAGTCACCTCTTAACCTTCTTCTCTCTAACGAAAACAGCCTCAAGTCCCTCAGCCTTTCCTTATAAGACCTTCCCTCCATACCAGGCAACATCCTGGTAAATCTCCTCTGCACCCTTTCCAATGCTTCCATATCCTTTCTATAATGCGGCGACCAGAACTGTACGCAATACTCCAACTGCAGCCAAGCTCTAAAGGGTCAGTCCTTCAAACTGAGACTGTGCACTTGGGTCCTTGTCTGTCCCACCAGTCCACTCTAAACAGGCCTTATCATAGAATAAATAAGTTTCAATTAGATCTCTGCTCATTCTTCTAAATTCCATGGAGTACAGACCTCAACTGCTTCTCAAATGAGAAGCTCTTCATCTCCAAGATCATTCTTGTAAATCTCCTCTGGACCCCCTCCAAGGCCAGCACATCCTTCCTTAGATAAAGGGCTCAAAATTGCTCACAATATTACAAATACAGTCTGACCACAGCCTTATACAACCTCATTGGTACATCCCTGCATTTGTCTCCTCGCCTTTTTTGAAATGAAAAAACATTGCATTTGCCTTCCTAACTGCCAACTGAACCTGCATATTAATGTTAAGAGAATCCTGAACTAGAACTCCGAACTCCCTTTCTGTTTCAGATTTTTGAAGCCTTTCCCCACTTAGAAAATAGTCTGTAGCTCTATGCTTCCTACCAAGGAGCATAACCTCATACTTTCCCATATTGTATTCCATCCCCCACTTCTTTGCTTCCTCTCCTAGCCTGGCCAAGTCCTTTTGCAGCCTCCTGATTCTGCAACTCTATCCATCCTTCTACCTATCTTTGTGTGATCTGCAAACTTAGCAACAACGCCTTCATCCAGAATGTTAATGCACAGCATGAATAGTTATGGTCCCAACACTGACCTGTGCAGAACTCCACTGGTCACCAGCTGTCATCCCTAAAAAATCCCCTTTATCCCTACTCTCTGCCTTCTGCCAGTCTATCCATGTCAGTATCTTGCCCCTAACCCCATCTTATTTAACAGCCTCCTGGGCAGCACCTTGTCAACAGCTTTCTGGAAATCTAAATAGGTCACATTCACTGGCTCTCCTTTGTCTGACTTGTTTGTTACGTCCTCAAAGAATTCTAAGAGATTTATCGGGCATGACCTCTCCTTGATGAAGCCATGCTGACTCAGCCCTAGTTTACCATGCACTTCCATGTACTCTACAATGCCACCCTTAATAAAGGACTGTTATGTCTCACCAACCATGGAGGTGGGGTTAACTGGTCTATAGTTTCCCGTCTTCTGCTTACTTCTCTTCTGAAACAGGGGTGTTACATGAGTCATTGTCCAGTCCTCTGGGACCCTCCCTGACTCCAGTGATTTCTGAAAGATAACTACCAATGTTTCCACAATTTCCTCTGCGATCTCCTTCTGAACTCTGGAGTGTAATCCATTTGGTCCGGCTGATTTATCCACCTTCAAACCTTTCAGCTTCCCCAGCTCCTTCTTCTTAGTGATGGCTACTGCACTCAACTCTGCCCCGATTCTCTTGAAGTTATGCTCTGTTACTGGTGTTTTCTACTGTGAAGGCTAATGCAAAGTACCTATTCTGTTCCTCTGCCATTTCTTTGTTCCTCATTACTCGTTATCCAGCCCTATTTTCCAGAGGTCCAATGCCCACCCTTATCTCTCTTTGACATTCTATATATCTAAAATACTTGTGTAATCTTTTATATTACTAGCTAGCTTATCCCCATAATTTCATCTTCTCCTTCCTTTTTGCTTTTTTAATTGTCTTCTGTTAGTTTTTAAAGGCTTCCCAATCCTCTGACTTCCCATTGATCTTCACCACATTGTAAGTGTTCTCTTTTGCTTTTATACTGTCCCTGACTTCCCTTGTTAGCCATGGTTGCCTCATCCCCCTCTTAGTATGTTTCTTCTTCCTCGGGATGAACTTCTGCTGTGCCTCCCAAATTACCCCAGGATCCCCTGCCATTGCTGCTCTACAGTGTACTCTGCTAATCTCCCCTTCCAATCAACTCTGGCTAGCTCCTCCCACCTTGTAGTTGCTTTTATTCAATTGTAATACCGTTACTCCTGATACAAGCTTCTCCCTCTCAGACTGCAGGGTGAATGCAATCATTACGTTCTATTATATTGTACTCACTACCCCCTTGGTGTTCCTTCACCTTAAGCTCCCAAATCAAGCCTACCTCATTACACATCACCAAATCCAGAATTGCTTGTTCCACAGGGGGCTCTACCACAAACTGCTCCAAAGAAACCACCTCATAGATATTCTATCTCATAGACCTATAGAGTCATAGAGTCATACAGCAAGGAAACAGGCCCTTCAGTCAACCAGTCCATGCTGAACATAATCCCAAACTAAACTTGTCCAACCTTGCTCCTGGGATTGAAGGCTTAGTTAAAGATTTATTACAGATTTTTTGTATAGTTATTATAGTCATTATTGCTAAAGGCATTTGATGGATACATGAATAAGAATGGTTTGAAGGGATATGGGCCAGGAGCAGCTGTAAGATCCATGCCTGAGATCCACTACCAACCTGATTTTCCCAATCCACCTGCATATTGAAGGACCCCATGATTATTGTCAGAGTGCCTTTCTTAAATTCTTTTCTTATCTCCTGATTTATTTTCTGCCCGACATCCTGACTACAGCTAGGAAGCCTGTATATAACTCCCATCAGGGTATTTTTTCCTTTGCAGTTCCTCAACTCTACCCATACAGATTCTACACCATCCAACCCTATAGAGCTTCTTGTTATTGATTTAATTTCATTTCTTACTTTAAAGGCAACCCCACCTCTCTGCCCATTTGCCTTCCCTTTCAATAGGATGTGTATCCTTGGATATTTAGGTCCCAGCCCTGATCCCCTTGCAGCTACATATTGGTAATGCCCCCAACATCGTACCTGCCAATTTCAACCTACACCACAAGCTTATTTACCTTGTCTTGTATACTGCATACATTTAAGTACAACACCCTTAGTCCTGCGTTAATGGCACCTCTTCTCATAGTTGTCCTCTTATCTGCTGTGCCTGCAGTTAGATTCCTGAGCCTTACCTATTACTTGTTCTGGAAATTTTAATAACCTCACCTGAACCCTCCTCCTCTTTAACTAGTTTAAAGTTCTTGTGACCTTGATTTCCTTTGATTTGCAGCATCAGTTTGTCCTCCTTGTTCCGAATGCTTCATACATTAAGATACAAAGCCTTTAAGATGGTATAATATGACATTCACATATTCTGCCCCTTCCTTTTATTTCTGGTAACAACCAACCCCATTACTAACCAGCAATCCTACTTCACCTTTACCTTTGATTTTATAATTTTCCAATGCAGTATAAATTATTACTCCCTTTGACATTTGATATTCTTGCATCTGTCTGAAGAATGCAAATCAAATGTTTTGACACCATGTCTTCTTTTAACAATACTCAAGTCCTGTACTGTAAGAAACTATTTATGTTTATTTATATAATCTATATTGTTTCACAGAAATAAAACAAAATCTAGGATGAAAATCAAATATGACATATCTATTCAAGTTTCCTTGATAGAGAATCAACATGGGTGAATGACTGTTACTTCATACTTTCATCGAACATACATATATAAACATTGACATCAGGGTAATAGTGAAAGCATGAAGTCAAGTATTCTTCTTGTTTATGCATCACTAGAAAGAGGTCTATTTTTGCTTTGAAGCTTTGAGATAGCATGGCAACTAGTCGGTACATCACTCTACTGTATGGTTAAGTCTGGATTTAAGTGCATTTCTCACCACCTTTTAAGATCCCAATGTCAGCAATAGTAATGAGCAGTTACAATCTGAGGTCTGAATGTAAGTTTTTTTAATGCGATTATTCTAGTACACAGCCTCATTCAATGGATAGGCAGACTGGAGTACCAAGGTGATCAGTGCATCTGATTTGTAGCAGTCCAAGTTTCGTAATCGCTACTGTCGATCACTTGAAGAAAAGGAACACTGCAAATCAGGTAAACTGGCTTCCATGACCAATTTTCCAACCCCACTCCCCAACACCAGGCATGCTCCAAATCAGGAGCACGCCCTCACAAGGCCTCAGCACCTAGTGTTTCCAAGGATAGCACATGGAAAATCAGGACGATGTGTTACCCCAGATCACTGCCACATGTCTTTCAGCAGACAACTTTTGCTGAACTTGGCATACGCAGATATTTGAAAGGTGGCTACTGAAATAACAAAACTTCTTATTTTCTCCACGTGTTTTATTTTTCCTCTACACAATGATGAAGAGTCATTGGTGTTATGCCTTTCCATTCCTAATGCTTGTCGGT
The DNA here is from genome assembly GCA_024137785.1 of Ginglymostoma cirratum. Taxonomy (NCBI): domain Eukaryota; kingdom Metazoa; phylum Chordata; class Chondrichthyes; order Orectolobiformes; family Ginglymostomatidae; genus Ginglymostoma; species Ginglymostoma cirratum. The sequence goes on along the minus strand of JAHRHZ010000030.1, from coordinate 6,322,412 downwards.
TTTGTATTTTCATTTTGGCGCAGTTATAAAATTGACAGATGTGAAAGAAATTTATATGAACATGACCGATATTTACTAACTCTAGCAAAAGAGGTCAATAAAGAGGCTCTTCAAATGTACAAGAATCTGTTTTATTTGCAGGCAGTTGAACAAAAGGCTCCTGTGTCACAGATGTCATATAAAGGAACCATTTTAATGCAATGGTAGTGTTTGTATTATATTCTTCGTACAGTTGGAGAAAGGGATAGGTCCTCCAATTCTTTGATAAGTAGCTGAAATAAGCAAATCTGCATGTGCCCTATGAAATAGCTCTTTAAAGATAAAGATTATAGCAAATCTAAAATGCGAATTTAACCTGAAATTTTCTTTCAAAAGTAATGCTTAAAAGACTGTTTAAAAAGAGTGGAAATTACCTTCAGAGTCGCAACATGCTGTAAATGAAAGTGCCGCATCTGTTGCTGATAATGGGCTTCATTCAAAAAGTCAGTGGGCTTACAGTTGATTGAATTTTGCAGCGTTCCTCAGTGACTCAAGAAATCTAAAGTAAAAGAAGAGAGGTTAACCAGCAGGAAGAACTATAAAATTGGATATCATGCAATGAGTGACATCCCTAACGCTTATTCCACACACCACCCTCTGACACCCCGCATCCCTATTGCGAATTTACCAGTAGCAGGGGAGACGTCAAGTGGAGGCCTGCAATTTCGGCCCTTAAGTAGCAAATTAAGAGCCTCCTCTCACTGCTGCTGGGGGTATGGCTTGCAGTGACAAGAGCCCAGCATCATGTGTCCAGCCCCCCATGTTTCATTGGGCCAGAGGATCTCAGCAGAAGCAGGTTGACAAGCTCTGGGGAGAAGGCAACAAGGAAGGGGTGTGAGAGTGGAACCATGGGATAAGAGAATCTTTGCATGAATTACCTCAAGCCAATTAATAGCCCAATCACCTTTAAATGGGTTTGGAGTGAGTCAGCTATGTGAGGATGTCTTCAGGACAGACATTTATGCGTGGGTGCAGGAGGGAGGTGGGAGTGACAGGTAGGGGCCAAGCTCCTACAAAATATGCACTCCTGAGTTTTGACCACCTCTCCTGACTTTCCTTGCGTGGTTTTACATCCATTCCTTTTTCTGTGTTTACCCTTTATACAATGCCTTGGGAAGTTTCTTCTTCCTGTGATGTTGAAACATGGTAGGTGGAAGCTTACAGGAGCCTGAACAACATGGACGCTGGAGAGAAATCTGAGAGAACGGTGCAATGAGTTGAGTAAGGCCTAACTCAAGAGCAACTAGCTGCATTTTACAAGAGATCTGGACGTTGAGCAGAGATTTCCACCAAAGAGCAGCGAGAGGCCTAGCAATGGGAATAACTGCTTATTATCACTCTCATTGACTGCAAATATCGACTTATTAATATGCTGCTTCCTCTCGTACCACAGGACAAATAGAAACTAGACACCAGGAGTTCCCAACATGAAAGTCTGCTTGGGTACCTGATACCAGCTTGCCTATTGCTCTCTCAAGCCGCCATCTTGGACTCCCAGCACCAACATTTCAGGGCATATTCCAGGACACCAGCCACACCCATCTGACACCTATGGATGCTGGTATCTGACACCTGCCAGTCTCTCCACACCACCATGACACATGTCTGATCCACTTACAGTACATTTCTACACTTCAATGTTACACTTTGGAGGTGACTGGCAATTTTCATTAGAGTGCTGTTGCAAGGATACTTTGTGAGCAAGGACATGCACCCAGCTCTCAGACTGGACCAGGTTGCATCTCAGAGCTGCTTGCTCATTGTCTTACTGCTAACTCACTTAGTGCCTACCTCAATGGTCACAGCATTGCCTTGCCTTTTTGTACTGTGTCTCCTCAGCCTCAGTCTAAAGGCTGAAAGTATGGCTGTATTGTCTTGCTGTTCAGCAAGAGTACAAAGCCAGGCAGCTTGTCATGCTGGTCAGTGTTCATTGGTCAAGATGTGGGAATCTTGTGCCTACTGCCTGCAACTTGTGCAACAAACACACTGTATGTGCAGCAAGCAAGCAACCATGTCTCAATGTCTAAGGGGAGTGATCCTCAGTGAAGTCCAGTGAGACACCCATCAAACACGGGGTCCCAGCACATTAGGTCAAGGGAAAACTCTGGTATTAATCCATAGGCTTAGATATGGCCTATTTGGCTGCTCCAGGTGGTCAGGTTCAGGATCCTCTCTCGTAGAGTGTGTGGAGCCGAATCTTGGCTCTTTTCACCTTGTGTAGGCTGCTTTCTCCTGGACTGACAGAAAGGGACAGATTGAGTAAGATGAAAGCATGTGGCACACCTGTTAGTGTTGGTGCAACTGGGATAAAAGTAGTCGGGTAACCCAAGTGAGTGAGTAGGCCATGCAGGGACCATGCAGGTTTCATAGTGTGAAGGGGATTGGGTGTGAGAGCAAGTGAGAGAGGACGTTCATGCAATAGAGAGTGGTGGAGCATGAACCTTGATGGAATGTGGACACAGTAACATAGAGATGAAGTGAATGTGAGAGAGCAGAAAGAAGATGGTGCCACTTACCCTAACAGAGCAGTGAAGATAAACAACCTTTCTTCCGATATTGCCAAGCATTTGTTCAAGAGTACTGAGACCAGAAGGCAACCCCCTCAGACCAGATTGATAGAGTCTGGTGTCATGTCAACTTCTGGCAATTCAGGTTGAAGAGAACATCCCTCCTCTGCACCACCTCATCCAACAGAACTTCCAGTTCCTTGCCAATGAATCAGAGTGCCAATTTCTCCTTGTCTGCCACATCTGGGGAAAGTACCATCAACTGTGTAGGGCAGTTTCGGACTGACAGCGATTGACTGGTGCCTAGCGGCTTTTTAAAGGTGGGGCCAGGGATCTGGATGAATTCCCGATATCCCTGTATTGACAACTACTTCTGGCTATGGTGAGTGGGAGAATCAGGCTAGCATTGGGTGAGAGGGTTACAACAGGGGCATGGGAGGTAGTTAATGAGACAAGTTTAGGATGATAGTGTGCATCACTAGGCATCACAGAGAAAAATCCTTGATGCAACTCTACAAAAATAACACACAGGCAAAATATCAGAAGATCCTGCTGTTGAAACATTGAAGGATCTTGAGGCCACTTGATAGACTTGATGCTGAAAGCATTTTCCCCTTTTTTGGAAGAGACGAGAACTAGGGACACAGTTTAAAATTATGGGGTCTCCCATTTTAGGTGAAAATGAGGAGGGTTTAATTCAGAGAATCATGAATCTGTGGTATTCTTTACGCAGAAAGTGGTGGAGGCAGGGCCATTGTTACAACCAGTCCTTGAGCAATGTTCCCAAATTGTTGCTGTTTCAGGCAGGAAACCACAAATCATTAAGCTCCCAGGTGAGGAAAGATGACTGGCTCCCTTTTATTCACTCACCTTGGTTGACCACAAGAAGATTAATTTTAAAAACATCCCATCCCTTGTGGATATGTTTCTTCCAGACCAAATGAAGTTATATTTTAAAAGAAGCTAATTTAACTAGGCTTTCTTCAGTTAATGTTAAAATGAGTTTATTACTTACTAACTGTGAGAAGAAATAATAATGCAACACATAAGCACACCATTTAGGAATAAGAGGGGAGCCTAAAAAAAATTAAAAGAAAATACCAACCAGTCTCTATGTCATACACGAGGAGCAGGTAGTGCAACACTGTAGCCATTTCTGAAGAAGGGTCTAGGCCCGAAACGTCAGCCTTCCTGCTCCTCTGATGCTGCTTGGCCTGCTGTGATCATCCAGCTCTTGTTATCACTGTAGCCATTACAGTGGATGTTATCAGTGACATTGGCATTTGTAGTTGAACAGTCAATTTTCAGATTCTTGGCTTTGCAGATTGATTAAAATTCTTTTGTCCTGGTTCCATACAACAGTTGCTGGCTCTTAGATTGAGGAAGGGTCCTTTCCCTGTCTTCATTTGCAGTGCAGTAATGTTTAATGGCTGTTCTCTAAATAGAGATTTTAACAGAACTCAGTCAATACTCTAAGATGTCAGGTCACCAACATTCACAGCCCACGCTGAATCTTGCTTTTAATCCCACTTTTTGCATATCCTGGAAAGGTAAAATACAAACATTTCTGCAGGATACGGTCTCCTGCTGAGAGTGGGAAGGGTGATCAGTTATTGTTATTTTCTTTTAGTATTTCTGTTTGATGTTGCCCTGACTCTGTACTGATGTATCATTCCATGGATCCACACAGGGCTGTGCCAGTCATTAATTTACACACATGGTCATCCCTCTAGCTGCAGAAATCCTCTTTTAGATAGCACGTGTTGGAATTAAAAATTCAATATGTCTGTAGGTGATACGGAATTATGATCTGTGGTCAAGGCAGTCATTGAATTTAAGGATGAAACTACAGACAGAGAGAAATAGAGACAATGAGGGACTAAGGACCCCCTGACTTGTCCAACAGCAAGTTACACCTTGCTGATTATGTCCCAAACTGCAGAGAAAGTTTGTGTTCTTTCGTTTGAAGAAAACATAAGGACAGGCATTAAAAAGCCAGTTCAGACAAGTGGAGTGTGGTTGTGGTACTGTATCTTTTTGTCTATACCAGTTCAAGTGTCAGTATGCTGTGAAGGTCACAGTCAAAGAAATATTCCCTAGTCATCCTTATATTGCAGGTGAGGACCTCTCTTACTCTGAATACCAGAAGTCAATTAGCTATCAGCCAAACAAAAGGGAAACAGGACAATAAAAAGACACTCTCTCATCCTAAATGCTGGAATTCAATTGTGTTTCAAAGGAATCCAAATTACAGAATCTCAACCAATCTGCAAAACTAAGGAATGTGAGGCCAACTATTTAACTGCCAATATCAATTTAACAGGTGCCTTTACTGCATTAGTTGAACATTCAACAGTTGACTCTTTGCGAACAATTCAGAGACGGACTACATTAGAAATTTTCTTTACTTTTGTCTTTTTGGACTTACCTCTTATATCTGACCTATGTGTATGTATGTTGTATTAATATTTATCACTATTGAAATTAATAAATGCACTCATTTTGTTAATTCAAGAGAGCCTGGTTGAATTGGCTCCTTTTAACACATGAACACTCCTTTTAACCAATCGGGGAAGATGAATAAAGGAGAGCCAGTTCATCCCTCCTTACCTGGGAACTGCACAATTTGGGGTGTCCTGCCTGAAACCATAATAAGTAATGAAACCTCACCTAGGGTCTGGTCTTAACAATAGTCATGAAAAATGCGATAACAATGCAAGTCTTTTTTTTGATAATTACACCAATTTAGTACATTCAACATCAGCAAATATTGATTTTAAGGGTCAATTTTCACAGTCATTCTCAATCACAGCATTCCTCCTTCTAAGCGCCAGCTCCACTGTTGGAAGTTTCCCTTTCATACCTCAAATTAACCAATGTTCTTTACACCATGCCGTGCCAAACCCACTACCAATACCATCTAAAAAGACAGGTGCTGCAGACACATGGGAACACCATCACTTGCAAATTCCCCTCCGTGCCACTCACCATCCTGACTTGGAAATATATTGCCATTCCCTCAGCATCAATGAGGCAAAACTCTGGAATTCCCTCCCAAACATAGAAAATAGGAGCAGGAGTCAGTCATTCAGCCTTTTGAGCCTGCTCAGCCATTCAATATGATCATGGCTCGTCATCCAACTCAGTACCTCCTTCCCACTTTCTCCCCATACCCTTTTGCCCCATTAGTCTTAAGAACTATACTTAACAATTTCCTGAAAACATTCAATGTTTTGGCTGAACCACTTCCTATGGCTTAGCATCTCGACTCTCTAGATGAAGAATTGTCTCCTCATTTCAGTCCTAAATGGCCTATCCCATGACCTTAAACTGTGCCCCCTTTTTCTGGACTCCATGGTCATTGGGAACATCCTTCTAGCATTTACCCTATCTGAAGCCATTATAATTTTATAAGTTTCAAATGGCATTGCGGGTTGAACCACAAAATGGATTACAATGGTTCAAGACGACAGCACACTATTACATTCTCAAGGGCAACTAGAATAGAATAGAATAGAGTAGCCTTTATTGTCACATATACTCAATGAGTATAGTGAAAAGATTATACATCATTAATTATAGTGCTGACTTAGATACAAAAGTAGCAAGCCAGAGCTTCTTTAGTTATGAGATCTTAGACAACAGAGAAATAAAATGTCCAGCATTGCAGAAATAAAAGTTCAGTTCGGCAGACTACGTTGGCACCTAGCTTCCAGTCCGCACTGGGCCCTGGCTCCACACCACACCAGCAACATGCCATGCCAGGAGGACGCTGCAGGAGGCTGGAAGGACACCACACCTTTGACACTGGGAGGCCCCTGGGGAGGAGGGTGCTGCATCAGGCCAGAAGTTGTCACCAGAAGCCTCATTGTCGGAGGCCGGGCAGCATCAACAAAGGCCGGGAGTCGAACAGAAAGATAGGAGAAGACGAAAAAAGCACCAAGAGGAAGAAAAAGTGAAGAAAAAAAAGAAAAGAAGAAGGACAGGTGGAAGGGACATGATCAGGCTGGAGTGTCCTAATCCGACCATCTTTCATTGTTAACTAGGGATGCGCAATAAATGCTGGCCCAGCTAGCAACACCCACATCCCATGAAAAAATTTAAAAAACTAAATTGAATTTGCAACTGGTGTGAAGGAACCAATTATTGACAGCATCACTGTTGACATTGTTGACTTTATCCAGCATTCACAAAACAATATAGGAACAGAAATTAGACATGCAATTTCTCAATGCTGTGTGATTCAGTTTAATCCTGACTATTGAACCACAACATCATTTGCCTGTCTTGTTTCTGTGTGTGTTAAAACCCTCTCCCTAACATGTTCCCTTCACAGCAGTAAACCAGGACTGTTAACCTAAGTAATTTTTACCCAGATATGACAAGATCAGCTCTTATGTTGATCTACCATCCGGACGAGATCAATAAGTTCAATGTAAACTAGGATGAAACTGGGAGTATGTCATGAAAATTCAATGAAGAGTAGGACAGCACAATGGCTCAATGGTTACCACTGCTGTCTTGAAGCACCAGGTTCAATTCCACCCTCTGGTGAATGTCTGTTTGAAGTGTACACATTCTCCCCATGTTTGTGTGGGTTTCCTCTGGGCGCTCTGGTTTCCTCCCACAGTCCAAAAAGTGCAGGTTGGATGGATTAGCCAGGCTAAATGGTCCATAGTGTCCAGGGATGTGAAGGCTGGTTGGTTTAGCCATGGGAAATGCAGAGTTACAGGGATGGGGTAGAGGGTTGGGTACAGGTGGGATGCTCTTCGGAGGGTTGGTGTGGACTCAATGGGCCAAATGGCCTGTTTCCACACTATAGGGATTCTATAATCATTGGATTTGGACAACTAATAAATAGATTAGGATTACGATAAACAAATGTGTGAAATACATTTTAAAGTGAAATGATTATGCAATGTCAAAAGCATAGATGGCCTGCAATAAGTGTTATTTTGTTTAGATTTGCTGGATGAAATTAAGGGGTTCACCACTCGTACCAGAGCTACACCTGGGTGTGAGTGGTAGATGTTCTACTCTTTAACAAAACACTACTTAGTTTTGAAATACAGCCGTGCAAATACAGATCAAAACATTGCTGTCACTATAAAATAGCTGTTCCTTCAGCTGCAATGTACCAATTCAACTTGCATCCAAATATGAAACAAACAAGCTCTGTAAAATACAATCAAAACATTGGAGCAATTGTAGAAGCATGGAACACTGCTCCATTGTATGTGGATTGTACATGAATGGTTACAACACAAGCTCAGCTTGTTTTTGTTTACATCTCGTGATATAGGCAACATGGCACCCCCAACATTTATTTTCCTATCCTTGTTTCTCTTGCGGAGATGGTGGTAGTCTCCTTCAACTGCTGCATTCTGTGGGGAAATCATGCTCCCTCATACCTGATAGGAGTTCCAGGATTTGACCCAGCGTTTATGAAGGAATAGCAATATACTTCCAATTCAGGATGCTGTGTGATTTGGAGGGGGCAGGTGTTCCCATTGGCTGTCTTCCCATGTCCTTCTAAGTGGTGGAGTTTGTGGTCAAGGGCAGGGACAGAAACATGGGACCAATGCTACTCCAGACCCTGGATACCAACAATGCCCCAATTCAAGCACCATTTCTATGTATCCTTCTCACTACGACTCACCATTCAGAGGATATCTGTTGAAAGACTAGTATCCCTTCAGCCCACAATATCTTTGAAAAATTGCTGCGCACCCGATATACATTGGGAATCTAGTGTTGCCCCTCATTATGAACCGGCATTAATCTCTAAGCTGCACCACTGCCCACGCACAGCCACTCTGACGGTCCATTCACAGAGATCAGCATAACCACAATCATTCCTTGGAGTTCAGTGTATTGTGTATAGGAGTTGGGAGCTCACTTACGGCTAAACAGGACATTGGTTAGGCCACTTTTGGGATACTGCATTCAATGTGGTCTCCCTGCTATAAGAAAGATGTTGTTAAACTTGAAAGGATTCAGAAAAGATTTATTAGGATGTTGCCGGGTTTGGAGGGTTTGAGCTATAGGGAGAGGCTTAATAGGTTGGGGCTATTTTCCCTGGAGTGTCAGAAGCTGGGGGGTGACCACGTAGAAGTTTATAAAATCTGGAAGGCATGTATAGGATGAACAGCCAAAGTCTTTTCCCAGCGTAGTAGCATCTAAAACTCGAGGGCATTCGTTTAAGGTGAGAGGGGAAAGATTTAAAAGGACATAAGGGCACAACTTTTACACGCAGAGGGTGATGCGTGTATAGAATGAACTGCCGGAGGAAGTGGTGGAGGCTGGTACAATTACAACATATAAAAGGCATCTGGATGGGTATATGAATAGGAAGGGTTTAGAGGGATATGGGCCAAATGCCGGCAAATGGGACTTGATTAATTTAGGATATCTGGTCAGCATGGACAAGCTGGACTGAAGAGTTTGTTTCCATGTCATACAGCTCTATGACTCTATGACCCTAGGTCAACACAGCCAAAAAGCCATGAGTAGGTCTCTGCCAGCAGCACAATAACTCAGCAGCCACAAAGCCACACTATTCACAGTACATAGCCAGCATACAAAAACAGAAATTACTGGAAAAACTCAGCAGGTCTGGCAGCATCTGTGTAGCGAAAGCAGGGTTAATGCTTTGGGTACAATGACCCTTCTTCAGAACTGATTGTAAGTAGAAAATGGTTGGTATATATGCTAGAGAAGGGGTGGGATGAGGGGGGAAGGAGTAAACAATATGTGGAGATGAAGCCCACATAGAGAGAGAAACAATTGGACAGTCAAAGGAATGGGCAAAGGTCAGCCTAGGAGAATCAATAGCTGTTAATGGGGGCCATTAGTGGCTGACAATAGGTTGTTAGTGGTAACAGCCCATAAGATGACAAGGCCTGAAGTGTGGGGGTTAGAGTAAGGACACAGGAGAAGGTGTTCATGCCCTAAACTTGTTGAACTCAATACTGAGTCCTGAAGGCTGCAGAATCCCCAAGCGGAAAAGAAATGCTGTTCTTCCCGCTTGCATTAAGCTTCCCTTGGGCACTGCTAAAAGCCTGAGACAAAGATGTTGGCCAGGGAACAAGGTGGTGTGTGAAGTGGCAGGCAACTGGAAACTCAGGGTCACTTTTGTGGACAGAACATAGGTGATTGCAAAGCAGTCGCACAGTCTGAATTTCATTTCCCTGGTGTACAGGCGACCACATTGTGAACAGTGAATGCAGTCGACTAGATTGAGTGAAGAGCAGGTAAATCGCTACTTCACCTGGAATATGTGTCTGGAGCATTGGATAGTGAGGAGGGAGGAAATAAACAGGCAGGTGTTACACCCTCTGCGATTGCATGGGAAGCTGACATGGGGTGTGGGACCATGTTGAGAGTGGAGAAGGAGTGGACCGAGGTATCCCAGAAAGAACGGTCCCTCCGGAATGCCGTCAAGCGAGGGGAGGAGAATATGTGTCTGGTGGTGGCATCCAGCGCAAGCTGGAAGAATGACTTATCATTTTCCACTTGGGGCCCTGCAGGCTTCAGGACTAAATATCAAGTTCAATAATTTTAGGGCCTAAGCACTTTGTCCCATGTCCTTATCCTACCATTGGATCTTGTCATCACATGGGCTTCTGCTACACAATACCTATTGTCAGCCACTATTGGTCTCCATCAGCAGCTATTCATTCTCCCAGGCTGACCTTTACCCATTCCTTTGTCTGCTTAACTGTTTTTCTCTCTCTCTGGGCTCCATCTCCACCTTTCATTTACTCCTCCCCCCTTACCCCTCCCCCCACCCATCTTCAGCACATATGCCAACCTTATCCTAAATACAATCAGTTATGAAGAAGGGTCACTGGACCCGAAATGTTAACTCTGCTTTCTTTCCACAGATGTTGCCAGACCTACAGAGATTTTCCAGCAATTTCTGTTTTTGTTTCTAATTTCCAGCATCCGCAGCTCTTTGTTGATTTTGTATTGCCAACACAGCTGACATTCTATCACACATACAACCTCATTCTCTCTCCCTAGTCACTGTTTAACCATCATGCCACACACTTTTATCTGTCCTTAGCTACATCCTATCTAAATACCCTCTCTAAGTTACCACTACTGTGACCCCAATTCCCACTGGACACCTGCAGCCTATCATTGTCCAGTAGGGGAAATCACATACAGGTAAACAACCAAACAATTCCAAACAGTAGCTCTTATTTACAGTCAACAAAACAAAACACAAAGAAAGCAACGAAGGTTGCAGATCTCCCCCACAATATGAACCAAGTTTTGGGATCATTGTCAACAGTTGTTTTACATTCCATGATGATCTGCTACCCCCAGCTCTCATCTCCTGGAAATGGGTGTTAATCAGGTCCTGTTTAGCTTGTAGTGCCTGAGACAGCTGACCTCTGTCATACACAAGGAGAGCTTCCCCCTCCAAAATGTCCTTGTCCTCCTCTTCCTTAGAAGATGATGCCTGATCCCTGTTCTTCAGCATGTGGTAAATCACCTCATTTTGATGAGATGTCTCTGCAAAGATCCTCAGAAATAATTGCTTGTGTTCAGTGACATCCATCTTTGTGCACTAAAATGACAGACTGACAGGCATCTGAACATCTCATGATCCTTTTCAGCCTCAAGAATTTAGACTTATCGATCAAAATTGTTTTTTATTTCCCAAAATAAATCTTTGCAGAGAGAAATCCATTTTTATTTTCTTTGGCCAAGTGTATATGCATTTGTGTGTGTTTTGGAATTGGTTAGAAGGATAAACATTTATAATAAGTTCAGTTTCTGCTCAATGGCAATACCTGGAATGTTGATGGGATTTGGGATGTTAGGTGTCTGGGGTAAGTATGGTTGAGGGTACATGAGATAAGTTGGGCATCAGTTGGATAATTACTCAGGAGTTAGTCTAAGTATTTAATGCTCTAACTTTTCCTGACTACCTATTTACAAGGAATCCCTGATTTACGAACATCAGACATATGAATGCTTGTGCCTGCAAACGTGATCGCATACGGGGTGTAATTTTAAAGATCTAACATATGAATGTTCCCTGTACTTAGAAACAACTCCTTTATATTGTCCTGCATTCTATTCCAGTCTGTGTACAAATTAATTTGTGAATTGACTAGAGAACAGAATCCATTTGCCTGCACCTAACTTCAGCAGGAACCCTCCAGATATTCAAAGGATGCCAAGCACAGAGGAATTGCCAGAAAGAATCATCAAATTCGCAGTCAATTCCTTCAGATTCTGCTGCAATGAAGATTCCACAGGGTTCCATGTGAAAATCCCATCTTCGTTTCATAAATGATCATCTAGCTATTGGGCAACCCAAGCCATTATTGTTCAGTTGAGAAATAGAACAAAGTATATGCTTTTTCAATTCCATTTTGCATTTTGACCTGTTATCAGATTTGCAAAATATAGTAAGGTAAAGCAAAAAGAATAAAAGGACGTATTACTGAATTCACTTCAAAAACTCGATTTGTGACGACTCTGACTTGGAAAAAAATTGCTTTAGTATTAACTTTATAATTCACTATATTCCTCAATGACTTAGACAATAGGTCCAAAAAAGACATCCAGATCTGTTAAAGACATGATGATATACAGCATTGAATACAGTGCAACTTAAAGCATAACATTTCAAAGAAATATTGATGGAACAACTGAATGGGAAAAAAAACCTGGATTTTACTTTAGTCAAATATAGGTCATTGCTTTCGGACTGTAAAAGAATAAGGTACTTTGTAAATAGTAAACAAACCTAGACAATGGAGGTCCAAGGAGACTTTTTGGTCCAGGTCATCAAAATGTTACAATCCGATGCAGAAAATAATCTAATTGGTTAAAGAAGTGCTGGTCTTAATACCCATACGATTAAAAAATGATAAAGGTTATGCTTCAGCATTTTAAAAAATTGTTCATGGGATGTGGGCATCATTGGCTGGCCAGTATTGAATTTTCATCCTTAATTGCCCTGGAGAAGGTGGTGGTGAGTTGCCTCCTTGAACTGCTACAGTGCTTCAAGTCTATGGATACCCACAATGCTATTTGGAAAGGAGTTTCAATTTTTTTTCCCCCTCAGTAGGCATGGCAATACAGCTCCAAATTAGAATGGTGTATGACTTGTGTTAGAATTTGTAGGTGCTGTCATAGATCATAGAATCCCTACAGTGGGGAAACAGGCCCTTCGGCCCAACAAGTCCACACCAACCCTCAGAGCACCCACCCAAACCCATCCCCCTATAACCCACCTAATCTGCACATTCCTGAATACTACAGGCAATTTAGCATGGCCAATCCACCTAGCCTGCACATCTTTGGACTATGGGCAGAAACCAGAGCACCCAGAGGAAACCCACACAGACACAGGGAGAATGTGCGAACTCCCCACACACAGTCACCCAAGGGTGGGATTGAACCCAGGTCCCTGGTGCTGTGAGGCAGCAGTGCTAACCACTGTGCCACCATGCTGCTCTGTCCTTAGCCTTCGAGCTGGTAGAGGTTCTGGGTTTGAAAGGTGCTGTCAATGGAGTCTTGGTGAGTTACTGCAGTACACCTTGTAGATGATACACAAAAATGTCACCGAACTGTGTGTCAGTGATGAAAGGCGTGAATGTTGAAAGGACTCTAATCAAGTAAGCACTTTGTTCTGGATCAACTGAACGCTTTTCGAGCTGCTTTCATCCAGGAAAATGGAGAGTATTCCATCAGACTCCTCATTAGTGCCATGTGGATGATGGACAAAGATTGAGGAGACAGGAGGTGAGATAGTCAACGCAGGTTTCCTAGCTTCTGCCCTGCTCTTGTAGCCATTGTATTTATATGGCCAGTCCAGTTCAGTTGCTGGTCAAGAATAACTATAGGATATTGATAGAGGGGAATTCAGGAGTGATACTATTGAATATAAAGGGGCATTATTTGATTCTCTCTTGTTGCAGATAGTCACTGCTGAGGCAGGTTGACTCTGATTAGTCAAAATTTTGTCCTGAGAAATGAAGCAAGTTTCATCAAGTCAGAGGTACCCGTGCCCCTTTGTTTAATCTTTCTGCAACCCTACCTTAATGAATTTCGGGCATGACATGGCATTCAACTGTTCTTCCATCACCTTTGCCTCCATGCCCATGTTTTGGATGTGTTCTCTCCCCATCCCACAGATCTCTTCACCCATCTCCAACATTCTCCCTACATCTGGACCCCTCCTTCTGGTGCACTTGACCTGTTCATCGAGAACTGTCAACGTAACATTGCTCACCTTAAGTTCTCTGCCCCTATCACCCATTCCAACCTATCTCCCTCTGAACTGACTGCACTCCTTGTTCTCAGATCCAACCCTGCCTTTTAATGAAGCCTGCCAATAAGGGTGTTGCTGTACTTGTCTAGCAGACTGACCTCTACATTGCGGAGGATGAGCACCAGCTGTCAGACACCTCATCCTATCTCCTCCTGGACCATGATCCCACCATCAAACATCAGGTTATTGTATCCTGGACAGGAAATAATCTCAATTTATCTGGGGATCTCACCCCCTCCACACCCCACCCACCCCACAGCCTTCAAGCTCATAAACCCCAATCCCATATAGCCCTTTGCTACTTTCTTCCCAAAATCTATAAACAGGATGCCCAGGCAGACCCACTGTTTCTGCCTGCTCCTATCCCATGGAACTTACCTCTTCCCACCTTGACTCAATTTTTCTCCCCATGTCCAATCCCTTCTCATTTAATCCATGACTAAGGATGTTGCCTGGTATGGAGGGCATTAGCTATGAAGAGAGGTTGAGTAGATTAGGATTATTTACATTAGAAAGACGGAGGTTGAGGGGGGACCTGATTGAGGTCTACAAAATCATGAGAGGCATAGACAGGGTGGATAGCAAGGGGCTTTTTCCCAGAGGGGGGGATTCAATTACTAGGGGTCACGATTTCAAGGTGAGAGGGGAAAAGTTTAAGGGAGATATGCGTGGAAAGTTCTTTATGCAGAGGGTGGTGGGTGCCTGGAACGTGTTGCCAGCAGAGGTGGAAGAGGCGAGCACGATAGCGTCACTTAAGATGTATCTAGACAGATACATGAATGGGCAGGGAGCAGAGGGATACAGATCCTTGGAAAATAGGTGACAGGTTTAGATAGAGGATCTGGATTGGCGCAGGCTTGGAGGGCCGAAGGGCCTGTTCCTGTGCTGTAATCTTCTTTGTTCTTTGATTCTTGCATCAGTTTCAGAATTTCCAGTTCACCGGCACAAGCTGCCTCTTCATCACTATGTATCCTTTGCACATCGATACCCGTCAAGATGGTCTTAAGGCTCTCTGTTTCTTCCTGGGAAACATTCCCATCCACCACCACCCTCCTCCACTTGGCCGAGCTCATCCTCACCCTGAACCTCTTCTTTAACTCCTCTCACTTTCTTCAGGTCAAACATGATGTCACAGGTACCCGCATAGGCCCCAGTTATGCCAGTCTCTTTGTGGGCTATGTTGTACATTCTTTGTTCCAGTCCTGCTCGGTACCCTCCCCACAACTCTTTGTCTGGTACATCGATGGCACCATACGTGCTGCTTCCCTCTCTCCAGAATTGGAAAAAATTAGCAATTTCACTTCCAATTTCCATTCTGATCTCAACCTGACATGGTCAATTTCTGACTCATCACTCACATTGATCAACATCTCTGTTTCTATATTTGGGATTAGGCTAGTCATCAATGTCCACTATGAACCCAACAACTCCTACAGTTACCTGGCCTATACATCCTCACACCCTGCTTTCTGTAAAGAGTCTATTCCATTCTCCCATTTTCTCCATCTCCATCATATCTGTTCTGATGATGCCAACTTCAATTAGGGGGGCCTCAGAAATGTCCACCTTCTTTCTCAACCAAGGATTCCCCAGAACCCTAGTTAACAGAGCACTCATTCATGTCTGACCCATTTCCAGCAATTCAGCCTCACCCACTCTCTTCCCTCCAACAATAAGGTCCCCCTTGTTCTCACCTATCATCCCACCAGCATTTGCATACCAAAGGATCATAAGGTGCCATTTCCAGTGCCTCCAGCAAGATGCGATCACCAGACACATATTCCCCAACCCTCCCTTGTCAGCCTTCGCAGGGACCATTCCCTTCAGGATACCTTGGTCCACTCCTCCTTCACTCCTAATACATCCCCAGAGTCCCATGGCACCTTCCCGTGCAATCTCATAACGTGTAACACCTGCCCATTTACTTCCTTCTTCCTCATTATCCAAGGTCCTAGACACACCTTCTAGATGAAGCAATCTAGTCTATTGTATTCGATCCTCACAATGTGGTCTCCTCTACACTGGGGAGATGAAACATGGACTGGATAATTGCTTTGCAAATCATCTATGTTCAGTCCACAAACATAACTCTGAGCTTCAAATTGCCTGTCACTTCAACACACCACCATGTTCCCTGGTCATTATTTCCGTCTCAGAGTGCTCCAGTGAGGCTCAGCACAGGCTGGAACAACAACATCTTATTTTCTGGTTGGGGGCCCTGAAACAGTTAGGAGTCAATATTGAGTTCAATAATTTTAGAACCTGAACACCTTCCTCCATATCATTTGCTCATGACATGGGCTGCTTTCAGCACAGCCAATCCATTTTCACCTACTAATGGCCCCTGCTATCAGCTTTTCTGTTTCTTTGGCTCACCGTTATCCATCCCAATGTCTGCCTGTCTTTCTGTCCCTCTCAGTGCCATCTCCACCTACTGCTTACTCATTCATCACGACTTACCACCACCATCCACCCCTCTGTCTTCAGCATATACACCACATATTCATAGCTAACAACAGTTCTTAAGAAAGGTCACAGGATCTGAAACATTAACTCTGCTTTCTCTCCACGGATGCTGCCAGACCGGCTGAGTTTCTCCAGCAATTTCTGATTTCCAGCATCTGTGGTTCTCTGTTTTATTATGACAAAGCTGAGGTTATTCTCCTAACAGTCAAGAAGCCCAAAAGAATTTGATGGAGATTGGAGATGCATAGAATTATGAAGGTTCAGATGAAATAAATAGAAATTGTTACCAATGGTTGAAAGATAAATAGTTGAAGATAAATTGTTGAAGGAAAGATAATCACTTAGCCCAGGTTAATCTAATTTAAATTAATTGACAAAAGAACTAGTGAAGACATAAGGAAAAACTTTTACATAAACAATGGTTAAAATTTAAATGCAGTCCTTACGGAAACAGGTTCAAATTCGTGCTCTAAACAAAATTTGATAAATACTTGAAGCAAAGAAATGGGAAAGACCAGGTGACCAAACATACCACCAAATGTTTCTTATGTATGCTTCTATGTATTCACCTCAAATGCTTCTTGTGGCAGCCAGGTCTACATATTAACTTCTCTTTGGCAAAAATGTTTATCCTGAAAATTCTATCTATAGAAAGTTCTATCTATTGGTGACTACCTTGTATTAGGTATAATCCCGCATTACAGGCAACATCTTCTCAATGTCTATCTCCTCAATATCTACCTGCTTCTTAATTTTAAAGATCACCATGAAGAATCAAGTCAGCACTCAACTATCTCTTTTCTGGAGAAAAAGAGCCCCAACTATTTAGCCTCTGCTGATAAGTAGATTCTTTCAGTTGTTCTGGTAAATCTGACACTCACATGAAGAATTCTTTTCATCTGGTTACCAATAATTTGAACATGCAGCTGATGTCACCCTTTTCAGTTCAGAGTTGAGGTATTTCACAGTAGGAACTTGATTTGACACCTTCATGCTGACTGTTGCATGCAGCACTTTCAGAAACTCAGTGCTGCGAGAAAGCTCAACAGTGATCTCATTGTGCTGTCTCACGTCCATGTTAAAATCTATCAACTCCTCAACCATACTAAAATAGTGTCAGTTACTTAAGGAATACATGCCCAGGCTGCACCCTGAGTAATATTACACAGATATTCTGTCGTTGTACTTGAATAGCTTGTTTTAAAAGTTGAATGTTTTCACAGTCACAGGTGCCTATCCATGGTTGAACTTCTTCAAGCAATAGTTGACACAACTGCCCCATTCCCTCTTTTGTGAAGCACATTTTCCTAACACAGAATACCTCATCAGGGTACACATAGTGTGTAAATTGTTGCAGGGCACTGTCCTCTCAAATGTTGTCTACTTCTCCTTGCCTCCATCCTTCACTTCTGCTTTGTCAAGGTATTGTTAATTAGGGATTGATTTGATACCATCTACAGAATGTCTTCAATGGCAGCAGAAGGCATCAGGTTATTACAGGCAAACATAGCGCAAATCGAGGTACAAAGAAAATAGAAATCACTTTAAATCCTTTTCTGTATTTCTTGAAAACTTCATCAGTCTAGAGCCATCAAAGTGAAGCACTTCTGGCAGCCTAAGCTTATATGGATAATAGCTTCTACATTTCATTCTAATTGGTCCTTGAGTCCAATGGATGTGCAACTCAAATCATTTGGGGAATCTAACGCCATTTTTGCTGAGTTTCAGATCCATTAGTGACCATCAAGCAGGATCATTATAGGCCTCCAGTTGAACTAGAAATTGCTGTGCTGGAATTACAGGGTGGAACTCAGCAGACAGGAATGCCGTTCTAAATCCACCCATGAAACTGCAGCTATATTATTGTATATCAGAAATTCTCTATTGAGGTTTCCTCAACGTTAGGTACACTTTAAGTCATAACACCATGACACTGGTATCAGCAATTTGAGATAAATGCGAGTTCATGATTAACTTGATTGGTCGTCCTAAAATTTCATGGGGATTCACCTACGTAATTAATTTGAGTAGAAAGCTTGTCCAGTCACTGTACAATTGCAATGTCCTGAGGGTCTGAGGTGTAATTTATCAACACATTCAGCTAGTAACTGATGATTGGTGCTTCGAGACCATCCAGGGATGATATCTTCTTATTAGCATTACTTATGAAGGTACCTGGTGACGCAGTTGACGTGCCCCGACCTCTGGGCCAGAATGCTTGGGTTCAAACTGCATCTTCTCCTGAGCTGTGACAAAACATATGTGAACAGGTTGTTTAAAAATATCTACAATTGCAACATGATCAGATGTGGAATTCTCACTGGATGCCTGAGTGTCAGAACTATTTCATCTTAGCTGTACAAATATGTTTCGCTCTGTTATTTGTTTCCATGGTGATTTAGAAAACTATCCTCAATACTTAACTAGGTGCCACTAAGTTTCCCTAACAGCCTACTTGTGTTTGTTATGGATTTGGAATATGGACAAGGTGAGTTTGAAATATGTGTCAATGTTAAAGCGCACGATGTTCAATTGGTTAGAATTG
Organism: Ginglymostoma cirratum; assembly: GCA_024137785.1. Lineage (NCBI taxonomy): Eukaryota > Metazoa > Chordata > Chondrichthyes > Orectolobiformes > Ginglymostomatidae > Ginglymostoma > Ginglymostoma cirratum. The sequence continues at coordinate 6,303,556 of JAHRHZ010000030.1, read as the reverse complement.
AGAGATGAAAGTAGTAATTGGGAGATGACAGTAAATTAACCAAGGGATGGCTTTTATAAACTAATCAATTAGAGGACCCAAAGGTTTCTATGCTATGTAAAGCAATTTAAGAGATTGCACAATCTAACAAGAAGCTAGATTGAAGCTATGATTTAAAATGTTATTAGGAACCACTTTGACAAGTGGCATATGTCATGATCACAGATCATAACCCTGTATCACTTAGAAATATACTGAATTTTTAATTACAACATGTGCTTTTTTAAAAAAAATGACATAGAGCCAGAAATAAATAATTGAGGATGTAAATTCAGTGGCTGTCTGACAGTGAGACCCTGGAATCTCACACATGATGAGATGTCAAGGAAGCTTCAAAGGAATGGACTTACAAAGGGAGGAAAGCACTGCAAACTGAACACAATCCCCTGAGAGTCATGAACAGGTTGAGGGAAAAGACAGCAGTCTAGGTGGGAGACATAAATTAAAACAGAAATTGCTAGCGAAACTCAGCCGGGTCTAGCAGTTTCTGTGGAGAGAGAAACAGAGTTAATGTTCTGAAAATAAAATTTACAGGGACTATTGCCAGCAATCCTGTCAAAAGTAAACAGGATGAAAGAATTTCAATAAATCTGCAATGTGAAGAATCTTAAAACTGATTGCTCATCCAGGATATCCCATCTGGAGCCATAACAATCAGGCAAATCTTGCATGGGAGAGATAAAAGGTACTGCAGATGCTGGAGAATCCGAGATAACAAGGTGTGGGGCTGGATGAACACAGCAGGCCAAGCAGCATCATAGGAGCAGGAAAGCTTGACGTTTCGGGCCTAGACCCTATG
>JAHRHZ010000030.1:6260703-6292718 GCA_024137785.1 Ginglymostoma cirratum | reverse complement strand
CCTCTTCGACTTGTCTGCCTCCTCTCCACCTATCCTCTCCTCTATCCGCCTCCCCCTCTCTCCCTATTTATTTCAGAACCCTCTTCCCCTCCCCCATTTCTGATGAAGGGTTTAGGCCCGAAACGTCAAGTTTTCCTGCTCCTATGATGCTGCTTGACCTGCTGTGTTCATCCAGCCCCATGCTTGTTATCTCTACTAATTTACTGTGTTTCTTTGAAGAAGTTAGGTGCTGTTGGATAAGAACCAGTAGATGTTCTCTACTTAGATTTCTAGAAAATATTTGATGAGGAGCCATATCAAAACTTTTTGCAGAAGATAAAACCTCATGGTGTGGGGTAACATATTAGCATGGATGGAAAAATGGCTCGCTAATAGGAAGTTGAACAGACTTAAGTGGTTTATTTTCTGGTCGAAAATAGCATTCCACAGCGGACAATGCTTGGACCTCAACCCTTTATCATATATATAAATGATTTAGAATTATAGAGTCATTCAGCATGCAAATAGACCCCTCAGTCCAACCAGTCCATGCTGACCCTAATCCCAAACTAAACTAGTCCCAACTGCTTGCGCTTAGCCCATATCCTTACAAACACTCCTTATTCATGTACTTACCCAAAATGTCTTTTAAACGTTGTAACTGTACCGACATCTGCCATTTCCTCTGGAAATTCATTCCACACTCAAACCACTCTCTGCTTAAAAAAAATTGCCCCTCATGTCTTTTTTAAATCTTTCTCCGCTCACCTTGAAAATATGACCCCTATTCTTGAACTCCCCCACCCTAGGGAAGAGATGAAGGGACCAAAATATGGTTGGTAAAGTTGCTGATGATACCAAGAGAGATAAGCAAGTAACTCAGAGATAGCAAGAGCTGCAGATGCTGGAGTCAGAGACAACACAATGTGGAGCTGGAGGAACACAGCAGGTCAGGCAGCATCAGAGGAGCAGGAAAGTCATGTTTCGGGTCAGGACCCAACCCAAAACGTTAACTTTCCTGCTCCTTTGATGCTGCCTGACCTGCTGTGTTCCTCCAGACAAACAAGTAAGTTGTGAAGAGGGGATAAGGAAACTGCAAAGGAATATACATAGGTCAACTGAATAGGCAAAGATCTGACAAATGGCGTACAATGCTGGATAATGTGAAATTGTCCTTTTTGGCAACAAAACTAATAAAGAAGCATGTCGTCTAAATGATGAGAGATTGCAAAACTCTGAGATGCAAAAGGATCTGAGTATACTCTGACGCATCACAAAAATTAAGTATACAGTACATCAAATAATTAGGAAAGCCAGGAGTATGCTATCATTTACTGTAAGAGGAATTGAGTACTAAAGTAGAAGGATTAGGCTACAGTTAAACAGGACTTTGGTGCAAGGTATAGTACAGGTCTTCTTATTTAAGGAAGGATTTTAATGTATTGGAAGCAATACAGAGAAGGTTTAATGTACTAATATCTAGAATGGGTGTTGTTCCATGAGGAAAGGGGACTATGTAATATCTTTGTCAAGCAAGATTAAGGAAAATCCCGAGACATTTTATAAATATACAAGGAGCAAGAGGGTAGCTAGAGAAACAGTAGGTTCACTCCAGGATAAAGGAGGGATTTTTTTGCATGAAGCCGGAGGAAGTTAGCAAGGTCCTTAACAAATACTTTGCATTGCTAATCACAAAGGAAAAAGACATTGTGGATGGATGTTTTGAAAAGTATTATGGTAGACAAGTCTACAGGACCAGATTGGACCTATCCCAGAATGCTGAAGAAGGCAGGTTATGAAATTGTTGGGGCTTTGTACAAAGTCTTTGTGTCTGGTTAGTCACATGAGAGGTCCCAAAGGATTGAGGAATAGCCAACATTGTTCCTTTGTTTAAGAAGGGCAACAGGGATAGTCAAGGAAATTACAGACCAGTGTGCTTTATGTCAGTGGTAGGGAAATTATTGGAAAATGTTCTTAAGGATACAATTTGCTCACATTTGGAAAAATTATTAGCAATAAGCACCATATTTAGTCTAGGAAAGTCATGTCTCAAACACAATTGAGTTTTTTGAGAAAGTGACAAAAATGATTGATGAGGGCAGGCCAGTAGATGTTGACTATATAGACTTTAGCAAGGCATTTGACAACGTCCCTCATGGCAGGCAGATACAAAAATTGAAGTCACATGGGATTCATGGTGACCTGTAAGATAGATACAGAATCTGTTTAGTCATAGAAGCAGAGAGAAGCAGTCTTGATGGGCCGAAGGGCCTGTTCCTGCGCTATACTGTTCTTTGTTCTTTGAAAGATTGGAGAGTCTAGGATTGTATCCAATGGCGTTTAGAAGCATAAGAAGTGACTTGGTTAAAACATCCTCAAGGGTCTTTACAGGGTGGATTTGGAAATGATGTTTCCTCACGTGGGGGAATTTAGAACTACAGGTCACTGTTTCAAAAGAAGGAGTCACCAATTTAAGACAAGAAAGTGCATCTTCCTCACAGAAAGTCATAAGTCTTTGGAACTCTGTTCCCACCACCTTTTGAGAAAGGAAGTCTTTGAATATTTCTGAGGCAGAGGTAGATTAATACTTGATAAGCAAGGGGATCAAAGATTGTCAGGAGCAGGTGGGACTGACATCATCCATGATCGTATTGAACAGCACAGCAAAAGTTCAAGGGGTCAAGTCACCTGCTCCCTGCTCCTAAGTAACTGGGATTGATTTTATGCACATGATTTGTATGTAATTATCTCCCACTCCCTGTACTTTGATAGCAAAACAATCAAAGGACTCCATTTGCTATTTGCTTACTAAATACACTTTGTTTGCAGTAAGCTTTGTCATGTAAGTCCAGCCCCACCTTCAACTCACTTGCTGAAAGCATGGTTTGAGGTACAGTGGAGAAATTGAATGTCGTGTTTTCCTACATTATGATGATTTAAAAGACCTTAAAAAGCAACCATTGACTATGGAGTGTTTTTAGATGTCTTGAGGAGGTCATTGTACGTCATGTAAATGCAACCTTTTGCTTTACAATATAAATATTAACCAATAGACTTCCTGTTGTCATAAAGAAGCACTGATATTTGGCTAATTCCATATTCCAGTGCCCACTGTGCTGAACATCCCACAGGAGAGCACAAGACAGAAAATTAGAAAATTGGAATATTGTAGTTAAAATTCTGTCCTGGGCTATCCTGTCCAGCAAGATTTAGAGTTTTAGTTCAGAATTATAAAATGTTCCTTTAGACTTTGGCGAAAGGTATGAATCAGTTTGTCTTTATGCCATTCTCACATGATAGTTTATAAGAATACTGTTTTGCCTTGTGGTTCCTACAGGTTTCAAATAATCATACTCTTAGACTCAAAATGCTGGAATTTTCTGTGAACGTATTTCACAGATCTCACCATATTTTGTGATGGAGAGATGGATGCTTGTTAACTGACTATCATCACCTTCATTGGCTGTCTTTCATTTCAAGGGTAATGTCAATTCTTGGTCACGAGTTTCTGCCAGAGCCCTTCCTGTGACTGAAAAGGATGATTCTCAAACCACAATTCCTTGGGCATGAGATGTCCTGTGATATAGTGGGATCCAGAGTACAGGATTTGCTTCCTTTTCTTTCATTCTCTGCTGCCACTCTGTCTCATCACAAAGTTGCTGTGACTAAAACGAATGATACAATTTAATAAACAAATAGTCATCACTTTAAACGATTCATAGCAAGCACCTCCAGGTCATTAATGGCAAACTGCCCAACTTCAAGGAAAGCCACAAACAGGTGCAGAAAATAGTCAAGAAAGCTAATGGAATGCTGGCCTTTATATCTAGAAGACTAGAGTATGAGGATGCAGAAATTACACTGCAGTTACAGAAAACCCTGGTTGGACCCCACTTGAAGCACAGTGAGCAGATCTGGACACCACACCTTAGGAAAGATATATTAGCTTTGGAGGCAGTATAACTTAGGCTTACAAGAATAGTACCTGGACTTCAGAGGTTAAGTTAAGAAGAGTGATGATACAAATTAGGCCTGTTTTCTCTAGAATTTAGAAGGTTAAAGGATGATCTGATTGAAGTCTTCAAGATATTAACAAGAAAAGACAGAGTATATAAAGATAAACTATTTCCACTGATTGGGGATTCTCGAACTAGGGGCATAGTCTAAAAATTAGGGCCAGACCATTCAGAAGAGATGTTAGGAAGCACTTCTACAGACAAAGGGTGGTAAAGGTTTGGAACTCCCTTCCATAAATGACAGTTAATGCAACATCAGCTGATAATTTTAAATTTAAGATAGATAAATTTTTGCTAAGCAAAAGGTAGTCAGGGGTATGGGCCAAAGGCAGGTACATGGAATTAGATTAGAGGTTAAGAAAAAGCTGCAGATGCTGGAATCCAAGGTAGACAAACAGGAGGCTGGAAGAACACAGCAAGCCAGGCAGCATCTGGAGGAAAGAAGAAGTCAATGTTTTGAGTATTACCCTTCTTTAGGACTGGAGTTAGGTCACAGATCAGCCATGATCTCATTGATTGGAAAAAGAAGCTCGAAGGACTGAATGGCCTACTCCTGTTCCTGTGTTCCCAACTGTTTTCATGGTCCTCCCCTGAATCACTGTGATTAAAGAGTTGAGAAATAGGATCTGATGAAGGAAAACTCTCTTCGGCCAACTGGACAGTTTGTCATTGCAGGAATTTTTGCCAGAATGCTTAAGAATCTGGTTTCAAAAAGGACACTGGTGTTTGTTTGAAGGTTTTCAAATTGAATCCAGAAGATGCAGTAGAGGAACTGTTGGCGGAATTTATCTAGTGCTCTTAAATGTCACCGGTCCACAGTACAGGTCTACAAAACAGGAGTATGTTGATGCCAACTGCTCTGTACTCCAGAAAATTTGCACAAATTACGTAGAAGACTGAGTTACGTAATTGTTGCGGTGTTGGATCTTTTTATTAATGCTGACCCTTTGAGAGACGTGGCTGCCAGTGTAGGGAAGTGTTCAATATATTCCAAAGTCTCTCTTTCAACATATATGAGAAGTGGAACATTTGGCTGATCAGGCATAGGTTATTATATGAGTTTTGTTTTGGCAACATGCACGAACAGTAATCTCTTCTATGCAGAGTTGACGAGATCAAGATTCTTGTAAATCTGGTATAGAGTAGGTAACAACATTGCAATCATCCACAATGATAGATCTTATTTATTTATGGCAGTCAGTTTAGTTTTAGCGGGAGTTTGATGGATTTAATGTGTTTCCCATCTAGACAGTAGTTAATGCATTAGTGGGAAGTTGATCTTTGATTAGGTGAATAGACACAATCAAACAAGGCTCAACTGTATCTTTCTTTTGGCTAAGTGTCAATTTTATCATGTTTCTTGGAGTGTTTCTCACCCCTCATCTCCGTCTTAACGTGTGCTGTTGCCAGAACAACTTGCCATTGCCCAGATATCCTAGACCTAACCAGCATCCCCGGCGTTGGTATCATCTTTAAAAGGCCATTGTGTACCTCCACAAACAATATTAGACTGGAGCTGTCCTGCACAATTCCTGACATTTGCTGCAGGCGTAGCAGAGAAGAGAACATTGGCATCCCGCTTTGCGGTCACGGAGATGGAGGCTCTGCTGGATGAAGTGGTGCAGATGCAGGATATCCCCTTCCCTGAAACTGACAGAGGTGGTCATGGCACCCCGGTATAAGGTTGTCCCCAGGTCAATGCAGTCTCTGCCATATGGAGAGCCACATAGCAACATAGGAAGAAAGTCAATGACCTTCTGAACCCTGCCAGCATAAGTCGCTGTTATTCTCTAATACCTCACACTCACTCTTTCTCTGCTACTATGCCCATATCCCAGCACAAAGCTCATTCTCTGCCACTCTCTGTTCTCAGACTATTGCCGTAACACCTTCCATCGCTTGTTGTCTCCCTCTCCAACCAAACAGGAATAACCCTGAATGCCCTCTGCACTGCCCAATCCTCACTCGGGACACGTCTTCATCTGCTAACAATGATGCAACCCACATTTGTCTCCTCAAATACCTGCTTCTCTCTTATTCTGGGAGGAAAACAGCCCACAACAGGCCAAGACATATGGTGTGCTGCCCAACTCATAGCTTTTCACCCCGAAGAGGAGCAAATCCTGACTGAGTGACCCGAGTGGCTGACTGACCTTGTGTATGCACTAAATGGCAAAGCTTTACAAAAGTAATGTGGGCCTGGTATCTCTGGCCGAAGGGCAGGTATAAAATGGCAAGATAAGGCAAGACAGGGATGCTGTGAGCGTCCAAACAGCTCAGAGTCAGTGAGCACTATGAGAGCAAGCAAACAGCCCAGAGATGTAGCCTCGTCCAGCCCAAGAAGTGGGTACTTGACCCTGAGTGCAAAGAGTACTTGCTGCAGTATTCTAGTGATAGTTGCCATTGCAACCAAGTATCCTGTAAGTGGAGATGTGCCATAAAGGATCTTAAAGACTGGCACATGTCAGATGCCAATGTCTGCCCCATGGAGCATACCCTGAGATGTCGGTGTCTGGTGTCCAACATGGCGTTCATTTTCAATAAGCAGCCACCTGTAATTGCCTACTACCTGGTCTAACTTCCATGTCAAGAATTCTTGGTGTCTAATTTGTTCATTGTGGGTGGTAGGATAGAAATCTGCATATTAATGAGGTAAGATGTATATTTAATGGGGTCATTAACATTCAATAATCCCTCTTAACAGTCAACTCACTGCTTCCTAAGGAGAATCTCACCTTGATACCTGGAACTTAGTTAAAAAATTCAATGAGCTGCTCCTGACATCACATTAGACCCCACCAGACCTCACCAGAGGGCATTCAGGGTTATTCCTGTTTGGTTGGAGAGGGAGACAGTGAGTGAGGGAAGGTGTTACGGCAATAGTCAGAGTGGCAGCGAATGAGCTTTGTGCTAGGACATGGGTATAATAGCAGAGATAGAGTGAGTGTGAGGCATCAGAGAAAAACCGTGACTATGCTGGCAGAGTTCAAAAGCTCATTAACATTCTTCCTATGTTGCTGTGTGGTTCTCCATATGGCATTTCTCCCTGTAGCCCTCTTTATTCAGGGCTCAATAAAGTTCTGCCTGCAGTTTCTAAATACTTGACTGTAGTGCACTAGTGAGTGATATGGAATTCTAGATGTACGTATACATAACACGTGCAAGCAAGGGACCAGCAGGGTCTGCAAGTTCCCCTCTGAGATACACCATCCTGACATGAAACCACATCACCACTCCTTCATTGCCACAGGATCAAAATCCTAGGGTCAAAATCCTAGAACTCCCTTCTGATATAACCATGAGTGTACCTACACCAGAAAGATTACAGTAATTCATGAAGGCAGCTCACCGTCACCTTCTCAAAAATAATTAACAATGGGCAATAAATGCTAAGTTTGCCAGTGACACCCACATCCTCTGAAATCAATAAAAGAAGTTCCTAACTCTTTAGAAATAATAACAATATAACATGCTCCTTTCTTTTGAAAAATAACTATTCCAATCATTAATATTTTATGTTGAGCCAGATTTTTGCTGGGTTGGATTAACTTGAGAGCCCTTTAAAAATGACAGTCAGGATCCAGTTCCAGGATTCCCAATCCCATTCTCATTCTTTCCAATTTTCAGGAGTGCTTTCACAATTGCAAATAGAAAGGACTGCAGATGCTGGAAGCCAGAGTCAATAAATGTGGAGCTGGAAAAGTGCAGCAGATCAGACAGCATTTGAGGAGCAGGAAAGTCAACATTTCAGGTCGGAACCCTTCTTCAGAGTCCATAGGCAAATGCTACTCCTCCACTGTTTTCATGTTCTTGGACCAGATTTTTAATGAGATGTGATTACTTGCTTCTCGTAGGCATTATGAACCACAGTCAGTATGAGGAAACCTTTTGAAAGGTAAGTTCAAAAGGCGCTCTTTATTGGTCTGCCGCTGCACCCCCCCCCCCCCCACCAAAGTGTGCACCGTTGAACACTTCCATGTTTCCTCATATTCCGAAATTACGTCCCTCTTTCCATCCGTGGGGCCCAGAATTACCCATGCAAACTTCCATTCCCATTCACCCATGTTGAAGCAGTCATCCCAAAGTGACAGTTACATGTGTTTTTAAAAACAGATTTAAAAATTAATTCATTTCTGCTCATTATGTTAAAACCACAATTTTAAAAAAATACACAACTCACTCCTCAATAACAGTCTGAATTATCAAAATCCTTTAAACTGTCAGTACCTGAAATGCCAACATAACTGAAACAAGTTCAAACAGAAACTCAGCAGGTCTGGCATCACCCATGGAGAGAGAAACAGAGGTAGCATTTTAACTTAAACTTGAGTCAACACATGTTATGATCATTGTTGAGCAGGGGTTTAAGTTTTTCGGCTTTCTGCCCTCAGCTAAACCTCATTATGTGAGGAAGTGGTGGTGTCACAGTGGCAGTAATCCAGGCTATTGTTCTGGAGATATGGGTTCAAATCACACCACAACAGATGGTGAAGCTTGGACAGTTTAGGGGTTCATGTGGTGCAGAGGTAGAGTCCCTACCTCTGGAATGAGAGGCTTGGGTTCAAGTCACACTTGCTCCAGAGGTGTATAATTCCTAAACAGGTTGATTAGGAAAAATAGGTTAATTTTAAAAAAAACTCCCCACCCCTCCTCTATTTATATCCCAGCTCCCTTCCCTCTCCCCATTTCTGAAGAAAGGTCCTGACCCAAAACGTCAACTTTCCTGCTTCTCTGTTGCTGCCTAGTCTGCGGTGTTCCTCCAGCTCCACACTGTGTTATCTCTGACTCCAGCATTGCAGTTCTTGCTATCTCTCATTATGTAGACTCTTATGGTGCAGTGGTAAGATCTATAATCTGAACCAGGAGACTGGGTTCAAGTTCCACCTGTTCCAGACATGTGTCATAATGTTTCAGAGATAGTGGGAACTGCAGATTCTGGAGAATCTGAGATAACAAGGTGTAGAGCTGGATGAACACAGCAGGCCAAGCAGCATCAGAGGAGCAGGGAGGCCGACGTTTTGGGCCTAGACCCTTCTTCAGAAACATCAGCCTTCCTGCTCCTCTGATGCTGTTTGGCCTGCTGTGTTCATCCAGCTCTACACCTTGTTATCTCATGAGTTATAATGAATCTGAATAGGTTGATTTCAAAACCAAAAATGTCATTATGTAGATATTTTCTAATCAACTTGTTCAGAAATGTTGTTACACACCCCTGGAGAAGGTGGGACCCGAGCCTGGGCCTCCTGATCTGCAGGTAGCGAGACTACCACTATACCACAAGAATTCTTAAGCCTCATTCCTCCTTATGTATTCTTGGCTATACTCCTCATTGTATGGCTAATACCATATGAACTCTCCTGCAGGCTAGCAAGTTACTTAGCTGTAAAAACATTACCGACCAGGATGTGCAATAAGTGCAACTTTGCCATCATCACTATATAAACAGTTTAATGGTATTATACATTACATTGTAATATATCTGAGCTGATGAATATATTAAATTGTATTTTGACAAGGGTCTCAATTTTAATTTTATAAAACTTCTTGCCAAATTTATTGTAAAATTGTATGTGCTGCTTTCTAATCGCTTCATTCTGTTAAAAAAAAACCTTTCAGTGGATTAAGTAATGTTTAAATCTGCAGTTTTACTACTTGTTTTGGGAAGGGAATGCTTTTGGAGTAGTGACTACCATCTAGTGGTGGGAGGACATTCAAATCAAGTGCTACTTGCTGTGGTTTTCATTTATCCTGTAGTCTTTGCATCAGATCCGATGGGAGTAACATTTAAAGACGGGGGGAGGAGGAGAACTTTAGCAAGATAAATGAGGAAATAAACTTGTTACTGATCTTTCCCTTCAAAGGTTATATTGCAGTTCATATTCCCAGTAAAGCAGTAAAAGCCTTCACTCCACATTTAATGTAAGCACACATAAAGTAACATGCCAGTAACAAAAACAATGTGTTCTAATACAACTTAGCCTTTGAATGCCAGAAGAACATATTTTATCTGAATGATGGATAGCCCAAAACTGACATACCGGAATTAAAGGATGGCCTGATTACTTAACAAAAACAGGAAACATTGACTGAACAGCCTTAACATACTTCTTTTAAAATGGAGAGCAATTCTACAACTAAATATTATTAATGATAAGTATTCATACAGAGACAACTTCATGCATTTTGTTTTGTCTTTTAAAAAGCAACTTCCAAAAAATTCTTATTTGCCCAGCTCCTACTGTGTCATGCATAATGTCCATTTCATTCAGCTATTGCAAAAGAAGGAAGACAAAAAAAGGGATTAAAAGTGAAAGAGTGAAAAAACAGGGAAGAATAAGAGAATGAAACAGAAAGTAGTGACTGTGAAAGATCATGTGCAAGACTGATTGCCAGAGAACAGAAGGGGAATAAGGAAAAGGTCTAACCTACATTTGTATCTGTCTGAGCTCTGAAAATCCCACAGCACCTTAACATGCTAAGCTGCAAAATATTTTGCCTTTTACAAATTTAAACAGGCTCCAGGCACATGGGATCCCAGAGAGCACTGGCCTGCAGCACACTTAACTAATAGCGCAAAATCCAATGACCCAGCATCATTCATAGGGCTGCAACATGCCTTTAAAGAGAAAGTTGAAGTGGCGACAAAAATGCTAATAATGCATGATGATACAGGGAAGAAAAATATGATAGAGGAGACACATATAGGCATCAATGCTCCCTTTAATGAATAATTAGAGGTCCTGTTTCAGGAGATGTGCTAAAGAAAGCAAGGATTAAAATCAACATTAACACAGAAATAAATCTGTTTGATAGAAGTGCTAACAGATCTTGCTGATCTCTCCTTAAGTGCTCATGGACCTTGCTGAAATAATAGAAGTTGATAAACATGATAACCATCAACAGCTGCATTTTCTTAAAGGGGCCTCATCAAGATACAGCCCAAAATTCTGCATATTAGTCTGACAGCTTCAAAGCTACGCTGAACCAATAGTTTGCAATCAAATCCATGTGAGTGGATTGGAAAAGATATTTACCTAGAAAGAGGTCAAACAGCTTTGAGATTGTAGTTTAAAATCTACCTGAATTAACTGCAATCTCAGTTAGCTGGTTGCTGAAGAAGTGACACAGGAGCAACAGGGTACATTGCTGAAGAAAATTTCTCCTTCCAGGATCGATTATCCTTTGCAAAATTTCTTCTGCCTTCCTCCCTGTAATTGGCCTTCCCTTTTGTTCTTTCTTCTCCTCCCCTACATTCTGTGCCTTACAATCTGTTACATCTCGAAGCACTGTCAGATCTAACAAAGGGTCAGTGACCTGAACTGTTAATTCTGTTTCTCTCTGCACATATGATGCCAGAGCTGCTGTGTATTTCTACATTTTCTGTTTTTTTGACCTCCAGGATGAGCTTACGACCACATATTCATACCGTCATTAAGATTGCCTATTTCCAGCTCTGTATCATCACCCAATTTCAGCCCTGTCCATTTCGTTTGCTGCTGAACACACATTCACGCCTTCATTGCCTCTAGAATTGACTATTTAACTCACTCCTGATTTGCTGCCCACTTTCCAATCCTGAACAAACTTGAGGTAATCAGACAATCTGTTGCTTATGTCTTAAGTTACCAAATCCATTCACCTATGATCCCTGTGATTACTGACCTGTGGTGGTGCTTGGTCAAGAAACACCTTGATACTAAAATTCTCATTCTTGTTTTCAAATCCCTCAATGGCTTTGTCCAAACTCAATATTCTCCAAGGTATTAGGGCACATCCAATTTGTGGCCTCTTGAACAACCCTGATTTTAATTGTAATCAATTGGCAGCTGTATCTTCAATTGCATAGGGCCTAAACTTTTGTGTATCCTCCCTGCATCTCTGTTCTTCACTCACCTCCTTTAAGACACTCCTTAAACTTACTTTAAATGGCACCTTTTATTGTATTATATAAATTCATGGTAGTATTTTACTAAGGTTTTCCAATGGCCACTGTATTTTATTCATACATATGGATTTGGCTGAACCTTGACGTAATTCTTACTAATTTCCTCACATTTAGCCATGAAAGTTAAAAAAAATCTCTGAAAGGCCCTTCACATTTTATACACCCATCCTGAAGGACAATGACAATTGCTCGATTGTCCACTGCTAAAATTAGCAGGAAAGATTGAAAGGGTTATTGTCAGAGTTTAACTTGGCATTCCTTGAGTTGATGGAATATGATCAATTTTTAAGCATAGATTGCCTGGTGGAGCTAACAAGGGGCCAGGAGAAAGCTAGGCTGGGCTTTCTGCTTTACTGTATCCAGAATGTGAACAGAGGCCTCTTTGGGAGCCATCTAACAAAACACTTAAAGTGACTGCGTAGGCAGAGTGGAAAAGGACAGTTCTGGCTTTAGATGACACATCCATCCAAACCTGAAATATCTGTTCAGTGCTGCAAGATGTTTAATGTCTTGAAAAGGTCACACAAAATAACAAGAGTCAGCCACACTGCACTGCAATTATGTCTGCCAGCTATAGCCACCTTCCTCTCACTGTGTTGAAGTGCTTTGAAGATTATCATGAATGCCTTACACCCTAATTTCTCTTGGAACTGTCCTGTCACTCTATCACTCACATCCATACTCTAAGCCTCATATGGAATGTAGTTGCTTCTTTTGAGCACTTGTTATCAGCTTTGTTATGGACTTCCTGCTTACATCTGAATTTTGTTCATTCCTGTAGTAACCAGGAGTGCATCTAGGTGATGGAATTAATGTCAGAAGAGAAGGAAGCCCATAATAGCAGAAGTAGGTTGACAAATGATGTCACTCTCTCAACCTCTTGGCTTCCCAGCTCTTATAGAAAGGAAAATTTGGAGACAACAGTGTTTCAGAAGTAGCCGTACCCCCCATCAAGCTCTTCCTGTACAGTTACAACTTTGACATCTAACCGACAACGTGAAAAATTGGCCAGATATGTCCTGTACACAAAAATCAGGACAAATCTAACACAGTGATTACTTCCCCATCAATCTACCCTCAATCATCAGTAAAGTGATGGAAGGTGTCATCCACAGTGCTGTCAAGCAGCACCTGCTCAGCAGTAACCTGCTCAGTGATGCCCAGTTTGGGTTCCACCTGGGCTACTCAGCTTCTGACCTCATTACAGCCTTAGTCCAAACATAGACAAAACAGCTGAATTCCAGAGGTGAGATGAGAGTGACAGCCCTTGACATCAAGGCCACAATTGACTGAGTGCGGCATCAAAGAGTTCTAGCAAAACTGGAGCCAATAAAAATCAGGGTAAAAGCTCTCCATTGGTTGGAGTCTTACCTGGCAGAGAGAGAGATGGTTGTGGTTGTTGGAAGTCAATCATTTCAGTCACCTCAGCTTCCAGAATATCTCTGCAGGAGCTCTTCAGGGTAGTGTCCTAGGTCCTACTGTCTTCAGCTGCTTCATCAGTGACCTTATCTCCATCGTAAGGTCACAAGTAAGGGTGTTTGCAATGATTACATAATGTTCAGTGCCATATGCAACTCCTCAGAATACTGAAGTAGTCCATGTTCAAATGCAAGAAGCTCTGGACAATATCCAGGCCTGGGCTGAAAAGTGGCAAGTAACATTCAAGCCAAACAAATGCCGGGAAATGACCATCTCCAATAAGAATCAATATGACCATCACCCCTTGACATTCAATGGTGTAACTATCACTTAATCCCTTACTATCAACATCCTGGGGGATTACCATTGACCAAAATTTGAGCTGAATCGTAGAATCCCTTCAGTGTGGAAACAGACCCTTTGGCCCAACAAGTCCACACCAACCCTCAGAGCATCCCCACCCAGACCCATCCCCCTATAACCCACCTAATCTACACATCCCTGAACACTACGGGCAATTTAGTATGACCAATCCACCTAACCTGCACATTTTTGGACTGTGGGAGGAAACCGGAGCATGTGGAGGAAACCCATGCAGACATGGGGAGAATGTGCAAACTCCACACAGACATTGCCTGAGGCTGGAATTGAACCCAGGTCCCTGACACAGTGAGGCAGCAGTGCTAACCACTGAACCACCTTACTATGTAAATACAGTGGCAGCAAGAGCAGGTCAGAGGTTAGGAATACTGCTGAGACTAACTCACCCCCAACTCCTAAAAGCCTATCTTCTACCTGCAAGGCACAAATCAAGAATGTGATAGCGTATTTCTCTCTTCTTTAGATAAGTACAGCTCCAACAATATTCAAGAAGCTTGACACCATCCAAGACGAAGCAGCCCACTTGATGTATCCACAAGCATCCATTCCCTCTGCCACTGACGCTTTGTACTATCTACAAAATGTACCACAGAAATTCACTAAAGATCCTTCGGCATCAGTCTCCAAACTCATGACCACTACCATCTTGAAGGACAAGGGCAGCAGATATATGGGGACAATGTCACCTTCAATTTCCCTTCCAAGCCATACATCACCTTGACTTGGAAATATAAGGCCATTCCCTCCATGCTGTTGGGTCAAAACCCTCCTATGGGTCTACCTATAGCAGCTGGACACAATTCATCATCACTTTCTCAAGAGCAACTAGGGGCGGACAATAAAATGCTAGCCTAACCAGCAATGCCTGCATCCACAAGTGCAAAAAAATTTCTGAATGTCCATTTGGTAGAATGAATGTGCAGTGTGTTTGCCATGCAAGCAGCTGGCACATGCTGCAGATGCCAACTTGGTGTGCCATTCATCAAGATGATACCCCCCTCAAGACATTCCACTGTCAAGCAATGATGAGCAGTTGTGTGTTGTGGAGTCAAGTTAGAATCTTTTACATAGTAGTACATTTCCTAAATTACAGGAATCGAGAGCAGTCTTCAGATGAGGTTGATAGAAAAGATTTGTAGAAGTAATATTTTAAATAGGTTACTTGATCTCATGTGGCATTGAAGTGAAGGCAAAACAGTGTTAAATTTTGAGGATAATTGAACTAGTTCTGCAGTTGTAACTGAGGGCTGGATTTTAGAAGCCCTGTGGGGACAGCCTGGTTGGAGACTTGTATTACTGGGAGAGAAAGCGGGTGGAAATGCCTATTATCTTTCTACTGTCATGCCATCTTTCCAAAGGCAGGGAGAGTAGCAAACAGCTGTCCTAACCAGATGCCAAATGAGACACTTAAGTGGGCAGTTAAAGGCCTCTTCCCATCACCTATGCCATTTTACCAGCAGTACGGAAGTTTGGTTAACCCTGGCAGCCTCACAGCAAACTTATTGGCATTCTCCTATTCGGGCATTTTTTAGCGAATGGTGGGCTCTCCACTGGAATTGGCTGCCCCCACAAGAAAAGTACCACCTGCACTCACCAACCACCCACCCAATCCTTGCTGGGACCTGCTTCACTGCCCCAGCGCTCCCAAGATCCGATGTACTAATTTGGGACAGGTTTCTCCTTCTATGGCATCCTATTTTAAGCCCCAGCAGTGGCCAGCACTTCCAGTGGGGGTTGGGGTATGGAGGTAGGGTGGGGCTGAAGCTGCTGAGTTGCTGACTTCCTGTAAAATCTGGCCCAAAATCCACAGAGCATGTGGAATACAGTTCAACGCCATGTGTCTACTTGAAGTCATACATTCTATGCTTATTTTTGTACTCACATTCCAAATTCCTATGACCATATTTAGCATGGAAATTGCCTATGTAAACTCATCCAGCTGTAATTATATCCTGTCAATGGTAGCCTGCAGCAGCACATATTGCAACTATCACCTTTTGTGATTATACAAACTTGTCCCCTTGATGTGCAAAACCTCTCAGTTCTAAAAGCTAGGTCAAGCTGTGGCAGTGAAGAAGTTGTTTCTTCCGGTTGACTAAAAAGTGATAGTTTTATATCAGTTTTATACCTCTGCATCCCCACCTTAATGAATTTTCAGCACAACATGACGTCAAACTCTTCTTCTGTCATCTCCGCCTTGTGCCCATTTCTTTGGGCAAAAGTCCTCTCCCTGTCCCACAGACACCTTCACCCATCTCCAACAATCTCTCTTCACCTGAACCCCTCCCTCTGGCCTTCTACCTGCACTCAACCTGTTCATGGAGAACTGTTGATGTGACATTGGTTGCCTCAATTTGTCGGTCCCCCTCATCCATGTCAACCTATCTCCCCGCACCCCAAACTGGCTGCACTCTGTGCGCTCAGATCTAACCCTGACTTTGTTATTAAGCCTGCCAATATGCGCCAGCTCTCAGATATCTCCTAGTTTCTCTCCCTGGGCCATGATCCCACCATGAAACATCAGGCCATTGTATCAACTATAATCACTAACCTCATTTCATCTGGATTTCTCCGCCACTGCCTCCAAGTTGATAGTATCCCAACCCCACAAAGCTCACTTCTACCTCCTTCTGAAAATCCACAAACATTGTTTCAGTTTGCTCCTGCCCCATTGAACTCATCTCTTCCTACCTTGACTCAGTCTTCTCTCCCCGGTCCAATCCCGGCCCACTAATATCCGTGATTCCTCTGACGCTTTATGCCAGTTTCAAAATTTCCAGTTTTCAGGCTCCAGCTGCCTCCTATTGTCCATGGGCATGCAATCTCTTTACACATTCACTCCCCACCAGAATGGTCTCAGGACCCTCCATTTCTTTCTGGAACAAAGGCCTAAACCATCCCCACCCACCACCACCCTCCTTCGCCTGGCTGAGGTCATCCTCACCCTCAACAACTTTTCTTTTAACTCCTCTCATTTTCTTCAGGTCAGAGATGTGGCCAAGGGTACCCACATGGGCCCCAGTTATGCCTGTCTCTTCATGGAGTACATGAAACATTCCTTTTTCCAGTCCTATCCTGGCCCCCATCCACAACCCCTTCCCGAATATATTGATGATATTATCAGTGCTGTTTCCCTCTCTCACCTGGAATTGAAAAGGTTTATCAATTTCACCCTGTTCTCACCTTTACCTGGTCCATCTCTGATTCTTCCTTTCCTCGACATCTCTGTTTTTATGTCTGTGGATAGAGTGGCCAATAATATCCAATATAAACCACCTACTCCCACAGTTACCTGGATCATACATCCTCGCACCCTGCTTCCTGTAAAGACCCTATTCTATTCTCCCAGTTCCTCCGTCTCTGACGTATGCATTCCAATGACACCAACTTCAACAAGAGAGCCTCCGAAATGTCCATCTTCTTCCTCACCAAAGATTCTCCAGCACTGTTGTTGATAGGGTCCTCAACCGGGCGGACTCATGTCCCGCATTTCTGCCCTTACTCCCTCTCTTCCTTCCAGCAACAGCAATAGGGTTCTCTTTTGTCCTCACCTACCATCCTACCCGAATCCACATCCAGAAAATCATTAGCTGCCATTTCCTCCACCTCCAGCAAGATGCCACCACCAGACGCATATACCCCTCCCATCCCTTGTCCATCTTCCAGAGAGGCTATTACCTCCAGGACGTCTTGGTCCACTTTTCCTTCACTCCCAACACCTTCCCAAAGCCCTAGGGCACCTTCCCCCATAACCACTGAAGGTGTAACACCTGCCAATTTACCTCCTCCCTCCTCAGCATCCAAGGGCCTAAACATATCTTCCAGGTGAAGCAACATTTTATCTGCACTTCTCACAATCTAGTCCACTGCATTCGCTGCTCACAATACGGTTTCCTCTACACTGGGGAAACGAAGTGTAGACTGGGTGACCGCTTCACAGAACATCTACGTTCTGTGCAAAATAGACCCTGAGCTTCCAGTCCTGGAAGCATTGACTTTCCTGCTCCTCTGATGCTGCCTGACCTGCTGTGTCCTCCAGCTCCACACTGTATTGACTCTGACTGCAGCATCTGCAGTTCTTGCTTTTGCTGAGCTTCTAGTTGCCTGCCACTTTAACACACCACCCTGTTCCCTGGCCAACATCTCTATCTTAGGCTTGCTGCAGTGTTCCAGAGAAGCTCAGCGCAAGCTGGAAGAACACATTTCATCTTCCGCTTGGGGATCCTTCAGCCCTCCAGACTCAATATCAAGTTCAGTAACTATAGGGCCTAAACTCTCCCATGTCCTAGCCCCCTACCCCACGCACCAGGCCTTGTTATCACATAGCCTGCCACCACACACTACCTATTGTTAGCCACTAACAGTCTCCATTAACAGCTATTCACTGTCCTAGCCAGATCGTTATCCACTCCATTGTCTGTCTAACTATTCTCTCTCTTTGGGCTCTATCCCCACCTATCATTTACTCCAAACCCCCTTGCCTCACCCTATCTTCTACATATAAGCCAACATTTTCCTAGCTACCATCAGTTCTGAGGAAGGGTCACAGGACCCAAACATTAACTCTGATTTCTCTCCACAGATGCTGCCAGACCTGCTGAGCTTTTTCAGCAACTTCTGTTTTTGTTTCTAATTTACAGCATCTGCATTTCTTTCAGTTTTTATCTTGTAATCACATTCTCTCCTATTATACACAACCCATAGTTAAACACCAAGCATCTCCATTAACAGCTATTCACTCTCCTAGCATGATCGCTATCCACTCCTTTGTCTGTCCAACTGTTTTTTTCCTCTCTTTGGGCTCTGTCCCCACCTATCACTTACTCCAAACCCCCTCGCCCCACCCTATCTTCTGCATTAAAAAACGTTTTCCTAGCTACCATCAGTTCTGAGGAAGGGTCACCTGTTCCAAAACATTAACTCTGATTTCGCTTCACAGCTGCTGCCAGACCTGCTGAGCTTTTCCAGCAACCTCTGTTATAGTTTTATACTGTTGGTTTAGATCATGACCTAACCATGCAGTGAGCACAACGTGTGGGCAGGTTGCAGTTCAGACTTCATGCTAAGTAATCAAAGTGCTCAGCAGATTCAGAGTTCAAAGATGAAACTTAAAACACTTACAATTTTCACCTCAATGTGACATATTCACATGATTTTTTAAAGAATAAGTCATTATTCTGGAATTTTATTTTCTTGTGATTTTTAAATCACTCTGACCTTAACTGTTCGGATGGGAGCAGTGGCAATCACAAAATAATTTTTCTCCTCGATTTACTTTAGCTGCGCTGAATGCTGTATAAAATCCCTTTAACTTTGAGTTGCTGCTTGTGTCATGGGAATTAACAGCAGCACTATTTGTACTGCCATGAGAAACCCCTCCCTTTCCCAACACTAGATTTGGTGAGAGAAACGTACGACTCTCTTCTCAAGAAACACAAACAAGTAGCACTATACTTTCTATGTATCTTCCATTTTACAACTAAAAGAATTATTTTTGAACTAAAAGATGTCTTTCAAGCATTTCACTTGTGTAATTATAAATCAGACATCCAAGGAATTTGCATGAAACATGAACAATCTCAGCCAAGTTTCTTTTTCTTAAGATCACAAGGTGCAGAGCTGGATGAACACAGCAGGCCAAGCAGCATCAGAGGAGCAGGAAGGCTGACGTTTCGGGCCTAAACCCTTCCTTCTTTTTCTTAAAGAGATAAAAGGTACTGCAGATGCTGGAGAATCCGAGATAACAAGGTGTGGGGCTGGATGAACACAGCAGGCCAAGCAGCATCATAGGAGCAGGAAAGCTTGACGTTTCCAGCCTAGACCCTTCAAGTTGTTTTCCTGAATTGTCATCTCTGCTTCCTGGGTTTTAGTAGACAGCCTCCCATTTATTGGATTTTTGGTCTACTGATACAGATGGAATGAAAATCAGGTGAGTTCCATACAGGACAGTAATCTGTTGTGTCAGGTTACACCACAGGCCTTAAGTACCTCCCCCACTAACTTTTAATGGGTACATTTTCCCAGGTACCTCACTCCAATTTTGGTTTTCATACGTGAGCAGAGCTTGAACAGGCTACAAGATTTTGGAAGGCACCTCAGTATAACTTCCTAAGATGGTGAGTTCAAAACTGAATCCAATACTCCAGATGCAGCCAGACCTTGTAGTGTGAAGATTCTACCAGGTCAAGGCAGGATAAATCTCAGGGTCTTAATAGATCTGATGAGCAATGTATCTGGAAGCATTCGGAGTTATATAAAAGAATATTCCCCACAGAGCCATGATGACAGTAGAGTACAAGTCAGAGCCAAGCTGTAAATGACTTTAATAAGACCTTGGATTGATTATCGTCTCTGGTTTGGAGCTCTGGGATACAAAGATGGCATTCAAAAATGATACAATTTAATGAAGAACTGTATGACAAAATATTGACATTAGACAAGTGAAATACAAAGGAGAGAATGAGGAAACTTTTCAAATGTGAAAGAAGATAACTGAAAGATAGCTTTATAAAGGTCCAAATAGATAATAGAAAAGTATAGACAAATGGATTCAGAAAATTGCTTCAAGACAAACCTTAACAATAGGTTAAATTCAGTAAATCAGTAGAAGCAGAAAATAAGATAATAGTGCGGACAAAGACCAACATTAGAATCAGTTAGTGTGGGTAAGAAACTAGAGTTGTTGACAGAAACAAGTAGGTGACGATATGGGGATTGGTGGTGGTCCAACAATGGATAAAAATCCCAGATAACCTAATGACATATCGAGCTTTAATTCCAAAGTGTGTTTTTTAAAAGAGGCCTTATGTAGCCAAAATAACCACAGATGTGAATTTGGTAGCTGTTGAAGAAAGACCAAGTGAGAGAAAGAGAAACCCTGAAATGTCACACCTGAAGAAGTGCCCTGGCAGCTTCAAAGGGATGAACATAAAAAGAGAGAAAAGCACTATAAAAAATTATAATGTTCTGAGAGTTTCTCAGACTTCAACATAATGGGAGAAAGGCTGGCAGTCTGGACAGAAGACATATTTTACGTCTTCCACTTTCAAGGTTACACAAGAACAGTGGTTAAAAGGCAGTTCAACTCTGGTCTGTGTCTGCTAGTGGAAGATGTTGTGCTACGGAAGAAGGTGTGCTGGTGAGCTGAGGTACCTTGTGTACCAGCCTGGATTCGAGCTCTAGTACACTTTGAAGGTCACAATTAGCGAATCAAAAATGGAAATTGCTGGAAAAGCTCAGCAGGTCTGGTAGCATCTGTGGAGAGAAATCAGAGTTAATGTTTCAGGTCGAGTGACCCTTCCACAGATTGATCTCTAGTCATTCCTGTGTTGCAGAGAAATGACACTCCTCCTTGACTATTAGCAGCCAACTAGCCAGTGAGCCAGTCAAAAGAAAACAACATTATAGAAGTATTTCAACTAATCTACCAAGCCAAGAATCTCCAAATCAACTGTTCAACTATCAGCATTCTGCTAATTACTTTTTATGAACAATGACTGCAATGACCTTCCCATTCATTCTTATCCAGCAGTAACCCTGAGTGCCCTGTGCGCCACGGACTCACTCGCTCAAAACACCTCTGCATCTGTACCATAAGAAACAGATGCACCATCTACTTTCATCTCCTCTAGTACCTGCCACTGTCTCATTTCAGGAGGAAAGCAGCCCACAATAGGGCAGAAAGAGACAAGACTGATAGTTGGATGTCTTCTCTCCCTTTATGTAAAGATCATGCTGACACTGACTGCCCGAATTTGTTCACTGACCATATCTGAGCCCCTACGCTGATATTTGAGGCTGCCCTTGATTTACTGTACCAGGACCCCGACTTGATTTGACTGAGGACTGTGACAACCATGACAAACTTCTGGGCTTTGTGTTTGCACTAAACCATAAGACATAGGAGCAGGAGAAGGCCATTCAGCCCATCGAGCCTGCTCTGCTATTCAATGAGATCGTGGCTGATCTGATAATCCTCAACTCCATTTTCCTACATTTTCCCCATAACTTTACTGATTAAAAATCTGTCCTTCTCAGCCTTGATTACAGTGAACGAAGCAGTCTCAATAATCCTCTGAGGTAAAGAATTCCTCAGATTCAGTGCCCTCTCAGAGAAGAAATTCCTCCTCATCTCTGTCTTAAATAGACATCTCCTTACTCTTAATTTACACCTTCTAGTCCTAGACTCTCCCTCAAAGGGAAACAGCATCTCCAAACCTACCATTTCAAGTTCTCTTAGAATCTTGTATGTTTCAATAACTAAAGCTCTGCACAGCTGCACAACGACCTGCCAAATTTTATACGCTATGCCCCAACCAATGAAGACAGTGTGCCATATGGACCTATATGCCAAGATCCCTCTGTGTGTTAATGCTTCTAAAGGCTACTTGACTACTGCGTTAGTTCTCCAAAAATCCATCAGCGCGCATTTGTCCAGATTAAACTCCGTCTGCCATTTCTCCGCTCAAGTCGCCAACCTATCTATATCCTGCTGTGTCCTCTAGCAATTCTCACTATCTACAGCTGCCCCAGTCTCTGTGCTGTCTGCAAACTTACCCATCAGACCACATACATTCTCCTCCAAATCAATTATATAAATTAAAAACAACAGGGTCCAAGCACTGATCCCTGCAGAAACCACTGATCATAGATCTCCAGTTAGAAAAACACTCCTCTATCACTACTCTCTAACTTCCGTGACTAAGCCAATTCTGTATTCATCTTACCAGTTCACTGAGGATCCTATGTGACTTCACTTTCTATATCAGCCTACCATGAGGGACCTTGTTAAAGGGCTTGCTAGAGTCCATGCAGACAATATCCATCACTCTGCTCTCATCAATCATCTTTGTCACTTCCTCAAAAAGCTCAATAAAATTTGTGAGACACGACCTCCACCACACAAAACCATGCTGTTTCTTGCTAATAAGACCTTATTTTTCCCTGACAATCTTGTCCAATAATTTCCGTTCCACTGATGAAAGGCTCACTGGCCTATAATTTCCCCGATTATCCTTGTTGCCCTACTTAAACAAGGAAACAACATTGGCTATTCACCAGTCCTCTAGGACCTCTCCTTTGACTAAAGAGGATACAAAGCTTTCATACAAGGCCCCAACAATTTTCTCCCTCGCCTGCCTCAGTATTCTGGGATAAATCCCATCAGATCCTGGGAACTTGTCTACCTTAATACTTTTCAAAACATACACCTCCTCTTTTTTTTATATCAACATTATTCCACTGTGGTCTGACTACTGCCTTCTTTAGTTTCAGAAAAACTTCCCTACTTTTATATTCCATTCCATTTGAAATAAAGGCCAATTTCCACTACCTTCCCTATTACCTGCTGAATTTAGATGCTGACTCTTTGCAATTCATGGATGAAGACTCACTAATCCCTCTGTTCTGTAGCTTTCCGCAGTCTTTCTCTATTTAAATAATACTCAACTCCTCTATTCTTCCTGTCAATATGCACAGCCTCACACTTTCCTGCATTATTTTCCATCTTCTGAGCCCACTTGCTTATCCTAGTAACATCTTTTTGCTGACTATGTCAGCCTCACTTCTTGCCTTCCCACTTATTCTGCAAAACTGGTTACAGTATGTTCACTTTCCTCATCCAAGTCTTTATGGCAAAACAAAACAAAAGTAATGTGAGCCTGGTATCTCTAGCTGAAGAGGTAAGATGCAAAAAGGCAAGCACCTGGCAGGCACTAAGTGAGTGGGCGTTATAAGGCCATAAGACCATAAGAAATAGGAACACGAGTAGGCTGTTTGGTCCCTTGCGCCTGCTTCACCATTCAATAGGATCATGGTTGATCTGACAATTCTCACGTTCACTTTCCTGCGTTTTCCCTTTAACCCATAAGAACATGACAACAAGCCTGATCCACTCCCCAAGATGGTACATGTCCCTGATTGCACAGTGTCCTTGTAGCAGCATTGCAATGATAGTTGCTGGTGTTGCCTGAGGTGCAACATTAAATGCAGAAATGTACTGTTATTGGACATCAGAGATGTGCTTGAGAGTTCTTAGAGGCTGGTACATGTTGGATGACAATGTCCATGGGCGTGGGCCTTGAGATGGCACTATCCAGTGTCCAATGAGGAGGTCTGTTGGAGCAAACAGTTAGCTGAAGTCACCAGGTAACTCCTCTACCTTCCATGTCAAGAATTCTAGCCATCTCACTTGATCAGCACATTTGGTAAGATTGGAACTGAATATTATTGAGGTGAGTTGTGACATCATTAAGGCATTTAGCAAGCTATAATCTGACTTCATTGGCTGTTAACTAGCGAGAGACTCACCATGTCTCTCAATAAGTGTATAAAAGATGCAGCAAGTTGCTCTGATGTCGAGATAGCCCTTGTCAGGCTTCTCATACAATTCTGCCACAAACTGTGCCTTAGCCCACATCTCTCAGGCCCTTGTAAGATTCCTCTCAGTGTGTCTGTGAAATGGGTAGGGAGAAGGATTTGATGAAACAAATTAACAAGTCAGATTCAATACTCAGCACAATTGCCATAATTTATCTCCAAAAAACAATAGGAAATCTCTACTTACTTCCAGTCTCTCATTGTCCCAGTAGCTGGTAGCAAGCATCTTGTACCGAAGTACCACCAGAAAAAGTACACAAATATGCACAACTCAATAATAATTTAAAAATAGTGGCTGATTAATGGGAATATAGGACTTAACTGATTATGAGGGAAGTGAATATGATGCAGACAAAGATCCTATAATATCTCAGAATATCATGAAGTAGTTTCACAATTAATGTTTTATTTTTGGAAAAAAATGACAATTTCTAAATACCATGCGCAGCAGCCAATATGTACACTGCAGCACCCCAGAATCCACAGCAAAATGCATCGTTGTTCTCAGTTTTGCCAACGAAAGAACATTAGCCCTTGCTCTCCTAGATTCAGTCGCTATTAGATATTTAACACACAGCAGATTATCAGTTTAATGCGAAACATTGTAGCTCTGAAGATACAGTATTTTCTAAGAGTTACACTGAAGCTATCGGTTTAGATTCAATCCTGAAAAGTAAAGGCACAACCTCAGCAATGTGAGTACATAAGGGCTACCAGATGATCCAACTAATGGAATGGTGTGGGATTTTCAATTTCTTTTCAGGGAGAATAATCACTTAAAGTTAAGTATGTCCTCAGTATGTTCAAGCAGTGCAAATTAGGTTAATTTGACAATATACAGAAGGCCATCTCAAATCTGAGGTTAAAAGCAGTCAGTGTTTCATCTTATGAGATTTTAAGGAAAAATTAATTTCTTAATGGATTCTCATCTCAATTGGGAGCCAGAGTTTTCTATTTTCTTGAACTATTGCAAAATACATCATAAAGGTGAATCACATTTTTAAGTGTGTTCAATGTTCTCATGAGATCAATATGCCCATCAACTTGCAGATGTTAACACTTGCTTCATTTACACGTAATTCACCATTAAAGGAAGCAGGTAATTGCATTTATATAGTGGTGTTCATAACCTCAGGTTGTCCCAAATGTTTCTCCTTGCATGATTGATTTTGATATTCTGTTGTCCCTTGCAAGCTATGGACTGAAAACTGCCATCTTCATGTTCAAACAAAAAAGCCTTAAAATGCAAAAATAATAAATCTGAAGGAGAAATATTTTAAACTGAGAAGTTGAAGCAGCAACATCTAGAATCCTAGCTTTAAAGCTACGATATCAACATCTTCCTCATCTATTCTTCTAACAGAAAGTGCAGAGTGGAGGTTAAGAAGAGAGGTAGACATGAACTTCTCTCATCAACCACCCGGCACCCATTTTAAAGTAAAACCAAGAAGAAGTCATGAGCAGATGATTTGCCTGCTCCTTTGTTGGTAAAATGAAGGTCAAAACAAGTACAGCAGAAGAAAAATAAGAAAATCCTACATTTCAAAAAAAACCTGCTATTTGTAAGTTTATTCTACAGTATGTCACTTCCACCTAGAAACTGCCAGTACTGAAAATTCACCTCTGGGCTAACATACTGCACACACTCAGTCTAGAGGTGGAACTGGGATGCTAACACTCTACTATATAAGGTGACACTGTGTGAACGATGCATTAATCAGGATTTTGAGCAACCATAGAAGCCTCATTACTCTCTGTCCTAACACGATATACAATAGTAGCTCGATAGAAGTTTGAGCAGCAGCTGGAGACACTGTAGCACTTCCATGATGCTGAGTCATGTGGATGCTACATTTAGAGAGGTGGTCACACCACAGCTTAAGGGAATTAAGGAAGGAAAGGAATGAACACCAGTCAGACAGTCCAAGTCAAACAGGCAGGTATTGCAGAAGTCCCCTGGGATCACACTCACAAATTGGTTTTCCACTTTGGATGTTGGTACCTCAAGGGAGCGCCAACAGAGTCATGCTTTTTGCGAAGCAAGTGGCCCCGCTGTACAGGAGGGAAGCATGAAGGAAGGACAAGCAATATTGATAGGGGATTCATTAGTTAGGGAACTGACAGACATTTCTGCAGCTATCAGGATGGTGTGTTACCTCCCTTGTGCCAGGGTCAAGCAGCTACAGGACATTCTTTGGGGTGACGGCTGACATACATAGGTTGCGGTCCATGTTGGTGCCAATGACTTCGGTAGGAAGGAGGATGTAGCCCTGCAATCAGAATTTAGGGAGCTATGTTGAAAGTTAATAAGCAGGACCACAAATATAGTAATCTCTGGATTACCCCCCATGTCATACATAAATGAGAACAAGACAGATGAATGTGTGGCTGGAAAGATGGTGCAATATGGAGGGTTTTAGTTACCTGGGATATGTTCTCGGGAAGATGGGAAATATACAAACTGGATTGGTTGCACCCAAGCAAAGCTGGGACTGAACTCCTTGCAGGCATTTTGCTATTTCCATTGGGAGAGCTTTAATCTAACTTATCAGGGGTATGTGAACCAAGGCAGGATAGTAAAGCAGAATACTAGGTCTTGCAAAAGACCTTTGAATACAGCTGGCACTAGCATGGAGAATATGAAGTTATTTTGTTAATTCAGAGTAGGGAAGAAAGAAGGGAAGTCCAAAACAGAGTTAATGTGCACGTATGCTAATACACAGAGTACAGTAAACAAGGTTGGTGAGTTGCAGATGCAGATAGCAATGTGGAATTATGATATTGTGGCAATGACAGAGACCTGATTTGAGGAAGGGCAAGACTGGATGTTAGATGTTCCTGGATATAAGTTGTTTGGGAAAGACAGAAAAGGAGCGAAAGGAGCTGGAGTTAATAATATTGGTCAAGGAGAGGAGTGCAATATCAGAAAAGGAAGATGTCTCAGAGGGTTCAAGGACAGAATCAATTTGTCTAGAGGTACAGAATAAAAAGGGTGGAATTATTTTGCTCTGTATAGCCTTTAAATGACCAACTATAGGAAAGGATTTGGAGGAACAAATTTGCAAGGAAATTACAGAAAAATATCAACATTATAGATTACTTATAATAGGAGACTCAATTAACCCAATACAGACTGGGATACTGGTAGTACAAGGTGCAGCAAAGGGCTAGTTTTTCTAGAGGTAGTAGGAACTGCAGATGCTGGAGAATCTGAGATAACAAGGTGCAGAGCTGGATGAACAGAGCAGGCCAAGCAGCATCAGAGGATCAGGAAAGCTGACGTTTCGGGCCTAATTTCTAGATTGTGTTTGGGAGGGTTTCCTACAGCAATATGTGTTCAGTTCAAAAAGGAAGAATGCGTTATTGGAACTGATCCTTGGAAATGAGGTGGGCTAAGTGGATCAAGTGTCAGCAGGGGAACATTTAGGAGATAGTGATCATTACATCACAACATTTAGGATGGTGTTAGAAAACAACATGCAACAATCCAGAGTAAGAAAAATCAATTAGTGGACAGCTGACTTCAGTGGGGCAAGAATAGAGCTGAGCAGGGATGACTGGAATAAGAAATTGGCAAGAGAAACAGTAACTGAACAATGGGCCACCTCAAACAACACATAGTTCAGGTACAATTGAAGTATATTCCCTCAAATAGAAAAGGTAGGACAAACAAATCTGTGAATGACAGAGAAGGTAGAAAATAACATTAAAAAGGAAAACAATCTCTGCCTATGACAGGTGTAAGGCAAAAAATTACAATTGAGAATCAACAGGAATTACCAAAGGTTTGGTGGAGGGGGTAGATGAGAAAGCAATTAACAGAAGCAAAGAGGCACTATGAGAAAAGAATAACAGCAACCTAATGGGAAATCTCAAAGTCTTCTATAGGCATACAAACTGTTGTTAAAGGAGGAGTAGAGTTGAACAGAGACCAAAAAGGGGAATTGCACATGGAGGCAATGGGCTGAGGTATTAAATGAATACTCTGTGCCTGTTTTTATAAAGGAGGAGGATGACGCCTCAGCCATGGTGGCGAAGGAGGAAATCTGCCACTAGAAACATTCAAAATTAATAAAGAAGAAATCTTGAGTAGATTGTTGACACTTAAAGTTGACAATATATCAGGTCCAGAAGGGGTGCACCCAAGGATATTGAAGGAAGTGAGGATAGAAATTATTGGGGCGCTGACCGTAATTTTGCAGTTTTCCCTGGACTTGGGGACATGCCAGAAGATTGGAGAATTGCAAATATTGCAGCCTTTTCAAGAAATGTGGTAAGGATAAGCCCAGCAATTACAGGCCTATCGGTTTTAATTCACAGTTTGGGCAACTTCTCGAAACAATTATTCGGGATTGAATTGGCAGTTAAGTGGAAAAAGGTGGGTTGATTAGGAAGTCAACATAGATTTCTAAAGAGGAAATATTGTTTTACTAACTTGCTGGAGTTTTTTGAAGAGATAGCAGAAACAGCCGATGAGCATGACACTGTTTATGTGGTATACATAGATTTTTTGATACAGTAGTGGCACAACAGACTTGTGAGGAAAGTCATAGGTCAGGGTATGAAAAGGACAGGACCAACGTGCACATAAAAGCGGCTGAGGGGATAGGAAAGAAAAAAGTAATGGTCATTGGATATATTTTGGTCTAGAGGGATGTTTGCAGTGGACTTCCTCAGAATCGGTATTGGGACCCTTGCTTTTCCTGATATATATTAATGATCTGCATCCTGGTGTGCAGGGGACAATTTTAAAGTTTGCCGACTAGGCTAAACTTGGAAGAATTGCAAAGTGTAAGGAGGACAATACGGAACTCCAAAAGAACATTAACAAGTTAGTGGAGAGGGCAGATAGGTGGAAGATTAGATTCAATGCAGAAAAGTGTGAAATGATTCACGCTGAGGGCAGATAGGTGGAAGATTAGATTCAATGCAGAAAAGTGTGAGATGATTCACTTTGGTCAGAAGAACCTTGAGAAACAATATAAAATAATTCTAAAGAGTATGTAGAAGTAGAGAGACCTGGGTGTATATGTGCACACATCATTGAAATGGCAGGACAGGTGGAGAGAGCAGTCAATAAAACATACAATGTTCTTGAATTTATTAGTAGTGGTGTGGAGTACAAGAGCAAGGAGGTGATGTTGAAACTGTGCAAAACATTTGTTAGATTTCAGCTGGATTGTTGTGTATAGTTGCAGGTGCCACATTATAGGAAGGATGTGAACACATTAGAGAGAGTGAGAAACTTCGATTGTGAGAACAGATTGAAGAAGTTGGTATGTTCTCCTTGGAGACCAGATGACTGAGAGAAGAGTTGATAAAAGTTTTCAAAACCATGAGTGGGCTGGACAAAGTAGAATTGGAGAAGCTGCACCCATTCATTAAATAAAAGAATCAACAGGGCATTGATTTAATATGATGTTCAAATGAAGCAAGAATGATATAAGAAAAATGCTTAACATAGCAATTAATTAAGTACTAAATGCATTGCCTGGAAATGTCGTGGAGGAAGATTCAACTGAGGCATTCGAAAGAGTGATGGATGATAATTGTGACAGAAATGGTGTGTTTGGAAACGGGGAAAAGGCAGCTAATTAGCACTAAGAAATAGAACCAGTGCAAGCATGATAGACCAAAAGGCCTCCTGCTGCACCACCACAACTCTGTGATTTTTTAACATATATATCAGCAACAACACAGCCACTCAAGACACAACAGTGAGTGACATCAAATTCTCCAGATATTGCTATGAAAAGAGAATAGAAATGGTTATTTCCACAAGTAACATAAGGAGTATTTTAAAAAGATACAAATCAAGAAATTAATTGTTAGCAATGTTAGTGCAGAAGATCCTGGCAAATTGGTGTGACATGCTGTGAAGGCAGGCTTGCAGTTATTATTTTTAAATGCATTAATGCGCAAAATCACAGACTAAAGTACTGTTGTATGAGTATAATAGGGAAGCGCAGTATCCTCTCACTTGTTTTCATATAAAGGATTGACCAGATGTAGAGCAGAGAGGAATCTCACTCAAGAGAATCATCCATTTCCTTTCCAATCCTCTTAAATTATTGCATGGAAAAATCATTAGGGAGGGTCTCTATTCTGTGTGATCCTGGCACTGTAAACTGGTCCATGCTATCCAAATGCAAAATGATGGAAATCTTCCCTAATCTTGCAACTCGTTTGTAGGTTTGGTTTATAATTTATATTGCTGCTGTGAAGCATGTTTTATTGTGTTAAAGTGATATAGAAATCTAAGTTGTTGTTGGTTAACTTAAGTGAATCTTCAGCTGAAGACAATGGTTAGCCAAAGCATAGACCAGGAATGTTTCCAGTCAGTTCCCAGTTCATTCATCTTTGCTGGGCGAAGAGTATAATGTACTGCAGTCAATCTTAGACTCCTTGATTATGGTGAAGTCAAATGGAAGTGGAAAGAGTTCATAGTCTCAAAAAGTAACAATTAGGCACAGAAATAGATCCATATTTATTTGAATAGAGACGGTCCCATTATCACTCATACTCTATGTTGTATAAGATAATAGCTCTGGAAGAGCACATATTAAAGCTGTGTTAACCTCTAACCAATCTAATGGTGTTACTCAGAGTTTGGGTGGAGAAAACACAGTCTACCATCAGGTTCTGTGAGGACATGGTGGCTTAATGGCTAGCACTGCTGCCTCACAGCACCAGGGACCTGGGTTTAAACCAGCCTGGGGTGACTGTCTATGTGGAGTTTGTGTGCTCTCCCCATGTCTGGTGGGTTTCTTCTCCACCAAGATGCTCCAATTTCTTCCCACAGCCCAAAGATGTACAGGTTAAGTGGATTGGCCATGCTAAATTGCTCATAGTGTCCAGGGAGAGACATGCAAGGATAGGGTGGGAGTGGCTCTGGGTGTGATGCTCTTTGGAGAGTTGATATGGACTCAATGTACCAAATGGCCTTCTTCCACACTGTAGGGATTCTATGACAGACAATTCATTACCAGCTCCTGATAGTCTTTGTCATTATGCCTAATCAGTGTAACTTGGCCCCATCATTCAAAAAGCTACATCTTTTAGTTAAGACAAGTGCCTCTTCTTGCTAAGATTCAGTAATAATTTATATTCTACCACCAATAATTAAATAGGCTCATGGACTCAGCAACGTAAAGAAGGCTCAGAAGATCTTGTGCATATTGATACTGTCCTTGCCTGATGCCCAGATTCGGGTCCACCTGCCCCAGAAGCACCTTTTTTTAAATATTTGTTCATGGAATGTAAGTGTCACTAGTTAGGCCAGCATTTCTTGCCCATCCTTCCATCCTTAACAGTCCATAGAACAGTTAAGAGTCAACCACATTGCTGTAACTCTGAAGTCATGTGCTGGCCAGCCAAAGATGACAGATTTTATTCCCAGAAGGACATTAGTGAATCAGATGGGTTTTTATGACAATGGTTACATGGTTGCCATTACATCACCTCTCTATTTCAGATTTTATTGAATTCAAATTTCACCATCTGCCTTGATGGGATTTGAACGTATGCCTCCAAAACATTTGTCTAGGGTTCTAGAATACTAGTCCAATGATATTACCACTATGCTACCAGTCCTCCATGTAATAACCTGTAAGAACAGGTTCATTTAAAATAATTGATTTTGTTGCACAACGGTAGTGTCCTTATTTCTGGGCCAGAAGTCCTGGGTTCAGGTCCCATCTACTCTGGAGGTGTGTCATAACACATCTGATTAAGATAGCTATAAAAAAGGCTCAGATGGTCTTGCAACACAATAGTTTCCATACTTCCACTTACTGTGATCACCACATAACCCAAATTGATCCCCTTATAGAGATAACAAGGTGTGGAGCTGGATGAACGCAGCAGGTCAAGCAGCATCATAGGAGCAGGAAAGCTTG
>JAHRHZ010000030.1:6198531-6245703 GCA_024137785.1 Ginglymostoma cirratum | reverse complement strand
CTTGGCCTGCTGTGTTCATCCAGCCCCATGCTTGTTATCTTAGATTGAAATATGGACTGGCACAGAATACAGAGATATGTGCCATGTGCAGGCAGGCGGGACTAGGTTAGAATGGCATCATGGTCAGCATAGATATGGTGGGCCAAAGAGCCTGTTCCTGTGCTATACTGTTCTATGTTCTTTGTTCTATGTCCAATGTTCTTCCACAGATACTCATTAAAAAGCCAGGAAAACACAAATCAGGCATACTGATTGTTAATAGGTATTGCAGATGCTGGAGAATTCCAGTTTCATCCACACACTCTGCTTGGTTACCGTGTGTAAAGGTAAAGTCGCCATAGTTCCAGAGGACCATATGACTGCTCTCTCATCAGAGAAGGAGATAATTGGTGGTGTTGTAACTCAAGGGTCGCCATGCATCAGGTGAGGGGCGAGGTCAGGAAGGCAGAATATTCACAGTGACCTAAACCAGTGTGGGAATTGAATTCAATCTTTCCTAAATAAAGAGGCCGAAACTGCACACAATACTTTGGGTGTGGTCTTACTCATGCCAGTGTTGTCATCACTCTATTAGTGTAGAGGAGTGAATCTTCAACCCCATCAAGTTAATTTGGATATTCTGATGACAGTTGTTAGATCAAACAATGAGAACAATTTACACTGGGGCTTTGATTCCAGTGCAAATACCCATCAAAGGTGATAATAGCTACAAATTGTGCCCACCATTTGTGTGATTCAGTTCATACTATGAAGTTACTGGGAATAACCACTTTACACTGGTCGAGTTTGTAGTTTTGTTAGCCCTGAGACATTCAGACAAGCCAGTCCTGGGTGTAATCTGCAGCTAATGTTCAAGTCGCTCATTTCTTTTGGTGTCAGCAACAATTGACTTCATTATTCCTGGTTTTGGGAAGAAGGGGGAGAGTGGAAGGGGGGAAAGACACAAACTTCCTGCTTGTCAGCATGATCCAAAGGACAAATGGAGCAAAGGTGCCGGAAAGAAGTCATTCAGATAATTCAGAGGTCAAACATTTGGATTCGTCTGTCAGTAGTGTAAATAATGACATTCTGTTGGCATAACAAAGCCATCACGTGAATGAGTAAAGCTTCCAAATAAGATGACAAAAGATCAGATGTATGCTTACCTACCACTAGAGAAGCTCTTCTTTCTCCTCCCCCCACTAAATTTGAAAGAAATGGAAAGAATTTGCATTCATACAGTTCTTTATCTGATCTTCATCTCAAAGTGCTTCAGAGCCAGTGAATTACTTTTGAAATGCAGTCATTATTGTTATGTAGACAGACTACAGATATAATAGATATTCAACACCAGAGACTCAGACCCATACAACATTGTGACGCTATTAGAACTCAAGACATGAACAAAGAAACAGCAATAAACCACTAAGACACCAGATGTGTATCAATGTACCATCATAAAAATGTGCCATGCTGTGAGAAAGGTGAAAAAAGCAACTTTTTATTTGGAGTTGCAATTTTGTTTCATCATCCAACGACTAGCTACAGGGAATTTCTGCCTTACAAATAATAGTCACATGGGTCAACAGAGTGACTCCAATCAACAAAAACCTCTTGATGTCTGCATGTGCTGTTATTTTTAAAGACACGGGCACTTTCAAATAGTGAATTATGTCAAAATTATATTTTTGGTTTCAATAATTCTGTCATAAGACTATTCACTCTTGAGCTCTGTGAATCTTCAGTGGAATCTTTAGATGTGCAAGAAATACTACGTTGGGTGTCCTCCTGTAACCTTAACCTGTTTTGCACATGGAGGAGAATTGACATTCATGATAAATTGTGTTTGATGGCCTGTGTTAGAGCCAGACTTTTCTTGGCTGTGTTTTAGTGGGTAAGGGTGGAAAATAGGACAGAGACCAGTTTCACCGATGCTGTTAACTAAAGAGCTGATCATCGATTTCAGGAAGTGAAGAGGAGAACACGCCTATATCTACATCAATGGAGCTGAGATGGAGATGGTTGAGAACTTGAAGTTCCTAGGAGTGACGATAACCAACAACCTGTCCTGGACGACCCACGTTGATGCGAAAGTCAAAAAGGCACAACAATGCCTCTTCTTCCTCAGGAGGCTAACAAAATTCAGCATGCCCATAAGGACCCTGACCAACTTTTATAGATGCACCATAGACAGCATTCTATTTGGATGTGTCACAGCTTGGTACAGAAACTGCTCTGTGTAGGCGTGTAAAAACTACAGGAAGTTGTGAACACAGCCCAGATTATCAAGCAAGCCGACCTCCCATCCATTAACTCCATCTACTCTTCTCATTGCCAAGGAAAGGCAACCAACATTATCAAAGACTGCTGCCACCCAAGTCACAATCTCTTCCAACCTCTTCCTTCAGGCAGAAGATATAAAAGCTTAAACACAGGTACCAACAGGTTCAAGAACAGCTTTGTCCCTGCTGAATGGGCCTCTCAAATTTCAAATCTAATATTGATCTTGCTTTTTGTACACCTTCCATGCAGCAGTAACTTTGTGCATCTCACTCTGCTCAATCACCCTATGATCTGTCTGTCTTTGTGAGTTATGATCTGCCTGTACTGCATGCAAAACAAAACCTTTCACTGTACTTAGGTGCAGGTGACAATAATAAATCAAATCAAATCACTCTTTTACGGCTATCAGAAATACCAGTATCACTTATGTTATACAATGAAAGCAGCCACCCAAATACATTTAAATGAGCATGTGTTGATAACGTAGCATTAGGGGAAAGATTTTTGTCCTTGATTCCAATGAACTTGGGTAGCATTGAAGTGGGGAAGAAAAACTTGGGTATTGAAGCTTACAACTGACTAACTATCATGACTGTGACTTTGCTTGCCCTTTCACTCCCCACCAGGGCTGTTGCTGTTCAATTTTTCTCAATCCATCATACGAAATAACAATGGCCAAGGCCTTTACTGGGATAGATCATCCAATAATCAGGTAGTCTCTAACTCTTTAAGGCCACACAGCTCCCATGCACAACCCACCCACCCCCTCACCCCCTCACCCACCCACACAATCTCTCTTGTACTGAAGCAGGGTCCAAATTCAAGCGTAAGGAGCCAACACTGGCAGCATCTCACCGCATTCCCCTCCATCTACCAGCCCCCTCCCCCACCCCACTTCTTGGCAGAAATCTAACCTGGAACTGGAAACTGAGATACTGCAAACGACCTTGACAGCCAATTTGGTGAGAATCAGTCGTGGAGATCCACTTTTCCAGAATTACAGCCTGAGGAGGTGATATTCCAAACAATACGACATATTTCCAGCCATCACTGTATCAATAACACTGGAAGTAACATGCATTTGTTTATAACTAGGCATGATTTATATAATTAAAAACAGGCCCTTGGTTAGTGTAGTAGAACAGAGAGACCTAGGGGTTCAGGTACATAATTTGTTGAATTTTATCACGTGTAGACAGAGTGGTTAAGAAGGCATTTAGCACAATTGCTTTCATTGCTCAGACCTTTGAGTATAGGTGTTGGGAAGTAATGTTGAGGTTGTATAGGACTTTGCTGAGGCCTTTTCTGGAGTACTGTGTACAATTCTGGTTGCTCTGTTATAGGAAGGATATTATCAAGCTGGAGAGGGTTCAAGATTTACCAGGATGTTGGTGGAAATGGAAGGTTTGGGTTATAGAGGGGATGCTGGATAGGATGGGATTTTTTTCACTGGAGCATAGGAGGTCGCGGGGTGAGCTTATAGAGATTTTTTAAATCATGAGGGGCATAGATAAGGTGAATGGCAGTGCCCTTTCCCTATGGTGTGGGATCACAAGACTAGAGGTCATATTTTTAAGGTGAGAGGAGAAAGATTTAAAAAGGACATGAGGGGCAACATTTTTACTCAGAGAGTGGTTTGTGTATGGAATGAACTTCCAGAGGAAGTGGTGGATGTGGGTACAGTTACAACATTTAAAAGACACTTGGATAAGTACAGGAATGAGAACGGTTTGAAGGGGTATGGGCCGGGGCAGGCAGGTGGGACTAGTTTAGTTTGGGATTATGGTCAGCATGGACGGAGGGTCTGTTTCTGTGTTGTATGACTCTATGAGTGTTCAGTATTCTTAAACAACAGGAAATGCCAAAAGGTTAGGTACAAAGGTACATTATTGTGTCAGTTATGGATGCAGCCTTCTGTTAATTTACGTTGTTTCAGGTGTTGGAGCTCTGCTACTGTGAGCAAGTGTTCAAAACCATGACAGCAATTACAACACCACTCATTATTTAAAGCAAGCTAACTCCAGAAAGTTCAATGGGGTTCAGTCAATTCAGTCACTCTGGCTAAAGGTAGTCCTTTCCTACAGCTTTTTATATGATAGTGATTCTAAAAAGGAATGTTTAGGCCGCTATTCCACAGCAATTTATATAATCATATGGCACATCTCCACCCAGTCGACCACTGCTCAAAATTTTGGAAAAGTTCTCCTGGAGGCTAGAGAAATAAACGTGAAAATATTTGGTCTGAGCTCAGGTTACATTCAGTTAAAGAAAAATACTGAGTCCTTTAGAAATCATTCCTGCTGTGGAAATTCCTTGATAATTTGCTTGGAAGTGTCCTCGCCTCCTCACTCCCTAATTTGCGTGAGTTATATACACATCTTCACACCCAGTAAATGGGATAACCAAGCATTGTTCAGTTATAAGCCCTGTTGGCCTTAAAGTATAAGCTTACAGACTTCACATGGATCTGTTCCAAAAAGTAAAATTTGAGTTTCTATTTCAACATTTGGCTAGGTTCCTACACATGTTGAAGTTTACACTTGAACAGACTCCACCTCAACAAAAGGTTGAATCCCAATAGATATCTTACTGAGAAAGTGTCTCTGGTCAATTGCTTGCAGCTGATTTAAAAGCCTGGATCAGCAAAACAGAATCTAAAACATACGTTGATCATTGTAGTTCCCTTTATTTTCTGTTACCCAATCATTGCACACAAGTATTTTATGGAATACTTTCTATTCATGAGGAGCTCCAGCTACAACATAACTGGGCCCTTTACCCAAAGCAACCAGGCACCCAGAGAAGACTGAGAGCAACAAAAAGGCAAGTATTTACAATAGCCCAATTCTGACACCTAGAAGTAGATTTCTCATAATCTTGTACAATAACAATAAGGTAAAAGTGTCCAAAATGTCAGACAAGTAATTTTTACATAAGCTCTTTCAAGTAACATTTCAGCAGCTGGTGTTCATTGCCATCTCCTTACAACTTGCTTGCTAATTATCCAATTTTCTCTGCAGTTGAACATAACTTAACGATTCAGGTGACACATTCTGAAATCAGATTTATTTAAGAAAACCCAACGCAGACTCTCACTCGACAGAAGAACAGTTGACACAGTCATGAAGAACCCAGCTTGTCCAATTAGCAGCCAACCCAATTATCCTGTTATTAGAATAAAAACAGAGTGTGGAGAAATATGGCAGATCTGGCAGCATCTGTAGAAAGAGAAACAGAGTTAATGTTTCAAGTCCAGTGTCCTTTTGTCAGAACTGACAAGATTGCTGTCCCTCTCTGGTGATCATTGCAAGTGCCAGGAATTTCAGGTGTGCCCTTGCCATACCCCTGTTCCTAGCTTCCAAAGACAAGAGGAAGGGCTGAAAATCAGCTAACTTCTGGCCCTCATGCATGGGGCCATCAGTGCCAAGGGTCTCGTCCCAAAAAAGGATGAAGTGTCAGAAGAACTTTAATAACCTCTCACAATTGGTCAAGGTCACTAAATGCGTCCTCACATGCCATATCCGAACTGCACCACTAGTCTCACACATTGCTCCATTCTTCAATCATCTGAAACATTACAGGCGGCACAGTGGCTCAGTGGTTGGCACTGCTGCATCATAGTTCCAGGGATCTGATTCAATTCCAGCCTTCAGTGACTATCTGTGTGGAGTTTGCACATTCTCCCTGTGTCTGCGTGGGTTTCCACCGGATGCTCCAGTTTCCACAGGCCAAAGATGTGCAGATTAGGTGGATTGGCCATGCTACAAAAATTACCCTGTAGTGTCCAGGGATGTGCAGGTTAGGTGGGTCACCCATGTGGGGTTACTGGGATGGAGAGGGTCTGGGCAGCGTGTTCTTCAGAGGGTTGGTGCAGACTCAATAGGCCAAATGGCTTCTTTCTGCACTATAGGGATACAATGACTATATAAATATATTACATGAATATTTCACCTTCATGCACGTAGCACAACTCCCAGCTGCACACTCACATCTCATAGCTCGCATGGACTACCATTTATTCAACTGTGCCAGACACATCACCTAAATACATTACATCCCTGATAAACTTTAGCCTCCCTTACAGGACAAGGTGACCCATAATACACAGCAGCAGCAGCTGACTGGTGGGGAAGCTAACACCCACATAGAGGAGATAGTGCCATGAATAACGTGAATGGCAATTACTAGGATGACACAATTTTCCTTCCTAATGCACCTCCCTAAATTTCACTTCTTCTTGATCCTACGGTCTCTTCTACTTTATAGACTACAGATGATGTAACCATGGACCATTTGTTTTCCGCCTTCCTTCACACAACCCTTGCGCTTTTATGTTTTCAGATACTCAAGAGGTGCTGCTTGGTAAGCTAGTGGTGCAGGAATAAGGTCCAGATGAAGGAGAAACTGAGGTGGAAGAAATACCTTAACTCACTCTCATATTTACAGTTAGTATATAAGTTACTGACACAGTTCCAGTGTTAAAGTGTAGAATAGATCTACATGTGAGGAGTTAATGGGCATGATTTTACTGTATCTAGGTGAGGGAGAAAGTGTTATGGAGGTGCCAGTTCCTGGAAAGTGAGGTTGCACGCAGGTTTCACTGCAGAGGACTCAGATGTGGATTTTAATAAGATGGCATATAGAAAAGGCTGAGATAACAAGGTGTAGAGCTAGATGAACACAGCAGGCCAAGCAGCATCAGAGGAGCAGGAAGGCTGACGTTTCGGGCCTAGACCCTTCTTTCTGCTCCTCTGATGCTGCTTGGAATGCTGTGTTCATCCAGCTCTATACCTTGTTATCTCAGATTCTCCAGCATCTGCAGTTCCTACTATCTCATATAGAAAAGGCTGATGGTCATGCACACAGAAATACTGGATGCATTGGTAAGCCTTTCAGAAAGCCTACCATCAGTGTTAAGGCATATGGAGGAGTCAAGCTCCAACTTAGCACAAAGTTTCACACAGAGATTGGAGCCCATCTATTCCATCATGGAAGTGACAGCCAACTGCATGAGAACCCAATCATCATTGAGCATTCGGTGGGCAATGTTTCAGTTTCCAAAGCTGCACAAGCTGAAGCCATCCAATGTCCAAATGGAAGCTCTGGTTGAGATCATGGAATCTCAGCATGTTTTCATGGAAGCCCATCCTTGCTGTGATAGACTGCTGCCATCAAGGTTGCAATACCAGTCTTCAAAGGGACAGTCAAGGTCTCATAGCATTCCAATAATCTGTCGTCTAAAAAGATTACCAAGATTACTGAGGCAACCCCCTCCCACCATGCCACTCCCATTAACAGGGTGAGTGGGCAGTGCCAGAAACTCCATGCAGCATGGCCTAATTTCCTCTCTGGAAATCAGTATTCATAATCCCTCCACTGACTCTTCATCCTAACCATTGCCTCTCAGTCAGCTTTTTGCTTCTCTCTCTGTCAGAGAATGTGACAATAAAGTCGCCTTTCCTGGCACACATATATCTGTTATCTCCTACCGATTATGTCAAATTGAAAGATAATTCTAGAAGAATGTAATCATGAAAATAATCAGGGCCACAGCCACCTACGCCCATACCAGCAGTCCTGTCCTCGCCTTGCTCTGAGGCTAAGAGGTGCCTTAGTTCAGCACACTGTTAGTTTAGCAGTTGTCAGTTGGACCATTGAGTCCCAGTCCGTGTCCTTCAGAATTCAGTCTAGTAGGATATTTAGTCTTGCTCCTGTGTCAATTTTGGTGTTTCCCAGTTTTCTCTGAGCAAATTATGTTGATTGTTGAAAAAGCATAAAATTGGATAGTTTGTCAAGCAACAAAAGAAATTTGAGGAAAGTATCACAAGCATTATTTAGCATTAAAATATTGAAACCTAAATCTTTTGGTCTGGTTGTCCGTCTGTGATTTAGCCCTTCAGTTGTCAAATATATGAAAATATATTGACATTGCATAATTGCTCAGTCTGATTCCTCAGAAGAAACATCTCTAGCTTTAAGTTAAGTGGCTATTTATCTAGTCTGTCTCAGGGACGTAACAGTACCTATATGTTCCAATATTACAGATTCAGACATTTCCTCAAGGCACATGTTGAAAGTTGAGTTATCTTCGGTTTGTTCTCTGTGGAGATTTGCTCCTTTGAATCTTTTAAGGTGTCCAGCTTCTAAATATTAAAATCACCCAGTTGTAGTACAATTACAGACATCGATTCATTCCATTTTTCTTCAATAATTCGAGGGATCTTGGGTAATAAATTTTCATGAGGTTCCTCCTGAATTGTCCACTGTAACTTCATGAATGATTCATAGTGATCCTGGAAAGCGGGCACACTGTTTACTTTGATTTGAGACCACAACAGGAAGACACAATACAACCAGACTCACTAATCAGGTTACCATATATCAAGGACATTTCAGAGATGACCACAAGACTAATCAGACCTCTAGGTATCAGAGTAGCCCACAAACCAGCAACCACCCTACAACAGCTACTGACAAACGTAAAGGATCCCATACCCAAAACCAACAAAACTGGGGTAATATACAGAATGCCATGCAAGGACTGTGAGAAACACTACATAGGCAAAACCAGAAGAAAATTGACAAGTGGATACATGAACACCAACTAGCCACCAAGAGACACGACCAATTCTCACTTGTCTCACTACACACAGACAACAAAGGACACAAATTCGACTGGGACAACATATCGATAATCACACAAGCCAAACAGAGACATGCCGGGGAATTCCTGGAGGTCTGGTATTCCAACTGGAACTCCATCAACAAACACATTGAATTAGATCTTGTGTGAAAACCACTGAGAAACAAAACCAGAAGTAGTACCAAGCACCCCAGCAAACAGAGGCATATAAGTAACAAGCAGGACAGAACACCGATGCTTCACCAGACGTGCACTGATGTTAGTTAGTAGGGTGACAAAACGTTTGCAACCAAACCCACCGGCTCGGTAAGCATGTCTACAACCTTTGGATTTTGTGACTTCTCTGCTGTCCTTATGGAAGCTAATCAGGAGAACCCCAACGGGCGTTCATCCCCGTAGTCCTGCCGATAAACTTGACCAAAAACTAAGATGCTCGATACCCAGAACTTTGTCAGTGTCTTCACCCATATATGTGAGAGGGTGTGCTTGCTACATTTTCACCAGCATTAACTGCCCACTTTTCATATTAAACCTAACACTCACCATATCAAGAAATTGCAAAGGACAAGAACAAGGCCATTAAGCCAGTAATATCTTTATGCCATTTATATTATGTCTGAACCAGATCTCATTCTGTTCTGGAAAAAGTGTTCCAAAATTCCACTAACCTTTATGTGAAAAATATTCACTTCTATCTGTCCTTGTTCTAATTTTAAGGTTACACCCCAGCAGAAAATATATTCTCTCTGCTCTAAGTGCTCTATTGATTAGATGTAGAGCTTCCTGGCTTTCAGGATGTACTCTTGTTGTCATCATTCATAATTATGTTAGATAGCAGCATGTAAACCAACCTGGTAAATAACATGACCCCATTTTCTCAGCACCAAAATGCATGTTTAGACCTATACACATGGTGCAAGTCATCGTTCCAATTTTTAGCTAACAAACGTATGCTTGCGGTACACGGACATTAGGAATTGGCCCCATTTCTTCAGCTCAGTGATACATGTTTGGGCTATACTCACCTGTTAATGGGATGAAGCAGGCCAGGACCACCAGAAACTACAGAAAGTTGTGAACACAGCC
This sequence comes from Ginglymostoma cirratum, assembly GCA_024137785.1. Taxonomy (NCBI): domain Eukaryota; kingdom Metazoa; phylum Chordata; class Chondrichthyes; order Orectolobiformes; family Ginglymostomatidae; genus Ginglymostoma; species Ginglymostoma cirratum. Next base: position 6,235,712 of record JAHRHZ010000030.1, on the reverse strand, counting down.
TAGACCATCACACAAGCCAAACTCCCATTCATTGACCCCATCTACTCTTCTCATTGCTGCAGAAAGACAGTCAACATCTTCAAAGACCCCTCCCACCCCGGTTATAAGTTCTTGCAACCTCTTCCTTCAGGCAGAAGATACAAAAGCTTAAACACACATACCAACAGATTTAAGAACAGCTTCTTCCCCACTGTTCATAGATTGCCGAATGGACCTCTCAAATTTCAATTCTAATGTTGATCTTGCTTTTGCAAACCTCCTGTGCTACCATAACTTTGTATGCCTCACTCTGTTCAATCATCAAGAATCTGTACGTCCTTGTATATTATGATCTGCCTGTACTGCACACAAAACAAAACTTTTCACTGTACTTAGGAATGTGTGACAGCAATAAATCAAATCGAATCAAATCAAATAATGTTGCCAAGAAGATATATAGAAGTTTAAGACATGCCACATACAGCAGATCACAAAAGGTAACCAATGAACAGAAAAAGTTCCCCCTGTGCCAACACCAGTGGTTCATACTTTACACTTAGCATATAAGTCAGCCCCTGATTCTGAAAGGATCTTACATAGCTTCAAGCAATCTACTCAGCACATTGGTGCTAAACCGCCTAGTGTCTCTATTTTAGCATCGCCGGTGAAGTTAAAATTATGGCAATCAACAATTAGAACCAAAACTGCACACGAAAGCCAAATTTTAAAACAGACATGTCTTATAAGCACCACAAACGTTTAGAGACTGCTTTTCAACCTTCCACCAAAATAACCTGTTGAACTCCTCACTTTGATACTTGTTAACTCCTATCCTTCTGGGTAAAGTTGAAATTCACAAAAGTGATACAGCAAATACTTCCATCTTCAATTACTGGACTCCTTAAGGGAAGTTCAGACAGACGAGGTACACATAAAAATACAGGCCAACCTGCCCTCAAAGTCCATCAGACCTCAGTTAGACCTTCCTCACAGTATTACCAACATGACACCCACTGTAAACTCTAAGATTCTATTCTGAGGATCTCTTTGCTCTGCCCAGCCACAACTAGTTTCCTGTTTTACAATTTCCAGAAGAGATCTATTGGTTTTATGTTAATAACCTATCCCCATTTTACATTACAGAAATGAAATACACTTTACCTTTGAGCAGTCAATAAAAATCTACAGTTACATTTAACACTATTTTAACCTTCCCATTGATGTCCTTGTCACACAATGTTCTAATTTCTGTATCAAATTGAATGCTTTCAACAGAATCCAAAGTGAACAAAGCTACTGTAACTGATGTCAGAATACTTCGAGAATATTTCTGGACCCCATTTGAAAAAGGCATCATAGGCTATGAATATAAATGATTCTTGATAGAAAAATGGGTAATGCATTTTTTATTGCATAAGTGAGTTATGTATGGCTGTACTGCATCATGTCACAAGGATAATAAAAAAATTATGCTGTAATGTTCCCCATCAAATAGTAGGATAGTTCTTTTGACTTCACTGACTGGATAATAATCTAGTTGAGCAGAATGCCCATGTGATAAAAAAAATCTGCTAATCATTCTATTAATTTTTTTTGAATGAGTTCACAGAATGTGATTGTCTTTGGCTATGCCAGCATCCATTGTCCATAGAGTAGTTAAGAGTCTGAAGTCACATGTAGGCCAGAACAGGCACGGATGGCAGATTTCCTTCCCTAAAGGACATCACTGAACCGAATGGGTTATTTTTTAAGGATGATCAAGGATCCCCACTAGGCCAGCTCTTTATTCCAGATTTTATTAAATTCAAATGCACTGTCTGCCATAGTGAGATTCAAACACATGTCCCCAGAACAGTGGCCTGAGGTTCTAGATTGTGAGCCCTGCGACAGTACTAACTATGCCTCTGCCTGTCCTTAAAGTGGCTTTAGCATAATAAAGGTCCCTATTGTTTCATAGAGGCATTAGTTGTGGAAGTGGACTCTTAGAAAAGAAGGGAAAGCTTTGGTATAATTCTAAGTTTTTTTTTCAGTTTCATCTATGACACTTGTCTTAATGAAGGCGGATGAGCAGAAGAATAGAGGACTGCTAGAAATGTCATATGGCATTAAATAAAATGAAGTCCAGATCATGTGCTAAACTACTCATTAAAATCTACAGACCTACAGGAAAACATTTCCTCCAATGTCTAAGATTTAACAAAGAGACAATTACAGGTCTTAGCCATCTGCTTCAGGAAAGACAATAGGATACCTTGAACCTTAGGAACAGGAAAGTTTATTGACTATCAAGGTAATTGGAGATTGAAACCATTCTGTTTACGAGGTCATTCTAAGCCAGAAACCAGTAATATCTGCAGAATTATCTAACTCGGGTGCATTAATGAATAAATAGATAATTGCAGCTGTATTAGGGAGGACACATTTCCTACATTCCACTGATCAATAACTGGTGGGCTGCTCATACCATCAGCTTGCTGGCTTTCCCAAAGTACGTGGGATAACTGATGGCAACATAAAGCAATCTTGCATTGCCTATGATATAACAGTTTATAGAAACAAAGAGGGATTGTGCTGCTGCATTAACCTACAATTGGTACTCAACCACCAGCAGCACAACACACAGGTCAATATCCGTTTCACAGATAACTCGCACAATCATGTGATTCAATATCAATCACGTGTGTTGAAATTACTTAAACTCAAAATTGCTCATGGAAGGGTACTAGCTTATCTTCCAATAATGACTCACTTGCAGTAACTATATAGAAAACATGAGAACACACACACCAAGGTCAGGTAACCACTGGATTTTTTAGGGACCACTGCATTACACTATAACCCACTTAAGGAATGAAATTCTCCAACGAGACTCCAAACTTACACTCAACTGCTGTCATGTTGTAGCCAGCCACTTGCAGGTTTTAATCAGCTGTTTGCTGAACACAAGTTTCCACTAGTGTCCTGAAGCTCATTACATAAATGTCTGCTATTATAAATACATAACTACCTACTGTGTACACATTATATGAGCAATGCGAATTCAGATGGTAAGTAATGTCAAAGCAGGAGACCGTCATAGACAATGAAGATGCAAAGGAAGATTGGACTGCTATGTGAGCATACAGACTCATCTGTCACATGAGCTCTGCCCAAAGGTATGTCCTTGCCTCACTGCCTATTGATTCTTCATCCTAGACTATTCTCGGCACCTTTTGTCAGCGGTAATTTGGCATTGCTTTCCTTACTCAGGAGCAGGAGAAAGAAGCTGGTCTGAAGTTTACCTTAGCTGGAATGAAGTCAAAATGGGCTTATCCTGTACCATATGCTATCCATCTAGTCAGCTGGGCTAACCAGCTCCCCTCATACAGAATATGTTTAGTTATATCTTTGACACCTCCAATTAGGAACCCTCCTGGTCAAATTTTACAATCTAAGGGGCCCAAGAAATCTTCAGCCCATGCTCTTCTGTGTTTGTTTAATCACCATCAACACCAATCCTTTTATGCTACCTGATACTGCAGAAATACAAATAAAATCTCAACACAACACATCTGTCAAATGCAGACAATTTCTTTACCCTCATTGTGATGTGAGTAATGTCCCATGGTGCTTTACCTTAATACTGGTAGTTTGTGTCTGCCATCTAATACCTCTTCAATTGTTTTTCTTAAAGTGATCCGCTGTAGAATAAGGAAATATATTGACCAGTAGATGTTAGCCAAAATAAGGCCAAATCTCCTTGGAATGAGAGCTTCTTTTATATTTGAGCCTAAGTTCGCTATTGTAACCCTATGATAATTCATGGCACACACTCCCAATGTGCATAACATCTGTAACTACACTGGATTTCTGTACGCATCATGATTCTTTGTTGTACTTTTTTCTTTTGCCACACGATTCTGGCTTTGTTTGGACTGTTTTGTTTTCCTCACCCAACCTCGCAAGGTATTTTAAACAGACTCAAGTGACTACTGTGGACTGTGGCTGATCATTCTCAACATGCAGTTTCTTAATAGCAAGCTTTGTAACATCAAGCCTCAGCTAGCTTATTATTTGGGTATTATGTCCTCAAAAATCACTTTTTAAGCACCTGTAATACGCATGGGCGATTCTTTGCAAAGGTGGCTTCAAAGTGTTTTATCAACAACTGCCCTCCGTTATAAGGTCAAAAGTGAGGATTTTCACCAGTGGTTGCCCAATATTGAGCACCTTTCGCAATGCCTCAACATTGAAGCAGTCCAGGTTCAAAAGCAACAAGCCACTCATCATCCTGACTTGGAAATATGTCACTGTTCCTCCATTGTTGCTGTGTCAAGATCCTGGAAGTCCTTCCATAAGACATGTGCTACAGCATGTGGACTGCAGTGGTTCAAGAGGCAGCTCAACATCACCTTCTCAAGGGCAGCTAAGGATGGGCAATAAACACTGGCCCAGCCAGCAATGCCCATATCCCACAAGTGAATAAAAGAAAATAAAACATCATGGGGTTGCTATCCTAGCATATTGCACTGGCACCAGGCAGAATGAGGGCATTGCTAGCTAGGCAGCATTTATTGCCCATCCCTAATTGCCCAGAGGGCAGTTAAGAGACAACCACATTACTGTGGTTCTGGAGTCACATGTAGACCAGACCAGGTAAGGATGGCAGTTTCCTTCCCTAAAGGATATTATTGAACCAAATGGGATTTTCCTAACAATCAACAATGGATTCACAGTCATCATTAGATTCTTAATTCCAGATATTAATTAAATTCAAATTCCACCATGTGCCGTGGCGGGAATCAAACCTGGGTCTACAGAACGTTATCTGGGTCTCTGGATTAACAGTCCAGTGATAATATCACTAGGCTGTCACCTGCCTCTTACTCTTACCAGAGTTTACGGGGAGTACGTCTAATTAGTATTGAGACAGCCTGTATTGTGCAAATATTGAACATGGTGGTCAGTTGAAGTAGTAGGTGAGTGGAAACTTGGGACATTTCTGGATCAGGTCTACTGCTATGCTGTAGTGTGGCTGAGCACAAACTGGAAGAATAGCGTCATATTTTCTGCTTGGAGACTCTTCAGCCTTCTGAACTCAATATCAATTCAATAATTGTAGAACCTGAACACTCTCTTTTATGTCCTTTACCCATCTCCAGTCCTATCATGACCCGAGCTGCTTTCAGCACAACCAACCCATTTTCACCTACTCATTGTCCTCATTATCAGCTTTTCTCCTTCCTGACTTATTATCAACATCCTTTTGTCTGCCTAACTTTCTTTCTCTCCCTGGGCTCTATCTCCACACATCCGTTCACTCCTTTTCCCTCCTACCCCTGTTGTCAGCATATACACCACCTTTTCCTGGCTATTGTCAGTTCCAAAGAAGGACACAAAACGTTAACTCTGCTTTCTCTCCAGAAATGCTGCCAGTCCTGCTGACTTCCTCCAGCAATTTCTATTTTTGTTTCAGATCTTCAGCATTTCTTTGTTTTATCTTATGACAGTCAATGATAAAGTTTTGAAAGGAGTCTCTGTTGTGATATACAAAGGCAGCAGTAAATTTCCACAAAGCAAGTTTTCATAAATAGCAATGAAATAATGACCAAATTGACTGTTTTAAGATAATTGTTGCAAATTGGACGGGCAACCAGAGAGAACACCTAAGATCTTCTTCAAAATAGAGCCCTGGTATCTTTTACTTGCACCTGACAGAACAGATAGGGCTTCAGTGTAATGTTTCATCGAAAAGAAATGAAGAGTATCGAAGTGCCATACAACCACCAATAAATGATTACAATCAATGCAAAGTCAGTGGGGGAGCTAATTTCTGCACAGAATGATCCCACAAACACCAGCCGAAGATTAATAGGTATTTCATGTTTTGGTAGGAAACATAGAAACATAAAAGATAGGAACAGGAGGAGGCCATTCGGCCCTTCCACCCTGCTTCACCATACTTCACGATCACGGCTGATCATCCAACTCAAAAGCCTAATCCCGCTTTCTCCCCATAATCCTGGATCCCATTTGCCCCAAGTGCTATATCTAGTCACTTCTTGAATACATTCAATGTTTTGATATCAACTACTTCCTGTGGTAATGAATTCCCAAGGTTCACCACTCTTTGCGTGAAGAAATTCTCTTCATCTCCATCCTGAATCATCTACCCCATATCCTCATACTGTGACCCCTGGTTCTAGATACATCCACCAGCCAGAACATCCTCCCTGCATCTACCCTGTTCAGTCCTATAGGGTTATTTTACTTATTTTTTTAAATCCACTCAAAATATGAGAGTCCACAGGAAGTCCACATATATTACGCATCTCTGGTAGTATTGGACCTTCTTAAACTAATGCACTTCTGTGGTGATGAATGTCCCACCATATGTAAAGTGGGGAATTCCATGATTTTAAACTCAGTGACAATGAAAGCAGTGAGACTTATGTTGAGGTCCAAAATGGTACGTGACTTGGAGGGGGCTGTTCTATAAGGAAATGTTTCTGAAGGGGTTAATACTGAAGACTACATTAAGTCCCACCCAATCTGATGATGTCATAAAGACTCATGAAGGAAAGGGCAGAACAACTCTGGATCTCAAAGGAGACATCTACAATTCCTCATTTGTAACAATGTAAATCATAATGATGTAACTTTTACCTGACCGCTATCATGCAATAAACTGCTCCTTAATTAAGACAAGAACCTCTTTTCTTTAGACTACTGGGGGGGTTTTGCTCTGCCACTCTAGACAAAGCAGGCCTTTGATCGAAACTTGAAAAAAGGATGGTGCCTGTAAATCTGTATCTGATGATTAAGAATCCGACTAGCTCGTACAAAATGGTGCCAGGAGTAGTTTTCTAATGATTTAGATTGTACACACCATTTTAACAGGAAGAACTTATATTTCATTATCTGGCAACAACAACTGAAGTTAGGTTCTTTGTATTGAGAGCCTCAGTGACCTCTCTTATGTAAGGGTGTCCCACAAAGTGTGAGAAAGTACTAATAACTGTAGCAGAAACACAGTAAGAGCCAGACACATAAAAGTTAATTGTTAATATTACCCTCACAGCCATTGGCAATGTGGTTCCTCCCCAGTCCTGAATTGGAGTTGTCACATCAGTAACTTTTCAGTGACAGTCTTCTGGTCCAATACCATAAGATTACAACAAGTGTAATGTATGTAATGAGATGTGTAATGTATGTGGACTTCCTATAGTGCCTTACATTGTGAGTAATAGATGCATCAAACAATGTTAATTTCTTTGCTTCGTGCAGGTGAATTGTTCCCTGAGCATGATTTGGTCATGGATAAAATTACAAATATGGATATAGCTATCTGCTGAGAACCCTTTCTCTCTCCTCCTCACACCTTCAGCAGTTTGATCTGTTCTGTATAGTCTCTGCTTATTCTGACAGTCATGTTTGATTCTAAGAGGAAGATCTAATTGTGCACCCAGCTCTGGGAGCAACCAGTTTGTGAAACAGCCTTGAACTCACAGGAAGTCCTTCAACAGCTGCCACACTACTCCCTGTAAACTTGTGAAAGTTGCAAAAACTATGGAAAGAACAAGAAACATATAACTTGCTGAAATGGACAGAAGAATCAAACACTGATTAATCTGTAAGTAATTGATGATCACTTTGAAGAGAGCTGGTGGACAAAAGGGTCCTTCACTTAATGCTTTGTTCAGCTGTGCAAGGTTAAGGGAGGGCAATAGCTACAGTGTACAACTCCAAAATGGCAGGATGACATCAAATCAGCATTGATGCGCCTCAATATTATTTCGTTCAGTATGCTTCCAATGCACACTAAATCCTTTATGAATGTGACACTTGGAACACTCTGATATGTAGACTTCTGACACACTGTAAACATTTTACCTATACGGCATCTAGATCACCCTGCATCAGAAATGTGAATTTTGGAACTCTAGAAGAATATAGAATTGAAAAAAAATTGAGATACAATGTCCATTTTCTGACCCCAGAATCTTTTGGACTTACTGGGAAGTGATCATAATGAACCTGGAACTCACTAGCTCAAAACAACTGTGGACACTGGGTCAACGGAAATTTTGAAGACATTAATGGGCTTACATTTATGGGAATGTAAGGGAAAGGGAAACAAGTGAAAGGTTGATGAATGAATTGGAGGTACAGATCAACCACAATCTAATGCCAGGGACTGAATAGCTGATATCCAATTGTGTGTCTCAGATTAAGACTGAAGTGGGTGATGACCTTCGGCTGTACTGATGATGCAAAGATTTGTGCAAATTTTAGGATTTTGTAATAAACTACCGTGGGAGAATGAACCTGAGTTTAATTGAAGATTTCTAACTTAAGCATTGCAAAGTTGCACATGTACAGGAATATTGCTCAGTATGCATGAGCCTCAATGAACAGAACTGACATCTGTGGAGAATTGGAGGAATTTTGTTGTCAAAATTTACTTTCCGAAGGCACTGCTATGAACCTAATTATACTGACTGAATTGTTCAGTGTAAAATGAAATGCACCATTTTGTGTTTTAGAATGTCAGCCTACACATTAACCACACCAACAAAAGACAGGATAGGGTAAAATTATATGCGATCCTAATTCCTATTAAAAAGTCATAAATTAATGGGGAGATCTGTGCAGTGGGATTTCCAGTATAAGATATAAAGATGGAAGTTCTCCTTATGGGATAGTAGAAGCACGAGTGCTTTCTTCAATCCTTTTCAGGAATTCACATACCTCCCCAAGTCCAGAACAGGATCCCAAAATTGTGGCTGTCCCTCACAAAGCTCTCGATCCATGATCAGGGTCAATGTTCAGTCCTTCTTCAAAGCTGTTGTGAGGAAGGGACCACTGAACTTGAAACATCAACTCTGCTTTCTCTCCACAGATACTGCCAGAATTGCTGAGTTTCTCCAGAAATTTCCGTTTTGTTTCCCAATCAACCAAACCTTATTTCTTCAAATTTGACTAACTGCTGGAGACCAGTCCCACGGGCCCCTAGCTATCTCCTCCTACCATTTGTTCAAGACTTATTCCACTGGTCAGACTGTTTGTTTGTCCCGTTGTCAAATGAAAATCCACAGAAGGATCTTTAAATGAAGTTCTGCTGCTCAATTAGTGGGGTCTCTAGGTGCCTAGACTTTCCAACACCACTATGCTTCCAAGTATGCTTCCTGCTTATTCATCAATAGCGATTGTGTGTAGATTTTGTCCCTGAATGTGGAAAACGATATTAAGGATTTGGAAAAAGTTCATAGGAAGCCCTCATCTATACTGGCTTGTAAAGCTAAGATGACTTCTGTCTTTGTTTCAATCAGAGATGTGGGAGCTGTCAGCAGGAACTCCACCATGGTAGGTGTAATGTCATCAGACTGACCACTTACTCCTTGTTAGATAGGATCTAGAATCATAGAATTCCTACAGTATGGAAACAGGCCATTCATCCCATTGAGTCTCCACCAACCCTCTGAAGAACAACTCACTCGAACCCATCCCCCTACCCTAATCCTTGTACCTCTGCATTTCCCATGGCTAATCCACCTAGCCTGCACATCCCTGGAATGTGGGAGGAAACCAGAGCACCTGGAGGAAACCCATGCAAACACTGGGAGAATGTGCAAACCCAACACAGCTAGTCTGGAATTGAACCTGGATCCCTCATGCTATGAGGCAGTAGTGCTAACCTCTGAGCCACAATGCCGAACCCCCAACACACCCCACTTCATGTTCTGAGACATTGCATTGATGTGGAGGTGCCAGTGTTGGATTGGGGTGGACAAAATCAAAAGCCACACGACACCAGGCTATAGTCTAATAGGTTTAGTTAAAATCACGAGCTTTCAGAGTACTGACAAAGGAGCAGCGCTCCAAAAGCTTGTGATTTCAAATAAACCTGTTGGACTATAACCTGGTGCCATGTGACTTCTGACTTTGAGATTGCAGGGACGGGGTGTGAGGGTTGAGTAGGCTGAATGTGATTTGCTGTTCCTGCAGCCTTCGGGTGTAGGCTGAATATGATTTGCTGTTCCTGCTAGGCTGAATATGATTTGCTGTTCCTGCAATGTCTCCCCCGCAGTGGTCGAGAACGCCCTCGACCGGGTCACCCGCATTTCCCACAACTCATCCCTCACACCCCGTCCCCACAATAACAACCAAAAAAGAATCCCCCTCGTCCTCACGTACCACCCCAGCAACCTCCGGATCCAACGCATCATCCTCCGACACTTCCACCATCTGCAATCCGACCCCAGCACCAAAGACATTTTTCCCTCCCCACCCTTGTCTGCTTTCCGGAGGGACCATTCCCTCTGGGACTCCCTTGTCCGCTCCACACTCCCCTCCAGCCCCACCACACCCGGACCACCACCGCAACCGCAGGAAGTGCTACACCTGCCCCCACACCTCCTCCCTCACCCCAATCCCAGGCCCCAAGAAGACTTTCCACATCAAGCAGATGTTCACCTGCACATCTGCCAACGTGGTATTCTGCATCCGCTGTACCCGTTGTGGCCTCCTCTACATCGGGGAAACCAAGCGGAGGCTTGGGGACCGCTTTGCAGACCACCTGCGCTCAGTTCGCAACAACCAACTGCACCTCCCAGTCGCAAACTATTTCAACTCCCCCTCCCATTCCTCAGACAACATGTCCATCCTGGGCCTCCTGCAATGCCACAATGATGCCACCCGAAGGCTGCAGGAACAGCAAATCATATTCAGCCTGGGAACCCTGCAGCCCAATGGTATTGATGTGGATTTCACAATCTTCAAAATCTCCCCTCCCCCAACCGCATCCCAAAACCAGTCTAGCTCATCCCCACCTCCCTAACCTGTTCTTCCTCTCACCTATCCCCTCTTCCCACCTCAGGCCGCACCCCCATCTCCTACCTACTAACCTCATCCCGCTCCCTTGACCTGTCCGTCCTCCCTGGACTGACCTATCTCCTCCCTACTCCCCTATCTACACTCACCTTTACTGGCTCCATCCCCGCCTCCTTGACTTGTCTGCCTCCTCTCCAGCTATCCTCTCCTCTATTTATCTTCTATCCGCCTCCCCCCTCTCCCAATTTATTTCAGAATCCTCTTCCCCTCCCCCATTTCCGATGAAGGGTCTAGGCCCGAAACGTCAAGCTTTCCTGCTCCTATGATGCTGCTTGGCCTGCTGTGTTCATCCAACCCCACACCTTGTTATCTCGGATTCTCCAGCATCTGCAGTACCTATTATCTCTGATACATTGAACGGTTGTGTTTGAAGAAGGAAAATAAACAGCATATAGCAAAGTACAGGAACCAAAGAGTATGAATAAAATCTACACAGTATAAAAATAGGTATGAGAAAAGCCCAGACTCATCCTCCAAAGAGGAGCTGTTATTAAACATGATGGCCATTGTTGGCAACACCAATTGATAATGGATCACTCCCTTATGAATGGCAAACTGATAAGAATGGAGGTTGACACTGGAATGGCGGTTTCATTGATATCTGAAAGTGTGTATCGAAAGCTGATGAATCATATTGTGCTGCATTGTGAAAAAATTGTACTAAGAACGTACACAGGCAACATGGTGCCCTTATGGGACTGCATCAAGTGAATGTTCAGTCATTCTGAGGATTTATCCTGACATGTTGTTAAAGGAAATTTTCCAGCTTTGTTGGGAAGAATGTCGTTGGTGAAAATCAAATTCAGTTGGGCTGAAATTAGTCATTTGTCAGATTTTGAGACTAATCTATCACAAAATTTAAAGAAATATACTATTGTTTTCACTGGGAATCTGGGGAAGCCTGGAGAAGAGTTTGTCTCCATTTTGGGGTGGCACGGTGGCTCATTGGTTAGCATTGCTGCGACACAGTACCAGGGGCCTGGGTTCGATTCCACCCTCGGGCGACTGTCTGTGTGGACTTCGCACATTCTCCCTGTGCCTGTGTGGGTTTCCTCCAGGTTCTCCGGTTTCTTCCCACTGTCCAAAGATGTGCAGGTTAGCTGGATTGGCCATGCTAAATTGCCCGTAGTGTTCAGGGATGTGTAGATTAGTTGGTTTAGAGGGGGATGGATCTGGGTGGGATGCTGTGAGGGTCAGTGTGGGCTTGTTGGGCCGAAGGGCCTGTTTCCACACTGTAGGGAGTCTAAGTCTAAGTCAAATCTCTGTCAAATTGAAATGAAGGATGAGAATCAAGCAAAATATTGCAAGGTTAGATCAGTACTTTTTGCAATCAGACCAAAGACTAAGGCAAAATTAGAGCAGCTGGTGAAGATAAGAATCCTTGAACCTGTAAGTATGTGATTGGGCCATGCCTCTTGTAGATGGGACTGGTACGCAGCTGTGGTGATTTTAAGGTCACTATTAATCCAGTACTGTGTGCTGAGAAGTATCCTTTGCCTTTAATCGATGACCTATTTGCTGGACTACCTGGAGGTCAGCCTTTCAGTAAAATTGACCTTAGTCAAACCTGAGTCACAGATATACTTGACTGTAACACATAAAGGACTATTCAAATAAAAGACACTTCCATTTGGAATCACATCTGTACCTGCCTTATCTCAACGTGCCATCGATTAGGAAGAAGTCCATTGTTACCTAGACAATATCTTAGTCATGGGCGCAAATGAAAAACAGCATCTCCACAATTTAGATGCTACTCAGCAGACACTTAAAGATTACAGCATTGCTCATAGTAAGGTGTCAGTTGTGCATGGAATTTGATTTGTTGAAATTACCCACGACAAAAGGCATTATTGACAGGAAACAACAGATCAGGTTTTCCCATGCCAGAACAAAGCCAAATTCCACGTGTGCCAAAAAGGACAAGAAACTTTGATGAGGAATTATACCACTGGCGAGCAGTCGGTACCAGCCATCATTGTAGCACATACTGAACCAGTGTCCTGCATTGTACGGACGAGAAATATGTTGTATGGAGAAGGCATGCAGAGTAACTCTTGGCAACCAGAACAAATGTGCCAGCGACAGCATTAGTTGGAGATCCACAAATAACTGTACCACATAGAGACCTGGATATACCTGGAGTCAGAATAGTAGCTGCAGCATTGATGGGAGACAGCGCCTTAATGGAGAATACCACGACTGTGCGCAAACCTGCAAACGCTCTTTAAAGGGGGAGGGGTGTTGTGTATTTGTATACACATGGTGGACTGTCACTTTAAGAATCCATGACAAAGATTAAATCATCAGCCATTTTGGACAGAAAATAATTTAGTCAGATCTTGATGCCTACAGATTTTAAAGCTCTTGTTGTTTAATGCTTTGCCCAGCTCCATTCATACTATAGACAAACCACAAAAATTTTTCATATGATAATCCGAACACGTATAGTGATACCAATGGTAAATCAGGAACTAGTTTACAACCTCAACAGCCAACACTCTCATTCACTTTCATCCTATTGCCCTCATAGTGCCCTAAATAATTATTCTCATTCACAGAATTCACTTCTCACACACATTTTCTGCCTATTAATTGAAAATTTTGCCTGATGGCTGTCACAGCATTTGCATTGCATTCCCAGGTTTCCTGACCAATCAGAGAGGGTGGGCAGGATGACAAGTTGAATCGGTTCTTGGAAAGATTTCTATTTAATGGGAACTTGATGAGGTGCTGAATACCTCCAGGAAATTTAATTGGCAAAACATTCAGAAAGCAGGATACTGGAAAGAAGACGGATGGAAGCTGCCCCCACATCAACCACATAACCACCTTTCCGACACATCCCTGGAGGTCATACCATAGGGGACATGGGGCACGCGAGAAATTCCCTTACCTGAAGACGAAGAAAATGTGGCTAGAAGGCAGACAGTCAGCTGCAGGAGTGCAATGTTCAAGATCCAGATTCAGTATTAGAGGTTTAATGGCTTCAATAGATTAGGAAAGGTGTGTGTCCAAGCACTCTCTGGTGTCATCCATTAGTGTTCATCTTCCCCAGCATTCTCCTACATAGCTGACTGACATACCTTCCAGTTCCTCTACTGAAACAAAATATTTCCTAACTTACCACTAGTACCACTACATGCACTAGGATTATCATACTTACCTTTCTTTACAGCCATCTTCTCACATTACAGCCTTAACAGCCAACACTCTCATTCACTTTCATCCTATTGCCCTCACAGTGCCCTAAATATTTATTCTCATTCACAGAATTCACCTCTCACACACATTTGCTGCCTTTTTTTCTTTGCAAAAGAAGATAATGCACAATCAAGGGCAAGGTAGAGAGCTAGAGTAGCCCTGAAGCCATAGCTACACTGGGTCTATTGAAGTACATGCCCTGAAGATTAGCAGCGTGCAAAACATAAGCATTAGCAATGGAGAGATAGGTATCCTCAAGATCTGGTGACGTATTCCCATTTGACAAATAACAGTTATTCATGGTCAATCACATGGATTTGATGACACAATAAATGAAACGTCATGTTAAACCATGTGCTGAGTTTGTAGCCTTTCTCAATGACAATATAAGCTCAGGTCTTTCATCTCTGACAGGTCTTTCACAGGAGCTGATGTCAAACCAGTTCCTCAGAGGTGGACAAGGAGTCTGAGGATGCACTGTCACTTGACCGAAATACACTCTTTCCTAGCACAGATTCACATATCTCAGTGAACACTTCAATGGAAATAGTTTGTTGCTTGATGTGCAATACCATATTGACCAGGCTATAGGTGCTGGAGACAGGAGCAACACGCCATATACTTCAAACTTTATTCAATTATGTGGTGGAATATCGAAAGGAAATGTATAACCTTTTGTTAGCATTTCCAGAGACAGTACTTCACCCTTCAAGAGAGATTGGAGGAAGAAATCTCTCCTACACATATCATATAGCTCACCTCCATGGAAGAATTGACCACCTGTATTGAGAATCAGATATGGTAGGTCACTAAGTACTTGATGGCCAGTTCCATCGCTTCCAAATTCAGCCTGCCACAGTACACAGAATCAAGGGAAAATCTTGCTTTAATGCCTCACCAACATACAGCCAAATGCTATCCTGGTTTTGACTAGCAGGGATATCCAGCTGAGCCATGAGAATGAAGATTGAGGAAGGGTACATAGCAATGGAAGCTCTTCTCAAAGCATCTACTTCTCATCCCTGGCTTGTGCAACACATACCCATGTCATCCAGGCATGCTTCACAATGTGTGGATGTTTGATGGCATTCTTAACTTCTTGCAAACAAATTGAGCAATTCATGCCTGAGATAAAGCTGATGAAGATATCTCTGGCAGCCAGGTATGTGGTTGCAGACCCAAGGCTCCTGTTCTTCCTGCAACCCTTCTTATTAGTCTGAGTCATTGATAGCTTATGGGAAAGGACACTCACTTAAAGTCTTCGGCAGATGCAGGGCTAATTGTTGATAAATTATAAGCATTTATTACATATTACTTAGCTAGGAACCAGTATGTGTCTTAAACACCATGCCCATGTTCAAACTCTCCTCCCTTAACTGTTAAAATTTCACTGTTGGTTTTGGAAAGGTCACTGATAAACTTCATACTGAAGTTTAGAACCTTAGTTTATGGAAAGGACTAAAGAAACTGGGCATTCTTACAGTGGAAAAAAGAAGGCTCGGGGGAATCTACTGTGGTTTTCCACAAAGTTCTGAGAGATACAGATAAAATGAAACGTAATAAGTTTATTTGGTAAACTGTAACCAGGGGAATAGATACATGCAAATGGAAGATGAACTGTTTAAATCCACTGACTTCAAAAAGCAAGCAATAACCACATACAGATTTCCCAAGGAGGTGGTTGAGCTCAATTGTGTATCTAGTACAAGTACAAAGGTAAAATGCTTTGTGTAGTGGGAGTGCTGCGTCGTCAGAAATGCCACTTTTGGATGAAGCATTAAATTGAGGCCACATTTGCTCTCTCAGGCAGACATAAAAGATTTCATAGCACTATACTGAAGAAAAACAGGAGACTTGACCCCAATGTCCTGGTCAATATTTTATCCTTTAATTAACATCTCAGAAATAGATTATCTGGCTATTATCATGTGGTAGTTGGTTGGAGTTTGCTGAGTTTGCTATAGAAAAGCATTCTGAAGTGATGGAAATCAAAGGAACTCAATTTTAACCATAGAAAGTTCTTGACGGGAGATCAGAAAGAATAAAGCCACTTCCTGCTCTACACATTGTGCTTTATTTGAAGTGAGAAACTGTTTCCACTGGCAGATAACCAGAGGATACACAGTAAAGTTAATCACAACAAGAAGTTGGGGACGGCAGCTGATCAGAAATGTATTTATTCTGTGAGTTATGATTTGGAATGCAGATTGTAATACCAGAAAACATGGTGGAAACAGACATTTCAAATGAAAATCAGATAGTTTATATGCACAAAAAGGAAATTTTTCAGTGTGTAAGAGGGAAGAGTAGAAGGGATGGGCTAATTACATAGCTCATAAAACAGCCTGCACAGGCCTGATGGGACAAATGGTTAGCCTTAAATCAACTCTCATCTGTGAGCCAGAAAGTTATGGGTTCAAGATCTGTTCAAAAGTCTACAGCACAAAATTTAGGTTGACACTCTAGCAGAGCATTAAGGAATTGCTGCATTATCAGAGGTGTTATCTTTTGGATGAAATGTCCTGACTGAAGTCCTGACTGCTCTCTCAGCTGCATATAAAAAGACCCAACAGTTCTTAGGCAGTCTCCTGGAATTGAGGATGAATTGCCTTCATTCTGGTTGGTTTGGTTTGAGATGGCTGACTAGTCCAATGTGCCATCTGCAGACTCTGTCACATGTGGGATGGGTGGATGGTGCTAGATAGCTGGGTAATTGTGTTATTTGGGTCTTTGTGCACTCCCTCAGATGATTAGACTTTGTTTGCATGGTTAAAGTATCTCAATTTGATTGGTGTTTTCCCAAATGAGCCTCCCCCATTCTGGTCTGTCATGAGGCAGGGTCTCCCATGAGACAATGCATGTATGATATCTCTAAAGCATTTCCACTGTCCTCCTGAGAGTCTCCAACCATGAGTTCTTAATATCACTGTTGCTTCTAGAGTCTGGTGCCATATATATAAACTGATTAGTGCCATGATGGTGGGCAAATTGGCTCAGGAGGGGATGAAGTGTAGGACCACCTTTCGTGCCAACAGATTTGGAGGAACAATGGTGATTCTTCTTCAGTGCTTTGAGGTGCTTGCTGTAGTCTCTGAAGCATATTATGATGTCTGGTTCACAGGTAAGGGTTCTGATTTTGGATGGGATACCCCCAAATGGTAATGTTCCTGGGTGAAAAGGGGTAAACTGGCTCCCCTTCATAATTTAACCCCTTTCTCATTGGTTACAGCTAGCTTAATTTAAAAGGAATCTCTTCCCTGGTGGATTAGCTTTGTGCTCAAGAAAAGATAATAAACCATGACCCTTCACACAGATTGAAAATATGAATTGAGTGAAAAGATGGTAGTTAAAAAAAGATACAAATCCATCTCTGGGTTCTGTGAAGAATAGATGGCGGAATGTTGTGGCTGATAAAGCTGACATTGGCAGAGAAGCAGTTGATTTAGAGATTCTTGACTGTGTAAGTAAGCTGACAGGCTTTTGTCCTGTTTCCTTTATGACAGTAACTCCACTGGCAAGCCTAGATTCCAATACAGGGAGTGAGAGAGATTTTTTCTCTAACTGCTATACTGGAGAGTCTAATGACTATCTTATAGCTGTGGCTTTTACATCATACTAGCATATCAGCCCATAAACACTCAAAGATGAGAATGCAGTATGTTTTCAATGCTATTTTTCTATATACCTGGAAAGTTAAAGATCAAATATATCTGAGGCTTGGGACATAATCCACAGGAGAAGGCTTTCTGCTGCGAGGAGTTGTCAGCCCCTCATTATATCTGTAAACACAGGAAATCACAATCCAGTGTTTTTTTAAATTGCATCTTTTCCTTTGGAGAACTGTTGTTCCTTTGCACCTTTTCAGAAATCATAGTCCATGGTTCCTCTCAGAGCTTTACCAAAGTCACTGAATTTACATTTGTAGTCACCTTTTGGTTGTATGTTGTAAATCAAAGTTAAATATGTCCATAAGTAATCCATTGTCATGACAGTGTAAGTGTGTAGATCATTGCTGTCTGCTAATAAAGTTTTTCTCTTGGGTTTGAAGTCCTAGTTCTCAAATACTCCTTTCTTCAGTCAGCCAAAAGCTCAGTTGACACATTGGCAGTGATGATGAATTCTGTCAACTAGGTCTGATTTTGTCAAGAGGAGATTGCCATGATCTGGAAAATGGTTTGTATTTTCCAGGACCTCATCATCGATGGTTTGAAGAAGAATGGCCCACTTTCCTCATGTGCTTCTGAGACAACAATCATCTAAAGCTCAGTTTCTGAGTAAGCACTCACAAATAAAAGAGTCAATTCAAGATTCAAATAAAAGCAGATGATTTGTACCTTGCCACTATCACATTACCTGTTGGGGGATGTCACTGCACGCAAATTAGTTGCTACATTGCACTTCATAAGCACTTTAAATGATTTAAAACACTGAGGTTGTGAAAGGCACTACATAAACGCGAATGTTTTTCTCTTCTGTGCTGTATTGGATTGGGTCCATAGGTTGCAATCTGCTGCTAGCCAATTACAAACAAGTTTTTCGATTTCTGAGGAGGTTGTTTGCTTTCATCATAAAGGACTGTTGCACATCTTTACTAACAAATATATATTTTAAGAAAGTGACTTCATGCATGAACTGCACACCTGCAGGAATTGAAGACATACAGGCCATAAAGCACCAGAACTCAAAACATGTGAGTAAGACCCAGCTGCTCATGGCTCCGTAATTACTTTGTCACATAATTCATGCTAGCACAGCTATTAAGAATAAAACACAGAACTGGCAACTGGCATTGAAACAATGACATTTAATTATAACACTAGATATAACACATCTCATATGATTCGCATGTGTACTGGTAGGTGACTATGTGCTTATTGAAGCATTGCAACTCTACACCAATGCCTAAATCATGACATGGCACAGCAGAGTTTTTGGAGGTACTCTTTATTTTACACAGTCACCCTGCGGACTGTTGACTGGGCATGCTCAATTGGCAATTATGCGCTGTAGAGTTGCTGACAGGGAGAATTCCAGACCTGGGTGACTCATATCACCCAATTAGCAGACATGTGCCACATAATCCCCACTGGGCCATTGTTCACAAGCTTGACCAGGTGCTAAATACCAGCTGTGGACTGAGGACAACATAACATTCTTCAATTACAATGCATGTGAGGAGAAATCTATAAACACAATAACCAGATGGGAATTTTTATTTAAACTGTTAAAGTCTTTGAGCCTCATTTCCAAAAGATTTCTTTTATATAAAAGAGCCTTCAACCTTCTTATTTTCAAAATCTTCAAAGCCTGTAATTTGGCCTATACATGTGTGTGTATATTTATTGATGCTCTCTAATTATAATTTTTGGCACAACCTTTGTTTCCGGAAGGTTTATTTTTACATCACTATATACTTTAAAATGTTCAGCTTGAACATTTCTTCCTTCACCAGAGAAACCTCACTTAAAGAAGTTTGGACATATCCTGAAGGTATCTGTGGTAATTAGTGGGATGTGGCGAGCACATCAGGTTTTAAAGTGCACACAATTTCTAATTTAACATAATAAACTGCATCACAATAAAGGGCAACAAATATTCCCAATCCTAATGGGAACTGTCACTGACAGACATATGCTTTTCCACAGGACTTTGTAGCCTTCGGAATTTTGTTTGTGTTGCCATGACATCAGCACAAATGAATAATGTGTATTTTGGTCTCCTGTCTTGCAAATGTGCAGTTGGACCATCATTTGGAGAATTGTGTTGTACTGTACTTTGCAGACCTTAGCAAACTTTTTCAATATAACTGAGTAATATTTCCGCTCAAATAATTGAAATGGGAAAGAAATAAGTAACTGCTTTTCTTTGGACATTTCTACTATTCTGTCTGTATAGCATTGACCATTCCAAGGGTACCGTTTGTCAAATGTGAAATATCAGAACTTCATCCTACTAGCTATTCTTTTTTCTCATATTCTTTATATTCTTCAATAAGCAAGCGAGGAAAGATTGAATGTCTCCTGATCTTTCCCTCCTCCCCATTTGATCGTAGCAGGGGCTTTTTTTGATTAAAAGGATATACTTGCTTATTCAAGGTATATTTAACTGTTTACATGCTGTAATTAAAAAGAGTTATCTGACAGGTTGCCTTGAGTTTGGCAATTAAAGGGTTTGTTTTACTAAGCTAAAACTGACCCAGATAAAAATATTAAAGATAATAAAGACATGTTCCAACCCCAGCAAAATACACACGCCTGTGTGAAACCCACAAATGGAGATACAAGTGATTGAGCAGAAGAGGATAAGTCTGGCCACATACAAGGTCAAAGAAAAAGCAATGAAGGTCAGTAGTTATAGTAGGCTGAATACTGAAGGCTTTGCTCCTGAACAGAAGGGATTCAAAGTTGAAATTGGTATCTTCCCCTTCTTCTGCAAGCACTGCTGCAGAATGTGAAGTCTCAAACGATGCCAGAAATCACACAACACCAGGTTACAGTCCAACAGGTTTATTTGAAAATAAACCTGTTGGACTATAACCTGGTATCAGAGATAATAGGAACTGCAGATGCTGGAGAATCCGAGATAACAAGGTGTAGAGCTGGATGAACGCAGTAGGCCAAGCAGCATCATAGGAGCAGGAAAGCTTGATGTCTGATGAAGGTTCTAGGCCCGAAACGTCAAGCTTTCCTGCTCCTATGATGCTGCTTGGCCTGCTGTGTTCATCCATCTCTACACCTTGTTACCTTGGACTATAACCTGGTGTCATGTGATTTCTAACTTTGTCCACACCAGTCCAACACCAGCACCTCCACATCAAAAATGCCAGCAGATCTGTACCAGCCAACAGAGTCAAGTTTCGAGTCCAAATGTAGTTCAAAATTATTTGTATTTTTCAAAAAGATAGTTTAATTAGTTCAAATTTAAATTTCTTCATGGTCCAAGTGGTTAGATTTTAATAACAAGCATGGGGCTGGATGAACACAGCAGGTCAAGCAGCATCATAGAAGCAGGAAAACTTGACGTTTCGGGCCTAAACACTTATGATGCTGCTTGACCTGCTTTGTTCATCCAGCCCCATGCTTGTTATCTCGGATTCTCCAGCATCTGCAGTACCTTTTATCTCTGGTTAGATTTTAATGTCTGGTTTCCAACTATTGAATTACAGGTGTTTGTCTCAAAGCCTTGTAACTACCTAGGAAATAGTCTTTCACATTCTTCAGGATTAAATTTCTGTGGTGAGGTCTCCACACACTCAACATCACAATCCCAATCACATTGATATAAGTCGAGTGCCCTTCTTCTGTTTAAAAAGTCCAAATTAAAAATTCAGTCACAGTAAAATATTAAAATTTGATGTAAGGATATGCTAGTGACAATAAAACTCAAATTTATATAGTGTCAGAATTATATGCTGTCAGCCCTTTGCTCAGTAAAACACACTTGCTTTTGAGTTACAAGTCCTACTACCAGGCTTGAATACAAAAATCAACCTTGACATGAGTGAGTACAGGTGTGATGAATGATAGGGTCTTGATGCAAAAGATGATATAGGCAATAGCATTTTGAATGAGTTTTATTAAATGGAAGATGAAAGATAGGAAACCAGACAGTTAAGATTAGAGTGGAGATTGGAGGTAACAAAAACATGAATCAGTGTTTCAACAGCAGAAGAGTTGAGGCAAGAATGCAGACAGGCCTAACATACAGAAAAGGGTTTAAGTCTAATCACCCATGCAGGACATCAGCCCCTGGTGGGATCTTGAAGCCAATTTCAATTTCTCTGTGCTAAGATCAGCTAACTCAGCACAGAATAGGGATCATACCTGATGCATTTCAGTCTTTATGTAAACCATTGCTTTGGACCATTTCAGCAACATGAAATATGAACACCCTAATCTGGTCAAATTGAACAACCTAGCTGCACTAATCACTGTGAACTCAGCTGTGCCTCAGAGTTTACCTGGACATACCTCTGAACCCATTCTTAAGAAATTTATTCTGACTATTCAGAAGATCATTTGTGATCTGTGACCCGTCTGTGTCCTTGCAGATCAAGGTGGGCAGTATGTAAATTAGGTTCACTCACATCCTCTGCATAACTGTGACATCTGGTCAAGCAGGCCCCACGTTGCTCTTTGATGATAATGATGCCAGTTTCCTTTGCATTTCGCAGGGGAATTGAACGGTGTGTTTCAGAAACCATAGTATCAGCCAGACTGCTTTCCTTAAAAGCAGGCCTCGATCCCTCTTAGAACGAAGATGAACTAAAGAGCATTTCTGAACTTTAAATGATAGCAAAGTGAACACCAGGGAGTGAGAGAATTTCAGGGTGATGGGCATGGCATTGGAGGCATTAGTGGTGGAAGTGCGCAGGAGTAGCAATGCCAAGTTTTGTGGGAAACCAAGACAGTGAGAGTAGAAGTGGCCAGTAAGATAGACCAATAGATCTGCCAACACAGTCACAAGAAGTCAAATGACCTCATGTGGATGGTCAAGGCTAGTTAATGCACCTTCAAATGAAGAAGCTATCATATTACTAACCACTCACAGTGTTCGGTGGACCTCATTGCTGGCTGTTTTTCAATTCAACAATGATATCTACCAGGGTCACAAATTTGTGCTATGGATCTTCCTTCATTAAACTGAACAGATCAATTCTTGAACAACAAATCTTTGGGCACATGTGGCTGGGGTCCCATCAGGTAATGGGATCCTAGTACAGCATTGGCCATCTTTTCTTTCCTTCTCTGTGCCATTCTGCTTCATCATTAAAGTGTTTGGACTCAAAGTGTGATGAAGCCTAATGGACAAGTTGTAGCCATTTTGAATAATTGGTAGCAGGTTCCACCCAAGATGATGGTCCTCTACTTCAAGGAGAGTTTCAAATAACCTTTAAAGCATTTCTCCTTCCTTCCTTGAAACATTGATCATTGTGGAGTTCAGGAAACAGGACTTGGTGGGACACATTGTTTTTGGCCATTCAGACATTGTATTCAGTTTATTACAGTTGATTTTGCATGAGCATTACCCAGATGCTTGTGAATCTGCCTTCTAGAAGAACATTCAATGGCCCCAGCCAATGAATCCGACTGATGCAATAAAGGGATTGTTTTTTTGGAATTTCTCTGGCTTTGTCACTGATACTCATGCAGTACAGGAGAGTGGATGAGTTTTGGCTGAGGCTGTGGTTTTTTTCATACTTGTGGTTCATTCTTTGGGATAATGAGATGAGGCACCAATTTCCTAGCTGTCAGTGGAATCCTCCAAGTTGCCATGAGACTCTTGACTTAGCCAGCAGTTGGTCTGGCACCCAAAAATGCCAACAGGTTCTGAAATGGCTCTTAAAAGGTATCATCATTGGCCCAACTGGTTGCCTATCTCTGTGAATTAAGCTGCTAATTCCTGTGGTAGCCTATACCGGGAAACTAGGCCAAAAGCAAGACAACAACCTAATCTTCTCCCTCAGATCCCCACCAGCACTTGCTCCGAACTCACTGTGCCTCCACAGTAAAATTCAGCCCATTGTCGCTGTACAATATACATTCCACACTGTGGTATTTCAGCAAGAAATGCTGATCAGAGTTTATAAATTTAGGATGATCACAGAAACATACCAGATTATATGCTTTGTGCTGAATTCTAGGAGTGGCTGTACAGAATTCACTCAAGTAATTATTTTCCATTGCTTTCAGTCAGCGTCACTTTTCTTCATTCAACCCAGATGGAACCATGAATGATTTATAGCAGGAAAGAAACCCAACCAAGGGATGGGTTGACTTTTGGAGGCAATAGGTTTCCAGTATTTACAATTCTGATATGAAGCTTTCACAGCTTCTTAATGACCAAATAATATGCCTGACTCTTAACTGCTCTCTGGAGTGCTTTAGCAAGCCACTCAGTTGGATCACACTGCACAATAGGGAATGTTATTACACCATGGATTGAACTGATTGTCAAAGAAGGCCCATAGCACCCTTTCCGAGTAACTAAGAATGGATTCTAAATGCCAACTTTGCCAGAGAAGCCCAAGTGCTCAGCATTACCTACGTAAAAGATGGGTTCTGGTGATAGTCAGAGTAGAGAATATGTTGCACTCCAAAAAAAATTACAGATGGCTGATTGATCAGAATTTCTTTGCAAATTCAATGGTTGTTTGAAAAAGGCAAGTAAGATTGTAGACATATGCCAAAAATTTGATTTCAACCAGGCCTTTAAATATCTCATTAATGGAATGGAAAATTGGGTGTGATGTATAATAGAGCTAATCCATTCCATCTGTTTTAGGCATGGCCTCACAAGACCAACATTTAGTCGTCCATTTACAGTTCCTTTGAATCAAAAAAGATGGTGATAATGGGTCTTCTTCAAAAAGCAGTTTACTCTATGGTATAATGTTTGTACAGGAGAGTCATGGAATAATGGGTACATTTCCTGGCCACTGTTGCTTGCAGCCTGAGAGAAGAGTAGAGCTTTATACATGTGGTTTCAGACCTGTGTACTTAACTCCTCATTCTCACTACTCCCATCTCATCCTCCCACCACAAGTTTCTGACAATCGCTCTGAATGACAAGTTTGAGGATGTGGAGTGCTGAATGTAAATAGACTGATGCAGGTCGGACAGTTGTCTGTGGGTTCAGACTTATACCAAAGTTCCCATAAATTATGGCAAACCCATTGATGTTAACATGAGTGATGCACTGAATAGCTAAGCAGTTGGGTGATGTCTTGATGTGGACTTTCTCCAGCTCTTCATCGCAGTATCATTATAATTTCCCTTGTTCCTTCAAGTCCCTTGCGGGTGTGATTTGTGCCTTCAATATATCAAACAATTCAGTAACTGCTGTCTGTCTTTGTGAGGGGCTGATCAATTCAAAAATATTAAAGAAGGCTGATGGCCATCTAACAAAGCTTCTACTTGTACAGCCTGAGTCTGCCAGCCCACTTATGCACTATAAGCCTTTGAAGTTGATTTTAATAGTAATGTCAATTGCTTGGTACCATTTGCCCAATTTCACCAGCTATTGATCATAAGCATGGATAATGAAAATGGTGGAATTATAGTTAATTTTCGCTCATTGAGATGTAGATAAAGATCCCATGGTGTCCAGGAGCAAAATGACCTGGAGCCAGGTTGAGTTCCACTTATAAAGGCCATTCAGATGTGTTGAGGGAAAAGGAAGTGGGGTTGCCCTCCTCTTGAACCAAACACTCAGCTGAGTAGGAGGTGTAAAGTTCAGTGTTGATTTCAGTCCCTATTGTATGAGAGGCTCAGCTAGGTTTATACAGTGAATGGAGTGACGTTTGGTCTGCCTCCTTAGTGGAGAGCCAAAGGAGACATCTGAAGTACATGTACTACTGTAGCCATGGCTGATGAATGAGTTAGTAAATCATTACAAATCACAGGCTTTACTCAGGAAGGACTGAACAGGAGAACATCTTGAACTGTATTGATTTATTTATCCTACCTCAGGGCAGTAATGTTTTGCATTTGGATGAGTTTCATTTGATTTGGGGAAGCGATTTCTCTTGACACTGGATGATTGTTAGATTCTGGATTCTTGGTGGTTTATATTCATTGTCAGATGTTGTTTGATAATAAGCCTTTTCAAGACACTCCTTCAGAACATTAAAAAAGTCCCTTATTAGAGTCTTGTATAATAAATCATAAAATGAACTTGATGTACCCATACAGCACAGCATATCCCATTTGGCCCAACATGCCTGTGCCTGCTCTTTGTAAAAGCTATCCAATTAGTTCCAGTCCCCTGATCCTTCCTCCAAGTCCTGTAATTCTTTTGCTCCCAACTAATCCTTTTGTAAGTTTGCTACTTAATCTTGTTTCCTCTGCACTTTCAGGCAATGCATTCCAGATCAGTAACAGTTCACTGCACTAAAATAAATCTCCTCATCTACCTTCTGGTCCTTGTACCAATTACCTTAATAACTAATTTTATTTTGTTATTAAAGGGACTTTTCCCAACTGCTGTCTGTTTCCACTCAGTGGTACATGTTGGAGAAGTTCACCACTTGAGTTTAGCTGCCTGGTTATTTTTCATTAAAATTGCTCAATAGCAAAGAATGAACAGTTTTTGTGAAGAATAGCTTGTAAGTGATTGTGTGGGATTGTGTGAAGAATGGTGGGTGGGTAAACGTAATCAGGTGAGACTCCCACCGTTGAGAAAACATCAGCCATTCAGGTGGTAGGTCATGAATGTCACCAGCAGATGCCACAGAAGCTAATCTATGTGAATTCACATCTCAGCAATTCCACAATTCTGTGGAACTTATTTTGTCTTGTGGATTGCAAATCCCAACCGAGAAACCTGATGCTTCAGTAACCCAACAGCCAAAAGTGGTCATGTATCTAGCAAGTTCTAGCAATTATCTACCTCAGGGTAAATACTTGCTGCTTTGTCCTTATAACAACGTCATTGCTTCTCTAAACTGACCCAGGCACACTATCTCCCTGGGCCACCAGCACATGGCAGACAGGGGCAGTTTGTAGTTCAAGGGCATGATTTTGCTCACACTACTTATTGCTGAAGAGAAGGCATTATCACACATTGCAAGGGTTGTGTATGGCCGAAAAGCATGCCACCACAAAAGTGCAAAGGCATTGTCTGTATGGAGTATTGTCCATACTAAGAACAATGCAAATTTGGGGCTTAATCTGGGGTTGCTGTTGAAGTAAAGGGAATCCCATGGGATGGAAAATAGTTGTAAGTTGTAGTCGAGGACACATAATGTCAGGGGCTATCAAGATAGTCACAAAAACGCACAGTGCAAGTAGCTTCTTCCAGGCAAGTGTTCAGCGCTGGGTCCCTTGCTGAGTGTTGTGTATGTTAATATCTAGATGTGAATGTGGGAGGAGTGACCAGTGAGATCACAGATGACCTGAAAATTGGTGTTGTGGTAAAAATCAAAATGGGACAGCTTAGACTACAGACAACACAGGACAATGGCCTGACTAGATCTAACCCAACAAAGACCAGGACCTCCCGGAGCATCTGACTTCTTGAACCAATGGGGCCTGACTGCAGATGCTGGAACTGCAATTGTGATAACAAAGTGACCAGCCATTTCCCAGCTTTTGGAAGACCTGGTCCAGACGTCAATCAGCAACCCGATTCCGTGGAGTGAACCCAACATGAAGACCCCACCAGATTGAAAACAAGAACACCCCCAGAATGCCCGAGGCCACAACCAGTGTCCAGGACGCCATTGGACACATCCACTTACCTTCTAGAATGGCAGACCATCCACTCTGACTCCCAGGCTTGACCAGGAGCAGTCACTTACCCAGGAAATGTGGGAGACGCCCTGGTTTACAGGTAAGACTGAAACAGCTCGAGCTCCCCCATCCCCAGCATACACCTGGCAAACGTCCAAGCTACAGAAAACAAGCTGGATGAAATTAAAGCTAGTCTCACCTTCCACAGAAAATTGAGAGACTGGCGTGTGCTCTGTTTGACACAATAATACTCAACACTGGTGCCTCGCAACGCTGCACACTTAACCCCTTACACTATACTCCATATGCACTCACAACTGTGTGGCCAATTTCAGCTCTAACCCCATTTGTACATTTGCTGATGACAGCACTGTAGTGGGTTGGATCTCAAACAATGACGAGACAGAGTACAGAAAGGAGATAGACAGTTTGGTGGAATGGTGTAATGACAACAATCCCTCAATGTTAGCAAAATGAAGGAGCTGGTCATCAACTTCAGGAAGCGGAGTGGAGGACATGCCCCTGTCTGTATCAACTGTGCTGAGGTGGATGTAGTCAAGAGCTTCAAGTTCCTAGGAGTAAATATCATCAACAATCTGTCCTGGTCCATTCATGTCGATGCTACAGTCAAGAAAGCACGCCAACACCTCAGAAGGTGAAGGAAATTCAGTGTGTTCAATGACTCATCAATTTTTATGGATGCACCCTATCCAGATAAACTGCTGTGCCCAAGACCGCAAGAAATTACAGAGAGTTATGAATATAGCCCAGACCATCACAAAAACCAGCCCGAAGTGTCTAGGCCCGAAATGTCAGCCTTCCTGCTCCTCTGATGTTGCTTGGCCTACTGTGTTCATCCAGCTCTATACCTTGTTATCTCTCTTCCTTCCATTGACTCTGTCTGCATGTCCCGCTGCGTCAGGAAAGCAGCCAACATAATCAAAAATGGCTCCCACCCCAGTTATACTCTTTTCCACCCTCTTCCATCTGACAGAACATGCAAATGTTTGAAAATGCTTACCAACAGATTTAAGAACAGCCTTTTCCTCGCTGTTATTAGACTTATGAACTGACCTCTCATATATTACAGTTGATCTTTCTCTGCGCCTTCTCTATAGGTGTAACACTATATTTTGCATTCTGTCCTACTACTCTGATGTACTTATGTAAGGTATAAGTTGTCTGATTATCATGAAAAACAATACTTTTCACTGTATCTCAGTACATGTAAGAATAATAAATCAGATCAAATCAAATCAAATCAAATCAAGTATAGTTGAGTTGCTCAGGTAGGCTAAACAATGGCAAATCAAATTTAATCCTGAAAAGTGTGAGATTATGCATTTTAGGAGGAATAACAAAGCAAGGAAATAGATGTTGAATGATAGGACCCTAAAAGGTACAGAAGATCAGAGAGTCCTAGTTGTTCATGGATCCTTAAAGGCATCAGGACAGGTAGATAAAGTGATTAAGAAAGCATGTGGGATATTCGCCTTTATTAGTCAAGGCACTGAATACAAGAGAAGGGAAGTTATGATGGAGCTGTATATACATTAGTTAGGCCACAGCCAGAATGCTGTGTGCTGTTCTGGTTGCTACACCATAGGAAGGGTGTGATTGCACTGGAGAAGATGCAGGAAGGGTTCACCAGGGTGATGCCTAGGCTGGTGATTCAGACACTAGACAGACTGTGTTGTTTTCAGTTGAACCGAGAAGGCTGAGGGAGGATCTGATTGAGGTATACAAAGTTCTGACGCATGTAGACAGGGTAGATGAGACAAAATTTTTCCCCTTAATAGAAGGGTTTTGTAGTTTTGTGAATAAAAGGCAGATTATTGTTTTAATGACAGTAAATTGAGAGGGGGATATTCAAGGACACCTGAGTATCCTCACGTACCAGTTGCTGAATGTAAGTGTGCAGGTGCAGCAGGCAGTACAGAAGGCAAGCTGTAAATTGGTCTTCATAGTGAGAGGATTCAAGTACAGGAACAAAGAAGTCTTGCTGCAATTATACAGGGCATTAGTGATGCCACACCTGGAACGTTGTGTGCAGTTTTTGTCTCCTAGTCTGAGGAAAGATGCTTTTGCTTAAGAGTGAGTCCAGAGAAGGTTTGATTGATTCCTGGGATGGCTGGACTGTCATCTGATGAGATATTGAGTTAATTAAGATTGTATTAACTCTATGACTCAGGTGCTCAGGGCTAGTGGGGAGATGGGGAGATCAGGCTTTGTGTTGATTTAATATAGCTCAACAATGTGGCGTGTAGAGAGAACCACCCAATGGCATCTGTGGATGACAGTCTGGTGAAATTATCAGCGTATTTTTTTTTCACAATACTATGTGCAATGGTGGCTTCTGGCAGAAACATGACAAGCATCGGTATTGTTCACCATAATCACCTCAGCTTTTGAACGATAGTGCTTCAAACGATTTCCATTTGACAATACTTCAGCACCAGAAATTATCCAACGCACAATGTCCAACATCCTCAAAAGCAGAGAAGGAGTTGCTTGCTTCCTTGGACAATGTGCTCATTCATGGCAAGATTAAAGAAAAACATGACAGATGAGTCAAAACTCCAAATATCATGGCAGAATGCATATTTTCTATCGGGCTAAGAGCCCTGCTCTCATAAATTCAAGATCACAAAAGGAAAAACAAAACAATTATCTTTACCTCTAGGTCTTTGACAGAGGCAGAATCCCATCGTATAACTATTCAGGAGAACACTGCATATACCAAAAAAGATATAACCACTGCAGACACTCTGTTAAGAGTTATAGCTGCTGAAGCTACACAGCAAGATGTCACACTCATTTCCAAGGTAGAAGCATATTCTTCAACCATAGCAAATAGTTTAGCCTGATCGTTACCAACTCTTTGTCCAACTGCTCTTCTCTCTCTTTAGACTCTGTCCTATCATTAACCCCCTACCCCATCCCCCTCACTTTTTTCTGCAAATAAACTGACGTTTTCCCAGCCACCATCAGTTCTGAGGAACGGTCACCGGACCCAAAATGTTAACTCTGTTTTTTCCTACACAGATGCTGCCAGACCTGCTGAACTTTTCCAGAAACTTTGTTTTTGTGCCTGATTCACAGGATCCGCAGTTCTTTCGGTTTTTATATAATAAACATTTTGCCAACATTGATTAAATCCAAACAGCTCCAGTTAAAAGTTGAAGTTTGTATACAAGTCAGAGCACATTGCCAAGATGTCTGGCCTGAATATTTTCCAAATAAAACAGTTTTAAGACAATATCATGAGCACCAAAAACCACTTCACAATAGTATATCATTAGTTAGTCTTCAATGATAGCCAGAAGATCCTGAGATCTATGAGGATCAAGAATCTCAAGATTCAAGGTGGTCATCCAGCCATCACAAAATGCAAATGGACAGCACAACAATTAGTGTGTTGGCCTGGAATCTCAGCAGCCATAAAAGAAATTATTACAGCATGCCATATTGTGCCATTAACAGTCAGGTATCGACACAATCTCTGATGTCATCAATCTTTCCAGCACGACCTGGAAAAAGTTGAGATTTATTCAATTTCATATCTCATCTATTTGATTTCCTTTTCATTGCCATGCATTCTCATTGGGTGGAGATTAAATGACTTCATTACACAAGAACAGGTGCCATGATAAAAGCTTTGAAAATCATTTATTCAACGCATGGTTTTCCTGATGAAGTACTATCCTGATGAAGTATTATATGGTTTACAGCTTGTTAATTAAAACTTTAGAATATTCACAAAAGAATACAATTTTTGTCACGTGACTAGTTCATTACATCATCCACAGGCCAAGAGTGAAGCAGAGGCAGGTCTGAACATAATAAAAATGCTGATGATAAGGAGTTAGGATAGAACATTAGCTCTAGTGAACTTTACAACAAAACCATTGAACAATGCCTCCAGTCACCACATAGCCCTCTATAGCCCCTCTACAAACTTATACCACCCCCACTCACCACCCTTTGCCCTTTCCATTCCATTTCAACTCACCTATTATCCAACATGGGCATTAAGCAGGGTGCATTCTGTCAGAAAATGAAATTGTCAATCTATTGATGACACCATCATTAAAAAAGTATACTCCAATTGATACAGCTGCTCACAAGGTTCCATGCATGCCATCAGCATTGGTATGCATTTCCGGAAGTTACTGTCAGGCACAAACTTCGTAGTCGCATGCAGGTGAAATGGAAATTAGACAGATGTTGCTCCTCATGCACTACATATGCCAACGCATGCAACTAGATGCCCCCATCCCGTCCCCATGATCCCTCAAACACAACTTCATGCTTATTTGCATTCACCACTATTTCTCCCTTTACCTCTCATGCCAATTCTTTGAGTATCCATGCACACAGGAAAAAAATGTGGTTCTATTGCTTATATTTCTATACTGCAGATTACACTCAATTGAGAAAATTGCTATTGAGACTACAAATTTTGACAGCTATTGACACTTCTTGACAGGCCTTGAGAAGTTGGACAATTCCAAGGTGTTTTTGGAAGCTTTTATGCACACATATGCACACCTATTCTCCAGAATTAACAATCTCAAAGGGTAGCTGACTGACCTCCTCCCCTCCAGCCAGGATCCCTGATATTCACTCCCAAAGGCTTCACCCTCAAGGTATCCTGGGACCATATCCACAGGGGTTCCTTAGTTCTCCAAAGGAGTACACTGGCTATTATTCAATAGATTTGCTTTCACCTGGTCTCCCCTTTAGCCTTAAGAACTATATATCACTCTTTCTTGAAAACATTCAATGTTTTGGCCTCAACTGCTTTCTGTGGCAGGGAATTCCACAGGCTCTCCACTCTCTGTTAATGAAAGTTCTCTCTCAGTCTTAAATAGCCCACCATATATCCTTAAACTGTGACCCCTAGTTCTGAACACTTTGGTCATCATGAGTATCCTCCCTGCATTTGCCCTGTCTAGTATTGTTAGAATTTTATAGGTGTCGATGAAATTCCCCCTTCATTCTTCTAAACTCCAGGGAACATGGTCCTAACCGATCCAATCTTTCTTCATGTCAGTCCTGTCATCCCTTGGAGTTAATACATTTAGTGCCCTCATCTAAATCATTAATATATTTTGCAATTAGCTGGTGTCCAAGCACTGATCCCTCCGTTATCCACCAGTCAACTTCTGCCACTAGAAAAAGCCCTACTTATTTCTACTGTTTGTTTCCAGTCGGCCAACAGTTCTCTGTTCATGTCAGTTCACTACCCCCAATCCCACGCATTTTAATTGTATATGCTGATCTTCTTTGGGTAATCTTATCGAAAGCCTTCTGAAAGTCCAAGTAAACCACATCCATTGTCTTCCCCCTATCAACTCTACTAGTTACACCTTCAAGAAATTCCAGTAGATTTGCCAAGCACAATTTTCATAAGTCCATAAATCCATGCTGACTCTGTCAGATCCTGTCATTGTTTTCCAAGTGCTGTGTTATTTTTTCTTTTACAACAAACTCTAGTATCCTCCCAACTGCTGATGTCAGGCTAACTGATCCATACTTCCTTATTTTCTTCTGACCTTTTTTTAAATAGTGAAATTACACTAGCTACTTTCCATTCCATAGGAATTGTTCCAGAGTCTGTAGAATCTTGGAAAATGGCCACCAATGCATCCACTATTTCGAGGGCCACACTCTTAAATATTCTGGAATGTAGATTATTTGGGCAAGATAGCGGAGGCAGCAATGGGACTCCTCAGCCCTCAGCTCATCCATCTGTATGCTTTTTTCTTTTCCTTTTTATTCCTCTCTCTTTATTCCTAAGATTTTAAAGTGTCTTTTTTGATAAGAAAACTTACCTGGGAGCAGCTGAGAGCTGGAGGGAAGTGGACTGGAGGCGTGGAGCGGTGTGGAGCAGCTGACAGCCGGAGCGGAGCGGGCTGGAAGCCAGGAGCAGAGCAGGGATAGTTGTTGGGCTGGGGTCTGGCGTGAGTGGTCAGCGGCTTATGAGGCCAGTCAGACCACGTGTGGAAGTCTCTGTGCTGATCTTCTGCAATGTAATCTGTTTATCGGACTGTAATGTTTATCGTTTTAACTATGTCTTATTTCTACCTTATACTATGAATCACTTTAAGGTAATGCAACTTTTTTCTTCTTTATTCCTCTTTTTGTATCTAAGATTTGTGCCGAGGTATTTTGTACCTAAGATGGCACCGTGAAAGGTGACATTGTAAACTTTCCACTGTACTCCTGTATTTCTGTGCTTTGAGTATACATGACAATAAAACCTAATTCTATTCTAAATCTAGTACTGGAGATTTACCAACCTTTAATCTCATCAATTTCCCCAACACAATCTCCTTACTATTACTGATTTCCTGTTGTTCCTCACATTCACTAGATCTTGTGTTCCCCAACATTTTTGCAACATTATTCGTGTCTTCCTTTGTGAAGACAGAACCAAAATACGCATTTAATTGGTCTGCCACCTCTTCGTTCCCCATTATAACATTCCGTGTTTCTGACTGTAAGGGAGCTGTATTTGTATTTACTCATCTTTTTTTCTTTACCATACCTTTTGTTTTAATTCTTGCATTCCAAATAGGCATCACTGGCTGGGCCAGCATTTATTGCCCATTCCTGGTTTGCCTTGAGAAGGTGGCAGTGAGCTATCTTATTGAACTGCTGCAGTCCACGTGTTGAAGGTAGGCCCACAATGCCCTTAGGGAGGGAATTCCAGAATTTTGACTCAGCAACAGCGAAGGAACAGTGATATATTTCTAAGTCAGGATTCCGAGTGGCTTGGAGGGGAACTTGCAGGTGTTCCTGTGTATCTGCTGCCCTTTGCCTTCCAGATGGTAGTGGTTGTGGGTTTGGAAGGTGCTGTCTCAGGATTTTTGGTTAATTTCTTGCAGATATTACACACTGCTGCTACTGAGCATTGATGGTGGAAAGAGTGGATGCTTGTGGATGTGATGCCAATCAAGCAGGCCACTTTGATACAGTGGTGTCAAGCTTCTTCAATGTTATTGGAACTATACCCAACCAGGCAAGTGGGGAGTATTCCATCACTCTCCTGACTTGTGCCTTGTAGATGACGGACAGGCTTTGAAAAGTCAGGAAGTGAGTTACTCAGTGCTGTATTCCTAGTCTCTGGTCTGGTGTTGTAGCCATTGTATTTAGATAGCAAGTCCAGTTGAGTTTCTGGTCAATGGTAACCCCAGGTTGATGATAGTAGGTGATTCAGTGATGGTAACACCATTGAATATCAAGGAGTGATAGTCAGTTCATCTCTTATTGGCGATGGTCATTGCCGGACATTCTGTGGCGCAAATGTTACTTGCCAGGTGTCAGCCCAAGCCTGGGTATTGTCCAGATCTTGTTGCATTTGACCATGGATTGCTTCAGTTTCTGAGGAGTATTGAATAGTGCTGAACATTATGCAATCATCAGTGAACATCCCCACTTCTGACCTTATAATGGAGGGAAGGTGATTGATGAAGAAGCTGAAGATGGTTCTAAGACACTACCCTGAGGAGCTCCTGCAGAAATGTCCTGAAGCTGAAATGTCATCCAACAAAACCAACCATCTTCTTACGTGTCAGGCATGACTCTAACCAGCAGAGAGTTTGCCCCCTGATTCCCATTGATTTCGGTTTTGCTAGGGCTCCTTGATTCCACACCCCACTGAATATGGTCTTTACATCATGGGCTGTCACTCTAACCTCACCTCTGGAATTCACCTCTTTTGTCCATGATTGAGGCAAGGCTGCAGTGAGGTCAGGAGCTGAGTGGCCCTGGTGGAACCCAAACTGGGCATCACTGAGTAGGCTATTACTGAGCAGGTGCTGCTTAATAGCACTGTTGATGACACTTCCCATCACTTTACTGATGATTGAGAGTACACTGATAGGGCAATAATCAGTTGGGTTTGTCATGCTTTTTGTAGATAGGACATAGCTGGACAATTTTCAACATTGTTCGGTTGATGCCAGTGTTGTAACTGTACTAGAAGAGCTTGGCTAGGGATGCAGTACGTTCTGGAGCACAAGTCTTCAGCATTATTGTCAGAATGTAATCAGGCTCCATAACTTTTACAGTATCCAGTGCCGCTAGTCATTTCTTGCTATCATGTGGAGTGAATCGAGTTGGCTGAAGACTGATTTCTGTGATGCTGGAAACCAAACGGATCATCTGCTTGGTATTTCTGGCTGAAGACTACTGTGAATGCTTCAGCCTTACCTTTTTCACTGATGTGTTATGTACTGATTACTGGTAGAGTACAGCAGATAAGGATTGGCAACCAAATCAGCATTAAGTGGATTAGGACAAATCAGTCACAAGATTAAGGACAGACTGGACCATGATGCATAAGTTCCACCCATGGCCCATCCCTATTCCAAATCATATATTCCTTCTGGATTTTTTGCCACCAGACAGAGGGAGAAGTTTTACACAGTCCAAACATGTATTCCTTACAGATGAGGATCCCAGTTAAGATGAGAAATAATTTACTTGTTGTGCTGCTCCAGTTTTTTTTATTTCAGAGTTCCAGTATTTCATGTTTTCTTTTCTAAATGTGTTTTAAAAGGATGTAGCTTCCTTACCACTCTGACTTCTGATACAGTTTAAGCCACATAACCAAACAGTCTCAAGCATAATCAGATCTTTGCTCCCTCAGCTGAGCTCCACCACAACAAAAAAGAGGAAACATCAGCCACAGCTCCATTTCTCCTTGGTTTTCCAGCGATATCTACACCAGAGTAAAAGTTAACCAAGGAGAGAATTTTAATGTGTTGTCCTCCCATGTGGAGGGGCCCAGAATCACTCACAGTCAATGCTCACAAATGAAGAATGCTCACCTGTTGAATCCTCTGGAACTTACTATCTCAACACAAGTTAATACCTTCATGAGAGGATGACAGAAGTTCATTTATGATTAAAATAGTTCCAGTTTTTCTCAGCATTCGTTTTGATAGGTTGATTTTATAGCTTGAGTAGTGTGTCTACTGTATTGGCATTAGTTAGACGTGTTCATCTTTTCACATCACATTGCATCAGCCAAATCTCATGAAACCAGTCAGCCCAGTACAACTGGAATAATCATCGACCCACTGGCATTCATAGATTTGGAGTATCGAAACTGCAAGCCATTCATTCAAAAACATCTTTATCTTAACGCATTACTTAACAGGCCATCTTGATGGTTCTGATATGTTAAAAATGTAGTCAAAATGTTGCAGTTATATGATATCCTTTGTGACCTCAGAACAGGTCAGGCATTTTGTGCAAAGCCCAATGAGATTCATAATCAGACAATCTTTCAACTATTTTGTAACTCTTCAAATAAGCTCCCTGATTAATCGAATATCAGGCATAGATTTATGCCATAC
This sequence comes from Ginglymostoma cirratum, assembly GCA_024137785.1. Lineage (NCBI taxonomy): Eukaryota > Metazoa > Chordata > Chondrichthyes > Orectolobiformes > Ginglymostomatidae > Ginglymostoma > Ginglymostoma cirratum. Next base: position 6,199,054 of record JAHRHZ010000030.1, on the reverse strand, counting down.
ACAAGGGTGTTGAATTTTCTACATCTATTGCAAGATGTCTTCCTGTCCTTCAGCTGGAGATTAACACAGTACCTCAGAGAAAAGGAGTGAATAGCTGAAAATGGTAATTTACAGGCTCCTTTGGCAGCACCATCCAAACCAACAACCTCTTCCATCCAGAAGGACATCACCACCTGGAAGTTCCTCTCCAAGCCACAGACCTTCCAGACTTGGAAATACGTTGCTATTCATTCATTGTTGTTGGGTCAAAATCCTGAAATTCTCTCCCAAACATCATTTTGGGTTTACCTACAGTAGATGGACTGCAACAGCTCAAGAGGCAGCCGCCCAATGCCTTCTCAAGGGCAGCGAGGGACAGACAATAAATGCTGTATCAGAGATAAAAGGTACTGCAGATGCTGGAGAATCTGAGATAACAAGCATGGGGCTGGATGAACACAGCAGGTCAAGCAACATCACAGGAGCAGGAAAACTTGACGTTTCGGGCCTAAACCCTTTTCTGATGAAGGGTTTAGGCCCGAAA
>JAHRHZ010000030.1:6185467-6198131 GCA_024137785.1 Ginglymostoma cirratum | reverse complement strand
TTTCTGATGAAGGGTTTAGGCCCGAAACGTCAAGTTTTCCTGCTCCTGTGATGCTGCTTGACCTGCTGTGTTCATCCAGCCCTATGCTTGTTATCTCAGACAATAAATGCTGGCCCAGCTAAGGATGCACACGTCTGCTGAGTGAATAAAATGAACTCCTGATCAGCGTGGGTGAAGTGGTTCCACCACTGTACTGACACAAATGCACTGGCAGACCAGAACAACCACCACAGAAAATAATCCAGATTACAAAACTCAGCCAAGAATACAATCAATACAAGATAAACAGAAACAGTGCATCATTAAAGAATGCAGATCTGTTAGCATCTGTAATACCAGATACTAGAGTTTAGGGTGTAGCTCTTCAGCTGAACTGATCATCAATGATAAGGGTAATCTTCATGCCTTCAGTTCAAATGAGGCAAAACAATTTAAAGCTTAACTGTTTCAGAGATAGTAGGAACTGCAGATGCTGGAAAATCTGAGATACCAAGGTAGAGCTGGATGAACACAGCAGGCATTTCCGAAGAAGGGTCTAGGCCCGAAACGTCAGCCTTCCTGCTCCTCTGATTCTGCTTGGCCTGCTGTGTTCATCCAGCTCTACACCTTGGTATCTCTAAAGTTTAACTGGTCTCTTCTCCTTCAATACAAACTGTTTCCAGCATTTCCTCCAGATTCACTTGCTATTAGAAAAATACACGTATTGATATACTACACATCACATTGGTCGAACATTCCAAAGGTTCTTTACAGCCAGTGAAGTGGTTTTGAAATGTAGTCAATGTTGTCATGTAGGAAACATGGCAACTAACATGCACTCTGCAAATGCTCACGAACAACAATATGATAATGAGCAGATAATCTATTTTGATGTTGTTAACTGAGGAATAAATATTTGCCAGCGCATGTCTTTTGTGAAATAGAGTCAAGGGATTTTTTATGTCCACTTGAGGAGGCAGATGGGGTTTCAGTTTAAGATCTCATCTGAAAAATGACATATGCAGCAGTGCACACTCCCACAAGGTGCTTTATCACAGAAGTTGGCAGTGTCTGTGGTGGAGGGGATGTTGGCATATGAAGCTTAGCAGTTGTCAAATAGAATGAGAACAATTCTGGTTCAACAGGAGTTAGTGGACAAGAGTAGAGTATAATTGATGGCAAGGGTTTGAATCTTATGAAGAGGCTAAAGACAATGGTTTTGATCTGCGCAATGTAAAGTGGAAGAAATCGCAGCTCATCCAACAATGGACATCAGCTGAGCAATTTAACTTAACAGAGGTGGTGGCAGGGCTGGAAGAGTTTATGGAGAAGTAGAACTGGGTATCATATTGAATCATATCAATTGTGGATTACAGAAGTTATGGTAAAGGGAGAACTGGCTGGTGTGGTAGCGGGTGAGAGATGCAAAACATACTGAAGACGCTAAAATTGTATTGTTAATTGTATGGAAACAAATGAATGCAAACCCACTGAACTGGATAATGGAGGAGAGGCATTAATGTTGAAAAATACAGTTGACAGTAGCAAAAACTGCAGAAAGATAAAGTACAGTATTAAAGTAATAGATCTATTCCTGAACATGGGACATTCATACAGGGACTGGTTGCAGGAAGGTAAGTTGGTGTGCAGGCTGTGCAGGGATGAGTAGATTTCAAATTTTCACTGGTGACAGTAAGCTCATCATGGCTGATTTGTTAGCTGGAATTTGTTAAGATTCATTCATTGCTGATGTTCTAGATTGATATTAAGTGTCTAGAGTCAGAAACACTAGTGAAACATTAACCCCCAGTATGTTGCCATTATTCAGATGAATTGTTAGTGCAGGCAATGTTGAAATAAACTGTGTACTGACTGGCAGCGTAGGGATGTGGATTTTGTGTTCATTACACAAAGAAACCACAATGTCATCAAAGCTACTTCTGTTCCTTTAACTTTCAAGAAAGACCAGTTGAATGAGTAATATAGCCACCCAGTTATCTGGCTGTCACGAGTTATTAGAAGGTCTGTAATGGGTAGGTGTGAGATGCTATTAATATTTTTGCTGGGCAAGGATGAATAAAGACCTCATAACTTGTGACTGAATAGTAAAAGCAATTTCTACCAGCAGTCTCTAAATAGCCTATAACATTTAATCATTTTACGTATAACTGCACCATAAAATTTGATTTTCTTGACTTGTACCTCTATCTATTAAAGTCTGTCCTGTTCATGCACCCTCTGGTTCTCTCCCTTTCTTTCTTTGTGTGCTGAATCCTTGCTGTGGCATGAGGCAGCCTCCAGTCATTCATTCAAGTGACATTTCTTCATGCTTTGATTGTTAACCTTGGCATATCAGTCAAACCCTGATTCTGACTTCATCTTCATGTCCACAGAGTTTGGCTTTTCAGCATGAATCACTGAATTATTATCAGCAGTCCTGCAAATCTTAACTAGTTCAACACATACATGCGATCTTCCAAATTGGTCCACATCAGTAGTGCATTATATTTTAACCAGGACACACCATCTCCAACATCAGAATCATAAGAATGCATTATTTCAACTCTCTTGCTTATTGCTGCTTCCCATGAGATTCCAATTAAAATATAAGGTGCCAGCACCATGCACAGAAAACAAGTATGATCCCATGGCAGGGCAAGCTTTTTGTCGTAAAATCCTCCATCAGTCAACAATGCTTCTGCCATGAGCAGGTTGTAAAAAAGCCTCCCAGACAAACAGATAAGATCTGTATCACAATTACAGCCTTCCTGTAATAAAAGCAAAATGCTGTAGATGCTGAAACTCTGAAATAAAAACAGAAAATGATGAATGAACTCAGCTGGTCTGCAGAGATAGAAACAGAACTAACGTTTCAAGTCCAGTGACACTTCTTCAAAGTGAAGTTAACTCTTTCTCTCTCCATATGTGCTGCTGGACATACTCAGTCACTCCAGCATTTTCTGTTTTTACATCCTTCAAGTATTTCTCAATGCAATCATAATCTTGTCAAATTTATTTCTTAGCCCTCATATAACCCTTAGCCCCTGCAAACCTCTCCTCCCTCACCAGTGTTTCTTGCTCCTACACCCCCACCACACGGTCTATTCCCTCTAAGTCAATGGTTGAGATGACAGAGTACCTCCAAAGAGCAACCCCACAGTTCAACAATGCCTTCCTGCAAGTATTCCTCCAGATAGCAGTGAAAGGCAGGAAGTGCTGTTTCTCACAGGTGGCATTAGGTCCTCTCTCCTGACCAAGGTGGCCTGGGTGGAGATAGCAGATGTGATTGAACCACTGTAAGGAATGGGGCAATGACTTGCTCCAGTCTTTCAGGGTAAGTGCCAGTGTCACATCTTCATACAGAGTCTCTTGTGAGGTCATTAATAATTAAATGTGCAAGTGGGAAGCAATGTCAGAAAAGTGATTACATGATCAGTTTGGGTGCCACATGGCACATGTTGCTGAGAGCCCTCAATTTAACCCACAGGGCCCTAATGTTGACGGTGCCAATCCCATTTTAGGCCCCTCATTCACATCACCCTCACTGACTGTAACCAATACTACACCCCACCCCACCTCCCCACTCTATACCACCATATCTTTGACAATAAGGCTTTCTCTCCTCGATAGTTCCATGTCCACTAACCTCACCATTTGTCCTCCCTTGCAATCAAACCCCAGGCTTTCAACCTCCACCCACCCTTCAGCCCAATTTACCCTTAGTGACTTCTGCTGAAAACCATCATTCCATTGTTACTCTCCCTTGTACCACAGAGTTCAAGAAAGAAAACTGCTGACCTAAGACACAATTGCACAAAGCTGGCTAGTGCATGCTAGCTTTAAATGAACATTTAAAGATTCGCAACATTCTCATGCACCACTGACTTCATCGTGAAAATAGGATGCAATTAAAAAAGGTTTCATGCTGGACAGTGTGAAGCCCAGCATACGAGAAAGAAGATAATGACCCTAATCACTGCATCTCAATCTGCCACCAGAGAATCAAAATCTCACCCACTCTCTAATTACGTCATCCTGCACAAGGTATTTCCCCATTTTGTGACCTCCAAAAATTCCCTTCTTGAGTGTTTTTACCAAAGTCTGAATTTTAAATCTTAAATCCTTAATTTCATGGCCTCATCCATCCATCTTTTTGTAACCTCTGTTGTCGGATTAGGCTTCAAAAGAGCCAGTCAGTAGGCCTCTGTCTGCACAATATATTTCTATGATTCTGTTCTATGATTATAGCTTATTTCTTCAACAGTTGAAGCTGTTTTACAAAATGTTAAGATGTACGTTAGTCCATAGCTTGCTCACTACATCCAAGCCATATAGCGGAAAAAGTAAAAGTTAGTTATATTTGAGAACTTTTTTTACTGGCTGAAGCTGTTTCCAAATTTGCACAGAGCCTTATCATGAGAAGTGCATTTCAGGAAATTGTGGGGAGCTCAAATACTACTTCCCAAAATACATTTCCGGCAAGCAAGACTCCCTGCTAGGGGCATACATTCAGAAAACCATTCCCTATAAAATGCGCAGTCAGTAGTGACTGGTTTACTGAGAAGCAACTATTCCAGCTCTGCATAATATAACTCACCTCTCCATTTTTCATAACTGACCTGTGAGGTATAAAGAAATACCATTAGAAATGTGGGGACTCAAACTATTGTGAAGCTCCAACACTGCTGGAGCTGAGACATTAACAGTGAACTCTGCTGCATTTGTCTTTTCCCCTTAGTCCTATAGACCTCAGATGAGGAATCAGGACAACAGTATTCTAGCTGAATGCTTCAAGTACCCTTTCAAACATCATATGGATATTATAAAAAAGCCTTTACGGCCCTTTCTGGTGCAACAGTATACTAGAATAATTTAAGATATGAAACTTTCTGAGAGCCTTAGTGGCCACAGAAGCCTTCTTCTCTGTCTGTCTGTATCTGTATCTGTATCTCTCTCTCTCTCTCTCTCTCTCTCTCTGTCTGTCTGTCTGTCTGTCTCACTCTCTCCCTGCTAACAAACTAAATGTGACCAGTATCAAGCAACCTGTATCAACCACCTATCATCTCCTAGGGAAAGAGCTCAGTTATGATTATCTATTCTGCAAATCAACAATATATGATGCCTGTGGAAATAATAAGTTATTGCAAAAGAATCAAAGCATATTACATTTTGAAATGAACCACAGGAACATTAATGATTGCTATCATCTAAAAATGGAAACAGGTGATAGGGAGGGAATGCCATACAATTTAGAGAGCCAGAAATTGACTTCAAATAGGGTTTTAATGATGATATACTGACACAAAATAGAAATGTTGACACATTTCAAAATTTAATTTACTGTAAATTATTTCTGAACTTGTTTGTTAATTTCTGAATTACAGTTTATTATGCTAAAAAGTAAAACAGAAGCAGAACAGTTCTGCAAGTGATTGTATTCAAAATGACTCCAGATAAGATCTGTGAGACTGGTTGCACGACAAGGTAACCTTGAAGTCAGTTCCATTGGAAAAGAATCATCAAAAACAAAACAACCAGCATTGATTGGCTTAAATCATACCATGTCAATTTTGACAGTGTCTCAGTCAATCAGACCTACATAACTAAACATAGCACAGGTGCGTGATACATTATGATAACTACTTCGTGGAATCCAAATGGTAAATTGGGCTATCAAGGAATTATCAAATCCTATCTCCTGATAACTGCTCAGCAAATAAAGCCAGAAAGCTTACAGATAAATGTAAATTGTCAATAAATTGAAGGATTAGTCACCATCAATTAGTGTCAACATAACTTTACAATAAATAGTCAACATGACCCAGGACAGCAAGCTAAATGATTTTATTAAACTAGCAATTAAAATGCCCTATCCCATAATATTGTGGGCTGAACTTTTAGACCTCATCAAGGTCAGATATAGACATGAATGGTGCAAGAATTATGAGGCTAGCTTTCAGGCCCTGTTCCCCACATCGGCCACTTCATTGACATCGGATTGGGGCCCGGCAAGGCAATATATTACCACAAGGTGGGCGGTCATTTAGGCAGATCAGGAGCCTTGTCTCCAATATAAAAGCACTATTTAAACCAGTGTTTAAAACCACCAAGGTTGGGCATGAATATTTCTGAAATTGGAATGATGGAAGTTGCTCATACAAGTTGCTAGTTCAATGGGAAAATTCAACTGAAATTTAAGGAGATGGATAAATTTAATCTTTTACACTTTAACTTAAAACTAGAGCCAATGGAAACAACTTAGGTGATGTAAATTTGTATAAAAAATGGAGAACATTGTTTGGGAAGAAATTGATTGACCACGAATAAAGCCTATCAGCCCATCAACAATGCTCAAACTGCACACAAAAGAAATCTTCACATCTGTTGTTGCCATATTTTGATTTGGTATAGAAATAATTGCAAGCATTACTTAACAAGTTACTTTTGAGATTCTGTTTTGCAAGAAAGAACAAGTAGAATTTAGCAGCTCTGATTTTTTTCATGATATTATGAAAACGTGGTTTTTTTAAACTGAACAGTAAGGTTTCTCTAGTGCTTCTGAATCAGTATTGTTCAGAATGATGGTAATTAAAGGGAGGCTCACTAAGCATAAAAGATTAGTGACAGGGAAAAAGTGACACAGCATCAAATGGAAATGTGACTGACTCAGCTTAGGTGTAGTTAAATGGAATATATCATGTCAAAGAGAAGTGTAGATTAAAATTAACTATCGACAGCTTTCTCTTAGAGATATTTATGCCCTTACCTATGAAGTTTTTTTTTTGAGAGCTGAATTGAATGAATTGGCCGCCACACAGTAGATTGGGACAAAATGAGAGGGCACACGTGCCCCTCCCTCCAACCCACCCTCCCAACCCAATCCCCTCCACCCTGAAAACTTCTGATCTTACAAAAAGACCCACTGAAAGTCAAAAATGCATGGCATGATCTTGGAATACCGATGTAAGCATGCAGAAGTAATTATTACATCTGACATAATGAACATGAGGAATGCATAGTGAAAATGCACTGAACACTGGGTCTCAAACATGTATACCTACTTGATAAAATGGTATTATGGTCTCTAGAGCAAGAAAATATATTTCAAAGGATAAGGCACTGGTATTTAATCCACATTGAGAAATTGACTTTAAGACAATCAAAGCGGTACTGGTTAAAGGGAGTCAGAATTAAAGTAAAAATAAAATTTGGACAATTTAAGTCTAAGGGATGAAAATATTTGATAAGAAAAATCCACAAGATGGGTACAAGTGAAGGGAGAACTGGAGAATCTTTAATATCTGTTGTTGTAATTGAATGTACCATAATCAGCTAAAAGTGAGCCAAAATCAAAGGATGATAGGAGATAACACAGTGTGGAGCTGGAGGAACACAGCAGGCCAGGCAGCATCGCAGGAGCAGGAAAGCTGACATTTTGGGTTGGGACCCTTCTTCAGAAAGGGCAGCTTCTTCCAACATCAACAGTTCTTACTATCTCAAAGGATGATAAGACAGTTTCAATGCACAATGAAGAAGAGAGGGAGGAATATTTGCCACTGTTGTAGGCCTACTTTCTGCTTCCAACCTACTGAGCCAACAATGATAGGAAATTACTTCTTGGTTCATGTATCCATACATGACATCACAGTGTTGAGAATAAGTATCTCCATATAGAATGAAGCACTTATGCCATCTCTCATATTGACCACCAAATCCCCCTTTATCTTTAAAACTCAGATCAAACCTAGGTAGGGCCAGTACCTTACACAAAACATCTAGTTATAATCTTCTAGCTGAACAAAGAAATAGAAGAAGAAATTCAAAAGCTAGAACAGAGTGTCTGGCATGAACAAACACAGAAGTTGCTGGAAAAGCTCAGCAGGTCTGCAACATCTGTGAAAGAAAATCACAGTTAACGTTTTGGGTCTGATGACCCTTCCCCAGCACAGTCTGGCATGAGTTGGTTTATAATGGCAATTAAACCTCTTGGTTGAGGATGTTTACTCTATGCTTTTTAGCTGCTCAAAGTTTGATATTAATAGTTCTAGTAGTGTTTTAATGTTATCTGCAATATATAATCAAGAAATTATGAAACCAAACTTATAGAAACAGAGAAGATAGGAGCAGGGGGAGGCCATTCAGCCCTGCAAGCCTGTTCCACCATTCTTCATGATCATGGCTGATCATCCAACTCAATAGCCTAATCCTGCTTTCTCCCTATAATCTTTGATCCCTTTCACCCCAAGTCCTATATCTAGTTGCCCCTTGAATACATTCAATGTTTTGGCATCAACTACTTCCTGTGGTAATGAATTCCACAGGCTCACCACTCTTTGGGTGAAGAAATGTCTCCTCATTCCACCCTAAATGGTCTACCTTGAATCCTCACACTGTGTACCCCTGGGGCTGGACACACCCAACATCGGGAACATCCTCCCTGCATCTATCCTGTCCTGTCCTGTTAGAATTTTATAAGTCTTTATGAGATCCCCTCTATTTGTCTGAACTCTAGCAAACACAATCCCAACCTAGTCGATTTCTTCTCATACGTCAGACCCGCCATTCTCGGAATCAGTCTGGTAAACCATCGCTGCACCTTAGAAATAATTTGATCAGTTAATTAGTTGTGAGATGTCATAAAGATATTTCTTTCTCCAAGGGGAATCTGTTAGAATTTGGGGTCCTTTAAAAACTGACTTTTGTTTTACCTAGTATTTACTGAGTGGCATTAGACTACAGTCAACAACTAACTTTCCAAAATTCTAGCAAATGAAAAAAGGAAGTGAATAGGAAAGATTTGGAGGGATATGGATCAGGAGCAGGCAGATGGTACTAGTTTAGTTTGGTTTATATTCTGCATGGAATGGTCGGACTGAAGGGTCTGTTTCCATGCTGTATGACTTTATGACTCTTTAACTACAAGAAATATGGAGGTCATGATTCCCCATTAAACTAATGCCAATAATTTATCTGGTGCCAAAGTACGCTAATATTAGTGTGTTAGTTTCAAAAATAGAAAGCATTTATCCTTAGAAAGAATAATAGACTAACCCTCAAATGAAGGTAGGCAAGGGACAGCAATCATCCAATGTCACGAGTAGTTGTCTCATGACTACTCGACAAAAGGGTCCAGACAATTGATTAATGCAGCGTAAACTACTTGCCTGTAGAAATATGAAGGAAGTGCTCAGGGCAGAGAGGGGTCCTCATCAGGCAGTCCTCATCAGGCATACCTTGTAGGCAGAAGACTCAACCATGGGAGGGTTTTCCAGATGATCCCCACGGACTCCAAGTTTGCTACGGCTCCAAGGTGCCACACTCAGTAAAATGCTGTCTTGATGTTGTTTAGTCACTCTTACCTCTTGCTTTAAACACTTTTGTCTATGGTTAGATCAAGGGTGTTACGAGGTCAGGAGCCAAATAGACTTGGAGGAACCTAAACTCAGCATCAATGAGCAGGTTATTGCTTTGTACGTGCCACTTAATTATACTGTCTTGACACTTTTGATCACTTCACCGTGATCAACAGTAAATTGATTTGGTAGCATTGGACTGTGATGGATTTGTCCTGCATTTTGTGGACAAGACTTAGCTGGGTAATTGTCCACATTGTTGGGTAGATGGCAGTACTGAAACAAGTTGATGAGGGGCACAAGTCTTCAATACTACTGCCAGAATGTTGTCAGAAAACATTGTTTTTACAGTATCAATGCCTTCTTCTGTTTCTTGATATCATGTGAAGTGAAATGAATCAGCTGAAGACTGGCATCTGTGATACTGGGGACTTCCGAAGGAGGATGACATAGTTTACTTGGTCAACAATTCTGCCGAAAATTGTTGCAAGTGCTTCAGCCTTTTCTTTTGCACTGATATTCTGGGTGGAACTTCCTCCTTTAATTGTTTAATTGTCCACTAACAATTATGATAGGATTTCACTGGACTGCATTACTTATATCTGATCTATTGTTTGTGGGATTGCTTGCTTTTGTCACATGCTGGCATGCAAGTAGTTCAGTGTTGCAGCTTCACCAGGCTGACACCTCATTTTTGTATGCCCTGTGCTGTTCACTGAACCAGGTTTGATCACTCAACTTGATGGTAATAATAGAATGGGAGATGTGCCAGATCATGAAGAACACCTTTTGTCTGATTATGCACCTGTGAAGTGCCTTGGATGCTTTATTTTATTGCAGTGCTATATAAATTCAGTTTCTTATTATCATTAGCAATATATACCATTACAGTGCAGGTCTTTGGGAGAGTCCCTGAAACTGTAAGATTAAGGTCCTGCAGGCACTATAATTTTCCACAAGTCTTCATTTAGGGACAGACTTTCAGGAAGTCATACTCATACAACTCACAATTGTCCATCCATTCATTTTAAGAAATGTTCATGCAATTTCTTAATTTCTGCTTTTGTGGGCCAAACTTCTGCCACGAGCAGAATTTTTGTGCTTATCTGATCTAGCCACAAATGCCTTCTGACTTCACATGAAGATCCTGACTCCTATATTTCACAACTGGACAACTTTTATTTGTTTAAAAGAAACATAGTACTTAGCATTCCAAGCTTCTGCCAGATGTATGGACATGAGTTAAGAATATGTTTTAATTTAGCTGTGATACCTTTGACACCTTCAGCCACCCACACCAATACCCATCTCCACAGTAGATTGGGCTGTTGACAGCCTTTTAATCAGACCATCAAGAATGACCACAAAGGCTGTGAAAAATGCAGTGCCTTTGAAACCATGGCAACAAAAGGAAATATCTAACTAAAGTTGGTTGGGCTACTTTGTACTTGGCATTTTGTCGAGGAGAAGTGTCATTCTGCAACTAAATTGTACGGTAGGAAAGTATTCTGATGACCAGCAATGTTACAGGCATAAATGTCAGCATACATGAACTTAAAAACAAAGAAAACCAGTAAAAAGAAACAGAGGACAAAGGTTTTTTGTTAAATCTCATTTTATTCATTTTGCTACTTAAAGCTGGAGCCTGGTATTCCTCTGGGCAATGGATCTAAATAGTCATTATTTATGTGAACTTAAAAACTGACTGTTGGTAAATCATTCAACTGTGCAGGCCTTCACAGAATAGATTGATTGTATCATCATTGTCATCTACTTGGTAAATTTACAGACAGCAATCATTATGCTATGACTAAGACAACAGTCCTGCTTCTGAGCCCATGGGTGCTGAGACTACCTGTAGAAAGGTCTAGGCCCGAAACTTCAAGCTTTCCTGCTCCTATGATGCTGCTTGGCCTGCTGTGTTCATCCAGCCCCACACCTTGTTATCTCTGTAGTACTCTGATTGTTGGCCCAGCTGTGTTAAACTAACTCAACACACACTTGGGACTTAATTTTAAAATTCTCACCCTTTTTTTCACCTCAGACTTTCTTACCTCTGTAAACTCCAGACTGTAGGGACTCTGGTTTGCGATCAGTAATCTGCTGATTTTTTGGTGGTTTGAGTCATCCCCACATCCCTGGTTCTGACACTGAACTTAATTTAGGAATGTGAAATGAAGAAGGCAGTAGGTAGGTGTTTCAGGACAAAGAATCTCTTCGTTTATTAAACTCAAAGGTGAGTATATCACAAGAAAAGACAAAAGTAATAAGCAGGGAACTAAGACAAAGGTGAATAAAAATACAAGAGTTAAAAAGGCAAATTTAAAGCAGTGAAACTGACACCAACAGTTATTAACTTAACACCGGCTAATTGCTATTAGAAACTAAACAGTAGTTTCAAACATAGACATTTTAATCAGACTTCCTGACCTTGGGGTACCCTGCACTGTCACCAACCCACCTTACCCTCCCTGCTAATTAGGTTGGATACTTTGGGTCTCGAGGAAATAGGCTCACAACTGGGGGTAAACACAATTTTGAAACATAGCTATCAGAGATAAAAGGTACTGCAGATGCTGGAGAATCCGAGATAACAAGCATGGGGCTGGATGAACACAGCAGGTCAAGCAGCATCATAGCAGCAGGAAAACTTGACGTTTCGGGCCTAAACCCTTCATCAGAAATGGGGGAGGGGAAGAGGGTTCTGAAATAAATAGGGAGAGAGGGGGAGGCGGATAGAGGATGGATAGAGGAGAGGATAGGTGGAGAGGAGGCAGACAAGTCGAAGAGGCGGGGATGGAGCCAGTAAAGGTGAGTGTAGGTTGGGGGGTAGGGAGGAGATAGGTCAGTCCAGGGAGGACGGACAGGTCACGGGGGCGGGATGATGTTAGTAGATAGGAGATGGGGATGGGGCTTGGGGTGAGAGGAAAAACAGGTTAGGGAGGTGGAGATGAGCTGGGCTGGTTTTGGGATGTGGTTGGGGGAGGGGAGATTTTGAAGCTTGTGAAATCCACATTGATGCCATTGGGCTGCAGGGTTCCCAGGCTGAATATGATTTGCTGTTCCTGCAGCCTTCGGGTGGCATCACTGTGGCATTGCAGGAGGCCAAGGATGGACATGTCATCTGAGGAATGGGAGGGGGAGTTGAAATGGTTCGCGACTGGGAGGTGCAGTTGTTTGTTGCGAACTGAGCGCAGGTGTTCTGCAAAGCGGTCCCCAAGCCTCCGCTTGGTTTCCCTGATGTAGAGGAAGCCACAACGGGTACAGCGGATGCAGCATACCACATTGGCTACACCTGCCCCCACACCTCCTCCCTCACCCCAATCCCAGGC